>WOXC01006911.1:0-103333 GCA_011680675.1 Gymnobelideus leadbeateri | reverse complement strand
TTACTTAACCCCAATTGCTTAAAAAAAAAAAAAAAAAGAATGCTTGAAACTCCTCTATTCCACTGAATGAACATATTTTCCCCTGAAACAAGATACTCAGTTTTGCTAGGTAGATGATTCTTGGTTTTAATTGCAGCTCATTTGCCCTCTGGAATATCATATTCCATGCTCTTCAATCCCTCAGTGTAGAAGCTGCAGGTCCTGTGCTATTCTGACTGTGTTTCCACAGTATTGAAATTGTTTATTCCTGGCTGCTTGTAGTATTTTATCCTTGATCTGGGAATTCTGGAACCTGGCTATAATATTCCTGGGAGTTTTCTTTTGGGGATCTTTTTCAGAAGGTAATCTGTGAATTCTTTCAACCTCTATTTCCCCCTCTGGGTCTCACACATAAGGGCAATTTTCCTTGAGAATTTCCTTAAGGATGATTTTTAAGTTCTTTCTTTGATCCTGGCTTTCAGGTAGTCCAATCATTTTTAAATTATCACTCCTGGATCTATTTTCTAGGTCAGTGATTGTTCCCATGAGGGATTTCACATTGCCTTCTATTCTTTCATTTGTTTGGATCTGTTTAATAGTATCTTGATTTTTCATAAAGTCACTAGCTTCCATTTGCTCCAGTCTAACTCTGAGGGAATGAATCTCCTCATTGAGCTGTTAAGATTCTTTTTCTATCTGGCACATTCAGCTTTTTAAGGCATTCTTCTCCTCATTGCCTTTCTGAGCCTCTTTTGCCATTTGAGTTAGTCTATATTTTAAGGTGTTATTTTCCTCAGTCAGGCTGTTGACTGTCATTTCATACTTTTCTTGCATCTTTATCATTTCTCTTCCCAATTTCCCCACCACTTCTCTTATCTGCTTCTTAAGGTCCTCTATGGCCTGCAGCCAGCTTGTATTTTCATTTGGGGCTTTTGGTGCAGGAGTTCTGACCTCACAGTCCTCCTCCATGCTTTGATCCTCTTTGCCCTTAAAATAGGAGTCCAATGTTGAATTTTTCTGTTTATTTTGTTTCTTTTGCCTAGGCATGTTGCCTCTTAATTACTGGATTTGGGGGCTTGTTGACACAGTAGGACTCTGCCACCAGACAGGAGAGCTTCTGCCCAAATGTAGGGTCTTCACAACTTCCACAGGTTGGGTGGCCTCTGTAAAGCCTCCACCCGCTCTGGCAAATTGGATACCCACCCCAAACTTCCCCCCCAGACCACAATCCAGATCCAGGCAGTTTAAAGCAAGAGTGATTCACCCCCAGACTGATTGCTGGATCTCCCTACAGTTCACAGACCAGGAGCTAGAGCCACCACTGACACTGCAAAATGGCTTCTCTGCTGAGTTTCTTCAGCAGCTTTTCACCCCCAGGGGAGGAAGCTGATGTGTTCCCCAAATACTGGTCCCAAAGTCCATAGGGCACTAACCTCTCACTTTGTCCGAGGCATAACTGTGCTGATAGTTCTGGAATCGCCACAGCTGCTGGTGTTCTGGGGACCCTCCAGCCAGCTGCTGGACCAGCTGCCCTGGGGCTAAAACCGCAACTCACACGGGCCTGGGCTCAGCTCCCAGAGCACTGTGCTGTCGGTTCCCAGCACACTGTACTGCCTGCTCTTAGAGCACTGTGCTGGCCACTCCCTGCAGGGCTGCTGGGCTGCCCTCAGAAGTAGGTCAGCTTCTCTATGTCGTTCTGTGGGTGCTGGGGCTCCAGAAGTTGTTGAGTCCCCTTTTACATACTTTGGAGGTGGTGTGGGGCAGAGCACCTTGGAAGTGCTGTTTTTACTGCACCATCTTGGCTCCGCCCCATCTTTCAAACTTTTCATCAGCAAGTGTTAACATTTATTTGTCATCTTAACTTATGCCAAGTACTTTACACATATAATCCCATTCGCTCCCATCACCAGCTTTGGGACATAGATTCTATTATTATTTTTTTTACTTTAAAAATATTTACTGTAACAAATGTTTTCATTTCACTTTTATTTGTACTCTAATGTCATATTTACTTCCGTGCCATAAGCTTTTGTTTCTTCAGTTTCTTCTGGGATATCTTTTTTTTTTTCTTTTGTGCAACTTCCTCTTCTGGTTTAGGAACAATTTGTTCCTTTTCAGTAAGTATTATTTCAATATGGCAAGGAAAACTCATGTATGGGTTGATTCAACAATAAACCCTGTAAGTGTGCTGTTGCATTTTGGGAGCCTTGTTAACCTGGATATGCTCAATGACAAGTGAATTGACATCCAAACCCTTATGTTCTGCATTACTCTCTACATTTTTAAGCATATGCAGCAAGAATTCAGCACTCTTTTTGAGCCACCAACCCTGTGTCCAACCCCATTGCTTAGCCTGGGCACACCTGCCAACTCCACCATTATATCAATGGAAAGGAACACATTGCTTCTTCAATGTAACATCTTTCAAATACTTGGTAGCTTTTTGGATATGCATGCCCTTGATAGCATGGGCTGTTTCACAGGTGTTCTTGAAGTGGACCCAGGAGATTTGAACCCCTTGACTTGCATGATTTTGTGGGGTTTTCGGTATCAAGAGAGTACCTCATCATTTTAAATGATTACCTAGGACAGCTCAAAAAAAAGGATGCTATTATTATTACCATTTTATAGATGAAGAAACTTAGGTAGATAGAAGAAGGCAGGTGATTGCCTAGGGTCCAAGGGCTAGTTAGTAGCTGAGGCTAGAGACTCATGTCTTCCTGATTCCAGGTGCAGAGTTTTCTCTTCTGTGCCATCTTGTTTGCCTCTGCAAAACATAAGTTCATAAGAGAAATTAAAGTTCTTTCCCTCATGGAGACTATGTTCTATTGTGATGGTATGTGATGGAGGACATGTGCACAGAAAGAGTTTAGAGTAATGTGGGGAAAGGAGAGGTGTCACCAAAATATTTTTGAAAATTTAATTTGGGAGGAAATTATTTTTCTGGGGGAACTTAGGAATGGCTTTAAGCCAGGTGGCCCATGAAGTGAGCCTTGAAACATTGTGAAAGGTGTATATGAGGAAGGATCAGTTCCAATCAATCATTTCTGTTTCTATCCAAATGCAGAGATGGGAGATAGCATGGGAAATTGGGGGAATAGTCCAGTTGGGCTTGAACATTGTATGCATGAAAAGGATTGATGCCTAGCAGAGAAGAAAGTAAGGCTAGAGAAATAGCATAAAGGAGGTTGGGTTCCATGCTGGAAAATTTCTTTTTGATCCTTTGAGTAGGGAGCAGATATGGCTCAGATATTAAGGGAAAAACGAGGTGTGAAATAGCCATTTCTTCTGCTCTGGTCTATGCCTACTTGAATGGGCCAGGGCCACTTAGACAAGTCAGATCATTTGTTCATGTATAATATCTTAATTGTTGTATAGACACACCCAAACGGGGAAAATTATTTCTGAACAGCACTTTCCTCCTTTCCTTGACAAACAGAATATTTATATGCAGTTAAGTAGACATAAACTGTGAAGTATCAGTTTTGTATTCATGTTTTTCATAGTGTTTCAAGGAAATTGTCTGCTATCTATTTAGAGGGAAATTGTTTTCACTTCATTTTAATTTTGTTCTAATCTTTTATCAATAAGAATCACGTGCTCTCTGTCAAGCTGTACTTATTAATTAGGGATAATTTTGCAAGCTAGTGCAAGGCAGACAAAGGCTTTGAAGGTATTGTTATTATTCTAATATTTATTATTTAGCTCTGACTTCATATTTCCAAGATGATTTCCACTTATTCATTCTTCCCCATCAGGTTGCCTTGGTTACAATTACTCTTAGTAACTGAAGCTGTCTGCTGCTGAAGACAGGGCAGGAACATGATTGGGTCATGCTACCAGTGAGCCACATCAGATGAGCAGACAGAAGTCAGTCACTTTCGCAATGTAAAGCTTTTTGCATGTTCGTCGTCCCCCATGAAAAACACATGAAAGCAGTAAGGTGCATGTTCGAATAAAGCCAGGGCCTGGAGAGCGGGGTGGGGGGGGCCGGGGGGAGCACATCTGCACCACTGAGGACATAAATTTCCCACGCAAGGACTTGTTGGATTTTACGGAGCAGCTCCTTCCTTCATGTATCTGGCCACTTTGCACTCAGAATGCATTTAAAATGGACAACAATTGGTGCGAGTTCTGCCTCGTAAGTGAAGATTCAGACCACAGAGTGTAAGCCACAGAAGAATTTTATTACTCTACTGGAAACCTAGTTTTGCAATGTCAGTGTGTTGTATGTAGCTGGGAGAATATGGTGTTCTCTTCCTCAAAAGCCACATAATGTCCCAGTGTATTCTGTGGAGAAACCAAGACTGTCTCAGGATACATAAAAATTAAAGAAGAAAGTCATTGGAATACAATTCACTACTACCTAGATTGATCAAAGCTATCATTTCAGATTCTACCCCCTACAAAACACATACCTCATATAACCCACCAACTCATAAAATGGGTATTAATGCTAAAATGTATCTCAAGGGGACATTCCAAGCAATTCCACTCTTTTTATTTCCTCAGGTGAAATATCAATTTTCTAATGATTCCAGTTTTCAGCACCACGTTAGAAAGTTAGAAAACTAGATGGAAGATACTTTCCTTTTCCTTTTTATTCCCCAGCTCTATTGATGCCTCTTGTTTGTACATCATCATGTTTTCCAAAGATATTCTTCTTCCCACCCCTCACCTTCAGGACTTCACATTTTTTTCTGTTTTTGCATTTTTATCTGTCAAATGGGGACAGGCATATCTATGCTGTACAACTCACAAGGCTCTGGGGAAATGCAAATATGTTTTTAAGAAACAAATTTAATCTCACTCTACAAACCCCATTCAATTTAGTGTTGTGTACTTTTCTTTCCCTGAGAAGTCAGTATTTTCATTAATGAAGGCATAGGATTATATGTTGCCATTTAGTGGCCAGATGGGGAAAAAGGAAGAATGGGAAGTATTTATACAGTACCTCCAATGTTTCAGAAGCTATGCTAAGTGCTTCTATGAATCTTATCTCATATTGGATAAAGAACTGACCTGTTGATCTTTTGCTGCTGAAACTGCTTGCCACCAGCTAGAAAATTCCATTCCAACTCAGAATCTTTGGTCTATCTTTTCACTTTTTAAAGATGAAATACTTCCCAACTGACATTCTTTACAATTAAGGGGGAAATCAGGGAAGCAGCTTCTATGAGACTTCCTGAGCCCCAGGGTTAAAGTTAGCTGCTGAGACAATGGTATTGCTGGGAAACAGAAACCTAAACAGAAAACCTAATTTTATATATTTAATACATTATATATACAGAAAATGTAAATAACTCAGGAGAGAATATGGAGTCTGGAGCTGATATGTGGCTAGAAGTGTAATTGTTGTTACATTGGATCACCCAAGTACATAGGAGCAGAGTTGGGGGCACCAAGCCCTCAGGATATCCAGTTGGTTCTTCTGTACTCAAAAGTTAACAAATACAAGTACGAGACAGTGCCTGATGTGCAGAGAGTACTACTCTAACTACTTTAATTTGAAGGGTACTAATGTGAAAGGGATATTAACCTTGTTCTATTTTACCATGGAGGATGGAAGTAGGAGCTGTGTTTGGAATTATTAGAGAAATACTTTTGTGTGACATATGGCAAAACTTCCTAACTATCAGAGCTATCCAGCAGTGGAATGATCTGACTTGGGAGGGAATGGCTTTCCTCTCTTTGAAGATCTTTGGCTAAAAACTGGAGGGTAATTTATTGGGAAGACTGGACTGGACATTCTTGTCCATTTATATGTTGGACCCGCCAGTCTCTAACTTAATCCACAGTCAATGGTGCACTAAAATTTATAAGTACCTATTATGGTCTAAACTTTCCAAATGAGAAGATAGAGGCAAATGAGGATTCTGAGAAGATGTTGAATATCAAAACTAAGTTATTCTCCATGGTGCTGAGATTTCAGATTTCTTGGCAACTCTGAGATTCAGTGACTGGCAGGAGGAGCAGATCCTGTAGGAACACTGCATTCTAAGATCTTTTAGATAAGTGGATATGGAGAAAAAATTAACACAGAGAGCTATCATATATATCATTAAATTATTTTTGTCATCATTAAATCTTGATTTAAAGTGATTCTTCATGAAGCCATATCTATGGGATTTTCTTGGTAAAGATACTGGGATGATTTGTCATGTCCTTCTTTAATGGAAAAAAAAGTTATTTGACTTGTCCAAGGTCACACAGAAAATTTCTGAGCCTGAATTTGAACTTAGGTCTTCCTGAATCCAGGCCTAGTGTTCTATCCTCGAGCTACCCAGTTGTCCTCCCATCATGAAATGATAATTTGCTTTCTAAATCTTTGCTGGATCTTAATCCAGGTTGTGCCTACTACCACTGGATATTCTCAAAGGTTCTAACTTGCATTTTCTACTGAGATAGTTTTACTTTTCATAAACACCTTGGTTTAGCTCAGATATGTGAATGTACTTATATTATTTGCTGCCATATGAGTGTATGGAAAGACAACACCGGTAATTTGAACCCTATAGTTACCATGAACAGAGAGATTTCTTACTGTTTCCAGGATGGGAAGCCCAATATATGGCTCATTCATTTTTAGAGAAGCTTTCTCTAACTAGAATATATATTAGAAAAACCTCTGTCTAATATTTTTATAGTTACAAGCTGCTAAAACTAAAATTGAAAAAGCAGCTTGAGATATTTCATCTCTTAGACTAAGAAGCCCACTGTGATTTGTATGTAAGAGGGGGGGTAGGAGGAGATTGTGTGACCCTAGTACCATTTCTGCCATGATGACTTTAGAGGATCCATTTATGGTTTTAATCACCAAAACGCTCTAATTATTCAAGTTCAAATTCAACTGCTTGAGTTATTATCCTGAACTCCCCAACCTTATTCCCACATCTCCCTCCTGCCTTATTGTGGATGGCTTCCATTTTTGTTCAGTCCCTCCTCACCCCTTGATTGTTCAATCACAATAGCCTCTTAATCGGTCTTCTTTTCTCAAGTCTCTGATAGCTCCAGTTCATCCTTCATAGAATTATTCCTCAATAAATATTCCTCAAAGACAAATCGGACCATGGACATTTACTACTCAATTGCTTTCCCCCACCAGCACCCAATCACTTCCAGGATATATTCCACATGCCTTGACCTGGCATTTTAATCCTCCATAACTTGACCTCCATATGCTTTTTCAGTATGATTATGTTGTTGCCTTGCTAAGAAATGCCCTCCTTTCTTACCTCTTGTTCCAAGAAGTCCTAAATGTCATTAAAGTTTAGGTGAGAGCCCCCTGCTTCTCTTTATCCCCTATTTGTCAGCACTTGGTGTTCTTAACATTACATTATATTGCTCTTTATACAGTTTGTGGTTACCTTGTCAATGGATTCCAATAGAATATAGGATATTTGAGTGAAGCAGACAATTTCATTTTTATCTTGGCAATTTGAGTAGCTAGAACAATGCCTTATATGTAGTCAGCATTTTCATGTTCTCTGAACTGAATTCAGTTGAATTGATATGCTTTAGCCTTTCAAATTGGAAAAAAAAAGTTATTATGTGTGACATATATTTGCTATGCTCTTAGATTTGTTGTCTGAGTATAACATAACTAAGAATATTGTAAAAATATGTAGAATAATATGTTTTTAATAAAGTAAAATCGCATTATTTATAATATTCATCAATAGTGCTAATAGAATGTCAACTTGGCAAAAATTCTGGTTATTAAGGTTATAATTTTAAAGAGATGTTCATTTGAAGTTTTTTTGTGCCATTAGTTAAGATTTACATAGCAATCAATGATAAAAAAAAATATGAAAAGTAGAAACCAGTCCCACAAAAGTGAATAATTTGAAGGCTTCATAATGGAAAGGAACTCAAATATTGTGATAAAAACTATTAGATAAAAATTAGAATAAAAATGAAGACATCTTTTCTGTTAACTCTCTTCAATATATCCATCTTTAGGGTTTTTGGAGTCATTATTAGTGGAGAATGATTATAAGAGTGTATATGGATAGAGGCAATTGAAAGCAGCTTATTTCATAACCCCTCTAGGAATTCTATATTTCTCAATGAACAGTAAAATGGCTACATGTGACGTGTCAGTTCCTGCCTGCTCATCAGTTCTATCCCTTTGGAGTAGAAATTAAAAAATATCACCGGCAAAATTCTCTTTCCTGTCTCTCAAGATGGCAGACAAAAAGCCACCTAAGGAAAAGAAGGTCAAAAGGGAAATAAAAAAGAGGAAAAAAAGGAAGATGTAGCTGGAAAGGCCAAAAAGCCTGGAAGGCACTGCAGTTGGAACCCAGTCTTGGCCCAAGGGATTGCCCCGAAAACCCGGATTGAAAGGAAGAAGAAGGACAAAGTGCCTGCTCCTATCTCAAAGCCTGTTGGTGGTGATAAGAATGGAGGACCTCTAGTGGTAAAGATTCACAAAATGCCTCGGTATTACCCTACTGAGGATGTGCCCAGAAAGCTGCTAAGTCACAGCCAAAAGCCCTTCAGCCAGCATGTGAGGAGACTTCGAGCTAGTATCAAACCTGGTAAATGCCTGATCATGCTCACTGGCCGCCACAGAGGCAGTGCATGGTTTTCCTAAAGCAGCTGGCTAGTGGCTTGCTACTGGTGACTGGACCTCTGACCATCAACCATGTTCCTCTGAGAGGGACCCATCAGAAATTCGTCATTGCCACCTCTACCCGAGTTAACCTTTCAGGTGTGAAAATTCCAAATCATCTTACTGATGCTTACTTCAAGAAGAAGAGGCTCCATAAACCTAGACACCAAGAAGGAAAGATTTTTGACACAGAAAAATAGAAATACGAGATTACAGAGCAGCGCAAGGCTGATCAGAAAACAGTAGTCTCTCAGATCCTACCCCAAATCAAGAAAATTCCTCAGCTCCGTGGCTACCTGCGTTCTGTCTTCTCTCCCTCCAATGGAGTTTATCCTCACAAACTGGTGTTTCAAATGCCTTGCAGAGAACACTTATTAAAATATTTGCAATAGTAAAAAAAATATCACAGGCAATTTTATTATGTGATTTTTTTCTCTTTCACATATACATAAACAGAGTCACATCTACACACTCACACACAAAACATAAGAAAAATACATATATATGCATTCCATATCTTATCAGTTGGATAAAGATTCTCCCATAGAGTAACAAACTATTGCAGTCTTCCTTAGTTTATTGCAAGTATGTGGGGGGTGCAGAGAAATTTTCCTTCTACCCTCACTAATTTCATTTAGAGGAATTGTCAACTAACTCCACAAAAATGTTCCCTGATTTGTTCTAATCTCAATTCTCAGAAAAAATTATTTATTTTAATTATCAAGTTTTACCAGAATAATCTAAAAGTAAAATAGCTACCAGGTTTCAGTGGGAAAGAAGGTTGGGGGGGAGATTAGATATGGGGGGAGGAAATTTTATTCTTGACAGGATGGTGGAACATGGAAGCCTTACACTGAAGAGAAAGGAAACAAAAAGAGATCCTTAATAAACATGTTGAGCATTTTATGAGAATGAGACATCTAGATACTTTCAAGAGCAAGAAGATATTTGTCCTCCCAGAAATGATCAAGGAGAGCCACAGAAGCTATCAGAAAAGAAATCATCTAAAAGGGAGGGGACAGAAGAGTGGTCATAGTTGGTGATTCCTGAATCAGGTCCACTGAAGAAGCTAACTGATAAAAAACATTCAAAACTCCTGATTTTGTCCTGATATGCAAATTGTGGACATTACAGATCATGTCCTAAGATTTGTCCAAATGGATGAAAAGTACATATTTTTGTGATTCACGTGATCATAAACGATATTCCCAGAAAGTAGCAAAATGTATTGCCAGTGATTACAAACTTATGAGCCATAAACTGAGGGCCATTGCACTATAAGTGATAGTTTCCTTACAATAGTAGGAAATCATTAAAGGAAAGGTAATTAGGAAGAAAAATAATAATAACAGCAATTTTGAGAGTGTGAATTAAGTGAATTAAGGAGGTGGTATTTAAGAATGAATCTTAGATCTATGTATCTTTTCATTAAAATACAGAGATTTCAATATAACTAAGAGTAACTGAGTAAATATGCATTTCCATATTCTTACTAAATTAAGCAAAAAGAATTTATAATAAAAGAAATGGTAGAGGAAGAAAGTTTCTTGTGTCCAATATTCAACATAGATACTAAAGGATATAGTCACAAGTAAGAAAGAAGAGTAGAAGGGTCATTCAAAAATTTGGATAAAATCCAAGAAAGGGACAAGTAGAAAAAATCAGACTCAATTGTTCATGCACACATGCCCACAGATTAGTAAAATGCAAGAAGAAATAGGGTACTTAATACAAGCAGAAATTTCTGACTTGGTGTACACAGTTGCTTAAATGAACAATAAATCTAGTGTATGGGTTTAGATAGGCATGGTTTTTTTTAGATAGATAAAAGCAATATTGGGGCAACCTGGTATATAAGACCAGCATATAGTGAAAAGATCCAGAGGGAGGATTCTCATTCCCGAGTATTTGAGGGAAAGTCAAACGAGCTTGAAATAAAAATGATTTTGTCATTTGTGGTAATCAGCACCTGTATCCACATATTTTTCAGTTTCTTGCTCACAGATTCATAGTCACACATATTGGTTCCTTCTGGTAGTATCATTGACAACCATGTGACTCACCAAAGAGAGCAATTGTCACATGTTTGTCTAAGTCCTGCCTAGTTCTCTGTTGTAGCTGTGATTCTTGTACCTGGAAGAAATCAGGAATCTATTTTTTTTATGGGTTAGTTGTTCCAGTGTCCCTGAACAAGAACAGGAAGTACAAGGAGATTTGGAGAAACAGATAGTAAGCTTGACATATGTATATGATGTATTATCAAGTATTCATATGGCTATTATATCGATGAAGGATTAAACTTCTGCTTGGCCCCTTTGTTCCAAACTAGGAGTAATGGATAGAGTTGGAAAAATTGCAATTTTTTACTTGATATCAGGAAAAAAGAAACAAAATGCTTCATAATAATTAGAGCTGTTATATGGTGTAGCCCTAAGCATTGTAAAAAATGTTTTCCTGATATCAAGACTAAAATGACATTTTTACAAATGTTGCCTTGAGAGGTAGTTGGTTCCCCCTCCTCATAGATCTCAGGGAAACCATAGATGGCTACTAATGGGCTATATTGAGATTTTGTCTTTTACTGTGTGTATTGGACTATATATGGTTTGGTCACTGAGGTGACTTCCCAGTTTCAAATTATATGATCTTATGGTTCTGAGAACATTGATTTAAGGAGTACGGGTGGCCACCTGTGTAGAAGACTTCCAACTATGGGAGCGCTGAGTTGATTTGGAAGTCAGAAAGTAGAATCATATACATGGTTTCCCTTGAATACATTGTAACCCTGAAGACAAATATTTTTTTCACATTTGTCTTTGCATTCCAAGTGCAAAGAAACCAGAATATAGTAATCATTTAAGGAATATTTATTAATTAGTTGATTGATTTATTGATTCCCAGGACAGATTTGTGTGAATGTCTGATGCAAAATGAATCCATGTAGCAAACTTCGTATGTTCTGCTGACAAAAATTTGGGCAGCAGGTGATGAAGACTTTTGGATTCCAACCGAATTACAAAGAATGGTACTGTGCAAGGCTGGAAACTGAGTATAAACTCAAAGATTCAACTCTGATAAAGCCACACATTTTTTGATGTATTGAAATAGCAAAGGAATAAAAAGGTGTCTCTTAATGCTAGTCAACAGAGCATTCTTTTCTAAATGCAACTTTTTTTTCTTTTTTAACCAAACAGTGTGAACCCATTATTCTGATACAAATATGGAACTTCTGCTTTCACCCATTGGCAAGGGGGACAAGTAGTCAAAGTTCCTGAATCAATAATTGGTTTTATTATCCTGTTCCAGAGAAACAATGCATAAAATCACAGTTCTGTGCAATTTCTGTATAATCTGTTCATCCTGTGCCATCAACTATGACAGCATATTATTATATATTGACAGAAAACATCAATATGGATGATGTTAGACAGAGGGAGGAAAGGGTTTTAGTTTGCTAGTTTTGTCTTTATAATAACAGCATTGATTTGTATTCTGTCTCCGCTGTTTTCAGTGGTTCACTGTTCATTTTCCCACCTCTACATTGGTATGAGGAGTAATATGGTAACTGGCAGAATGGGCCTTGCAATTAGCAGAAACATCTCTCCAGTCTAATGATTTTTATCAGTTGCAAATTAACGATTAGCCTTCCTTGTCCAGGGGAGGAAAAACAGAAATGTGTTGGCTCTAGGATTTGCTCAAACTTTGAGGAAAATTAAAATATGCATCCAATTTGCAAGTGTTGTATGAACAATTGTCTCTACTTTGGATAATAAGTTTTTCTTGTCTTTCTGTGACCTGGAATATCTTCAGTTAAGGTGCTAGGACATAAGGATCTTGGACACTTATTTTCTACTAGTATAATTGCTACCCCCTGAGGACCCTGAGTCTTTCTATCTGCTGTGCAGCTGAACATTTCTGGATGGGTTGTCTCTGCCAATTTGGTTTATTTTAGTTGATTTTATTTTATTAATACTTTTTATTGAACTGCTTATATCATATTCATCCCAAATATGTCTTTCCCTCTATCACCCAGAGAGCCATCTCATAATGCAAAGAGTATTTGTAAGAAAAAAAAAATCAGTACAACTGATGGATATATTTTAAAATATATGAAAACTTCCCCAATGTACAACTTGTGAATCCCCCCACCTCGTCAAAGTGTGGCAGGGTGGGAAAAACTTCTCAAATATCTCCATTCAAGTTAGGCTCACTTTCTATCATTTTATTATATCCACTTTTGGTTTTTTGGTTTGATTCCCTTTCCATTTTCATTATTATGGTCACTGTGTATATTGTTTTCTTGTCTCTATTGACTTAAATTGCATAAGTTCATGTAGATCTTTCCATTTTTTTTTATTCATCGCACATCATTTCTTACATGACAATAGCATTACTTTACATTCACATAACATAATGTGTTTAGCCATTGCCCAATTGATGTATATCTATTTTAATTCCCAATGCATTGGTATCACACAAAGATGATATAAATATTTTGGTGTATATGGAGGCTTCCTTTTTATCAGTGGCTTTCTTGGGGAATAAGCAGTGATGACGTCTCTGCTTCAAAGGGGATGGGCAACTTAGCAACTTTATTTGCATAATTCCAAATTGGTCAAAATGATTCTATCATTTCACAGCTTCATCAACAATGTATTAGTGCGTGCCTATCATTTCACAATCCCTCCAACACTACTTGGTCATTTTTTGTCAATTTGTAAGATGTGAGGCGAAATCCCAACACTGTTTTTGATGTGCATTCCTCTTCTCCATGATCTGAAGCATTATTCCATCTGGTTGTGAATATTTTACAATTATCTTGAGAATTTTTGTTCATATTCTTTGATCAGTAATCAATTGGGAAGGACTATTCATCTGATAAATATTTATTACTTTTTCATATGTCTTATATTCCAATCCCTTATTTAAAAATATGGTATGAATCAATTCAGTTAAATTCAAATCTATTTGATTCAATTGTATACCATTACATTTTATTGATTTTAATATGTATTATTATACACAGTATACATTATACACATTTTACACAGCTCAAGAATGCCAGTGGTGCTCTGGGAGCTTTTGTATATTTTCTTTTTAAATTGACATAAAAATCATTTTTTACATAAGCCATTAAATATTTACTCACACAGGAGAGGATTCTGGGAACATGAAGGAATATGTCAGGAAATTCCAAGCTCTCGAGATTTCCACCACAATAAAGACAAAATAGTGTCTCAGTATCAATGAGGAACTCATATACAAGAGGTGGGACAGAATGGGAATTCTCCAGGGAAAACTAGAGAAGATGTGAAGAAAGATCCCAGGATGGAAGTTTGACCTGAGTGAGGTGTAAACATTTCCAGGATAGTTCCACTGAAATAGCAAGTGACCCTGGGGGCAGCTGAGTTCGCAGGTAGGCTTGACTTGAAAAATAGGAATTTTCACCTCCCAGATAGTGTGGGAAGTTGGGTGTCTGAGGTGGGTGGGGGGAGATTGAGGGAGCCTCTTCTAATAAGAGATGCCAGGCCCAGTTGTGCTGCAGAAACATAGTCCTTGACAAAAAAAGAATCAGCACAGGTTTGCTGAAAGCAGAATTGTGGGGAGGATTCTGCTAGCTGTGGGTAGTCAGAAGACAACTGATTCTTGGTCTCAGTTCTAGACCAGAAGAGAGACTAAAGGCTATAGCCAATGGAGGGTTGTCAGGGAGCAAAAACATTTCCATTATAGTGTACCTGGGGAACTTAGCATTGTCTTCGGGGGCGAAAAGAGTGCAGGGATTGGGCCAAGGACAAAGCTCAAAAAAAGTGAGAAGGACCTGAAGTGAAAGACACCATCCCCAGTATACCATGATTAGAGGTGACAACAATAATAAGCTGCAGAGAAAGAGAAAGAGCGAGACACAGAGAGAGACAGAGAGACAGAGGCAGAGACAAAGAGAGACAGAGAGACAAAGAAAGAAACAGAGAGAGACACAGAAAGAGATAGAGAGAGAGAGAGAGAGAGAGAGAGAGAGAGAGAGAGAGAGAGAGAGAGAGAGCGCAGGCAAAGGAGAAAGAACCCAACTATGGACAGTTACTGTGGGGGTAGAGAACACTGGGGTTCATCTTCAGAAGAGGATACTGAAGCAAAAAAAAACAACACAAACAAACAACAAAAAAAACCTTTCCTATGCCAGAGTGACATCAGATGGTCACCATGCCAAAAGAATTCATAAAACTCAAAAAAATATTTAAAAAGTCAAGAAAGAGAAATTGAGGATTATTTTTTTATGTTAAGAACAATCCAAGGAAGAAAGAAAAAAAATTGTGAAAAGAAAGTCAAACAATGGGGAAAGGAGACACATTGAGGGAGTATTGAAGGAAAAAATACTCCTTGAAGTATATTCCCCTATGGACAAGGGGAATGCAGCATATTTATAAGAGGTCAACGAGTCATAAAAAAATATAAGAATTTTTTAATAAAAGAGAATGTGAAATATAAGAAAAAGAAATGATCCAGAGAATAGATCAAGAAGAGAAAACATTAGAATAATAGAACTAACTGAAAACTATGGGAAAAAAGATTATTGATAAAATAATACAAGACAGAATTAATGAAAATTGTTCTAAAATGTTTAACAACAGGGGAAAGCAGAAATAGAGAAAAATCCACTTTACTCCATCTGAAAGAAATCCTCAGTGGAAAATCTAGAGGAATATCATAGCCAAATTCCAAAGCCCCCAGGTTAAGGAGAAAATATTACAAGCAAAAAGAAAAAAAAATCAAATATAGTGGAGCCAGAATTAGATTAACATAATCTAGCAGTGGCTACACTAAAAGGCTGTAGGTCTTGGCATAGTATATAGCAAAGAGCAAAAGAAGTGAGTTAAGACCAAAAATATCATACTCAGCCAAGTTACTCATAATCTTGAACAAAAATAAATGGATATTCAATTAATTGACAGATTTTTCAGGATCTTGTTACCAAACAAACAAAAAGAAACTGAACATAATAAAATATTTGAATTTCAAGAACCAAGAGGAATATAATATGCATATCAAAGACTAATTACAAGGGAATCAATAAAGAAAGACTGTTTACTTTTATTGTGAGGAAATGTAAAACAGATGTCTAAGACTGTTATTAGTAATTGGGTAGTTTGAAAAAAAGAATGGGGTAGAGCTGAGTATGATGTGATTCTAAAAAGCAAAAAGATGTATTAAAAGACAAAAAAGATTAGGTGTCTCATACAAATAAGATGGAAGAGCAGGAACTAACACATATAAATTAGGAGGGCTGATAATTCTAGAATTCTACTCTCATTGGGGATGGGTTTAAAAAGGAAATGTATACACACATGCATATACACATGTGTATGTATATGTGTATGCATATGTGTATATGTATGCATGTATATATGTATGTATAAGACTTCTGAGTTCCCAAAGAAATAAGAAGACAAGGGGGTAGGGAGAAAGAGAAATAAGGGTGGATATAGAAGTGTGTGTTGATTAATGGGAATGGGATAAAATAAAAATGGGATGAAACTTATAAAATAAAATGGGATAAATGGACAACATGTATATTTAGAAATGTGTAAAAAGTTTCTAAATTCAGAAAGAAATAACAGCATAAGTGGATAGGGTAGAAGGAAATAATATCGGAGGGAATCTTGGAAGAAGGAAAGGTTAAATAATAGGAGGGCAAGGGTAGAAGTAAAATTCAGGATTGAGGAGGGCTAGAAAAAGGGTAAGAAGGATAGTGAGGAAATTAGCAAGGAGAAAAATTTCCAACAGGTACTAAAAATTTAGCATGTGAATGGGATGCATTACCAAATTGATATTAAATTAAAAATTTGAATTCAACAATATGTTGCTTTTAATAAATGCTATAATAATGAGAGATGCACACAAATATAACATAAAGATCAGGAGTAGAATTTGTTATGTAAAAAGTAGGACTAATTATCATGATATCAGACAAAGTTTAAGCTAAAATCAGATTTAATTGAATAAGAAAAACAGGGAAACTGCTTTATGTGTCTGTCATATGAATTAATATTTTAGAGCATATAAAATAACTAATGTTAAAAATTAGAGGACACTTCATAAACAGAAAGAGGAACTACACAAATATATAAACAAAAATCACTTTTTATATAAGCAGTTAGATCTAAATCACTGGAATAATATTTATTGTGCATGGGTAGGTAAAACTAATTTTTATAATGACAATTTTGCCTAAGTAATCTATTTATGTAATACCACCCCAATTAAATTAATTAGGAAAAATCTTACTAATTCAGAAAAAAATAACTGGGTTTATTTGGAAGAGCAGAGAATCAGGAATTTCAAGGAACCAATGTAAAAAGATGTGAATGAACTAGATTCAGTTGTATCAGACCTTAAACCATATGAGATCTAAAAGCAGTGTTAAAGTATGATATCAATAATTTTAATTATTTAAAATTTTTAAAATTCCTAGATAAATAAAACTTATGTAGCCAAGAATACATGAAATGTAGAAAATTACGGGGAAAACCTCTCATAAACACTCTCTTCGATAGTATATGATTTGGATAGCATATTGTGGTGTAGGAAATGATGAGCTGGTGGATTTAGAACCACATGGAGAGACTTGGCCTCATAAAGGTAGAAGATAGCCACCTGCAGAGGAACAGATAACAAATGGAAATAAGCATGATACAGTCTTATGCATTTATATTATATTTGAGTATATGTGTGTTGTAGACCCCTTTCCAAGCTGTTTTGAACCCACCCAGATCTAAGAAAAACCTAAAATATGAATTGGAGAATAAGGAGAGATATTTTTGGCCCACTCTGAGTTTAACCTCCCATAATGCTTTTCATCCTCTGGCATAACAGATATGCTTTGCTCTCTGAGTCAACTTAAAATGTTCCTTTCTGTATCAAAGACTAGATAAACCTGACCAGGAGTATCATTCTGTTTATGAACACTAAGGACGAGGTTGTCTGACTCAGACGCTATCTTGAATGGGACTTATCTTAAGTATGTATGTATGTATACTACATTATGTCATGTTAATGGTAAAAGAAACACAGATTTCCTGTATCTATAATTTTAATGGATACTTTAACATTCCTCTGATCTTATTGAATTTACAACCTATTCACTTAAGAAATTCCTTTTCCATATCATGGTTAAAAATAATATTGATTGACATGGGCATCCTGAGCCAGGAAGGGAGGGAGGGCTGAGAGGGAATTGTTCTGAAGGTATAAAGTCTGCTTTGTCCATCCTTGAGTTTGTTGAGTTACAGTGAGCTCCCATGAGTATCCTATATGCATGTTCTATAAGCTTTGAGAGAAATAAACAGATATTCAGCCTAATTTTGTTTGTCTTTCTAGGAATGAACTTAGTAATGTTTGTGTATTTACAATGCAATATTCACTATGCCTATGGCAATTATAAATAGGCTTATGTGGTTATTAATCACAAAATATACCAGGCTCTCTATATGGGGGATAAAGCCAGAACATTTATTAAAATACTGAATAACTGAGTCCCAAACCCAGAAAGTCAAAGCCATCAGAGTAGTTATGAAATTGGCACATGTAGTTAACATAGTAAATAACCACAATCTCAAGCCTTCAAAACAGAACAGGCAAAGGTCCTTCTCTCCCCACTCACAGCAACTGCTCAGTGTCCAGGAAGCGTGCTCCCAATAGCTCCGCCCTGCCCCCCACACACAGCTCTGGTCCCTAGCAGTCCCCAACAAGAGTCCTTAGCAGAAATTCTGGCTGGCTCAAAAAGGGGTTTGCACCTCCACTTCTACCTCACTGCTACCACTGCTGCTGCTGCTGCTGCTAGTCACCACCAGAACTCTAGTTTTCTTCTTCTTCCTCTTGCCCCACCCCTTCCTGCTACTTCAGCAAGTCCTATGGGGCATGGAAGATCTTCAAATCCCATAACCCTTACAGGTTGGCAGTAAATATATGTGTATGTTTAAGGATACCTATAACTTTCTATCTATGCATATATATATGCATATGTAAATATATATATACACACATATGTATGTACACACATATAGATATATGTGTGTAAGCATACATACATAATCACACACGCATATATCTCCATTCTGAATTGTAGCCCTCTTGGCCAGGGGGAGGAGGAGGAACCTAGAGTAAAACATGTATGGCAGAGGACAAAAGAAAATGTGCCTGGAAGCAAAGATGCCAGCTTTGAACATAATGTGTCATATTTATTGTGAAGATTTTCTTGAAATGAAAATTTATTGCTTTATATTGTATCCTCTTATGTTCTGATGTGTGTATAGCATTTTTTTCTTTTCTTGTTTTTTACTTAATTTAAAATAAATTCAAATGTAATGAAAAAATAATAATCACATACCAAGGAATCAGGAATATTATAGTATAGTTTATAGCATCTCTTGTCTTGACTTGAATATACTTTCTAGGTATATTCCAAGTAGTAATATTTTACACATAGATGCATATATATGTCCAAGGGGTCTTTTGTTGAAAATGCTCTCTAGGAGGGGCTAGGGTCAGAAAGAGTGCCAGACCCTGGATTCAGTAGGACCTGGGATTGGTTTCTTCCTCAATTACTTAGTACCCATACATAAATAACTAGCCATGTAACCTTGAGCAAGTTACTTAACCCCAATTCCTTAAAAAAAAATGTTCTCTAAGAGATTCCAATGCAGCTTTCTATGGATTACTCTAGATTAGTTATTACTCAGTCAGTCAGCAAACATTTTAAGGACCTATTGTATACTTCACTGGGCCCTGGGGCACAAAGTAAGAAAAAGAAGGGGGGAAAGGTTCCTAATCAAGAGGACCTCACAGTCTAATGGGACTGGGAGATAATATGCAAGCATTTTAGGTGCCAATTTGTTACATTCAGGACATATTGAAGATAATCAACTGAGGGATGGCCTTTGACATTCCATTCAACTTTGAAATTATTCAATTTTATGATGCTGCCCCTTTTTTGAAGTAATTTAGACTCAACACACTCACACACATACACATGTGCCAGTTAACAATAATACAAATACTTGTGTTTGTGTTCAAAGTTAATATTGCAAGTAAAAATAGTACAAAATTTAAGAAAATATGGGAAACTATGAAAAGTAAAGAAAGAAGGGAACTATTTTCCGATGAGAGTGGAAACGTGAGGAAAGAGGAAATTATGAATAAGTGGGAAAAGGGAATTTCAGTGGGTAGAACAATGTGATCAAAGGCATGGAGATGGATTGATCATGACATATATTCAGTTCTGAGAGGAGACAACTCAATGGACTTTATTTTCTTTTGAAAGTTCTGGATATAATAATTTAGTTCAAATGATGACTAAATAATTTAGATAGATTTGGTCAGAATCTGACCACATAATCATTGATAAATGTGGTATTAGTAAAGACCTCAAAAGCGAGGTTTAACGTAATTGCTCAGTTTTTACCTAATATTTCTGCTCTTCCATGTATCAAAGCACCACTCACAGGAATCAAAGGATCATCAATGTATAATTGGAAGGGAACTCGAAGGTCCAAATCCCTCATTTTTGGAGGACAAAAAAGAATTCCTGAGAGATTAAATAACTTGCTTAAGGTTCCACATTTTAATGTTATTTTCCCTACTATTATAATTTAAACTTTTTGAGGAAAGAGGCTCTTTCATTTTTATCCTTATATCTCTATGACTCTCATGAAATATGACCTATAATAACATGCTTATTATAAATTGAATTTAATTCAATAAATGTATTAAATCTGTGATATCATCCTTGTGGATACTATATCTGGGACAGATCACATAGTATCCCAATCATTACATATCTTGTCTTCAAAAGCAAAGACAGTAGACATGGAGATTTGAATGAGGTTGGCAAGTAGGCAGTTAGGAAAGTTGGAGAGCCAATGAGAAAAGTGATGATATGAATTGTCTTGTAAAGAGCTCATGCCATTAGTTTATATGCTGAAATGATGGCACATTATTTGTGTGTGTGTGTGTGTGTGTGTGTATGTATGTACGTTACAGTGTTGTTACTAAACCTAGAAGAGATAAAAATCTGGAGGTTGAGTGCCATGCATCACAACTCTGGAACCTTGGCATTCTCATTGAGATGAACCATCAGAGCTATTGCCAGGCTCTTGGTCGGCTTTGCAGCCTGGCTCAGGCTGTATGGCTGAGGGGAATACACTGGCAGTTATGAATGGGTATGATGATGTGATGACTTTGTCTTCAGGGATTCTACATTCATTCTTCTGTAAGTGGATGGCAAATCACTATCCTATCTTAAAGGGAGAGAAAATAATGCAATACTTTACAAAGCATAGTACTTCCATTACAGGAAATACTAGTAAAACTCCATTTGGGGGGCCAGCTTAGGTGAACAGCTAAGATAGTGTCACATGAATGCATATAATGTATGCATATAATACATATAATATGTATGCATATAATACATACTCAGACATGTGTATGAATCTATACTTGATATACATATATTATATAATATATAATGTAGATATAGGTATACATACATAATACATATATATTATATCCATACATATAAATACATATATTTGTCAAGTATGTCCTGATTTTTACTCTTAGTGGTAGTCAAAATGAACAGATGAAACAGGATTAGAAAACTTTTTATGAACCTTTTTCCATTGCATCTCAAAAAATTGTATCTAATCCACCTCTTCCTCAAATATTTGGTCAGACTGTCAGCCTATCAATCAGCAAATATTTTTGACGTGAGTACTCTTTGTTAGGCCCTATATTAGACACCAAGGATGCAATTGCAAAGGAGAAAAAAAAACAATCACTGCCCCTTGGGAGTCTTCTTTCTACAGGGGCCCCCCTCAGGTGGTCATGAATAGTGCTGGTTTAATCTGGGATTCAGGAAATAAGATAATGAGTTAGAAACAAAGAGGATTTGTGTATTTGCCCCAGAACACACATCCATTCACAGAGTCTTGGGGATTTAAAGTAAAGAAAAAGCCAGAGAGATGGGCAAAAAACCAACCAAACAAAAGGACCCTGAAATAGATAAATTACTACATCATGAAGGGATATTTCATTTGGGCCCAGGCTTCGATGCCCAATTTCTTTGGTTTTAAAAGAGATTGGATTTTTTGTTTCTCTGTGGTTTACTCATATTTGTCAAGAGCTATTAGAAAAGCAATTAGCCATTAGAAAAGAAATCTTCACCATCTACTCTTCATCAGCAGCTCCTCTGCAATTTCCCATTCTCTTTGGAGACTTCACTGGTGAAAATGATAGATTTGGTGCTTTTCCCTGGGTCCCACTGCCTCTTGTTGGACAGTAGGACTTAAAGCCAGGCAGGGGCCTTGTGAAGCTTGAAGAGGAAATAGATGGAGAGAACTTTGAAAATCTCAAGTGAAGCATTTATGCCTGTTGGTGTTTCTTCTGTTGCTGCTGCAGTTCTTGTTTCTGCTGTTGGCCTCTAGTCCCTGGACTTCAAGCTATGGAATGACATCTTCACCTGAGGGTTCTACTGCATTTGTGTTGAACTCAACCTGTGCTTACAAAGCAATACCAGTACATCTGTGTATGCTAGTAAATATTTAATAACCAGTCCTTCTATACACACATGATTAAATTGATCTGCATGATTATCATAACCTTAAATGTATACAATTAATAGAACAATAAATCATGCTGAATTTGTAGCAATTGCTGATTTTCACGGTGTTTAGAAGTTGGATGGGGTTGAAAGGCCCAGCCTAAAAGTCAAGTTTTACTTATCCTGAGGACAGATTTATCTCACACATTCCATTCTCTGACAGAGAGACATGGTAGATTACTGCACCCCTTACACACACACACACACACACACACACACACACACACACACACAAACACATACAAATACACACACACACACACACACTCATACACACAAACTCACACACACGCATACTCACACATTCCTTTCTCTAACAGAGAGACATGATATATTATTGCACCCCTTACACACACACACACACACACACACACTCACACACACACACATACTCATACACACACACACAGACACACTCCAAAGAATATAAGCAATAGAATATCAATCAAGTATTTATTAAGTACATACTATGTTCCAAGCATTATTGTGAGTACCAGGGATACAAAAAGAGGTAAAGGATAGTCCCTGCCTTCAAGGAGCTTACGATCTAAGGAGGGAGAAAAAAGCAAACAAATATACATAAAGGAAGCTAAATACAGCATAATTTTAAAAAAATAGACAATTGAATATATTGGAATTCTGAGGAGTTAGGCAAGGCTTCCTGTCAAAAATGGAATTTTAATTGGGGCTAAAAGACAGGAAGGTCAATAATCAGATTGAAAGAGGAAGAGCATTCTAGATGAGGAGAGGGGACAGCCAGAGAGAGTGTCCGGAGTTGAGAGATATAGTGTCTTGTTTAAAGAGCAGACAGGAAGGAGACCAGTGTCATTGGATCAAAGAGTAAGTGGTGGGGAGTAAAGTATAAGAGAAGGAGAAAAAGGCTATATGATCAAAGGCTTTGAATGCCAAACAGGGTATTTTGTATTTTTTTTTTCCTGGTAGTGACAGGAAGTCACTGCAGTTTATTGACAGGGGGTTGACATGATCAGACTGGCATTTTAGGAAAATCATTTTAGTGCCTGAATGGGGAAAGGATTAGAGTGGGAAGAGCCTAGAGGAAAGCAAATTTACTAGCAGGCTCTTGCAATAATCCAAGCATGAGTTGGTGTGTGCCTATACCAGAATATCGGTGTCAGAGGAGAGAAGAGGGCATATTCAAGGCATATTGTAAAGGTGAAATCAACAAGTTGGAGGTGAGTGTCTGAGAAGATGACTCCTAGGTTGTGAGCCTGAGAGGCTTGGTGGATATCTAGCTACAATTATAGGAAAGGGAAAAAAGAGGGAAGGTTTAGTTCTGTTTTGGACATGTTGACTAAGGTATCTACTGGACATTCACTTCGATAAATCTGAAAAGCAATTGGAGAGGTGAAATTGTAAGTCAGCAGAGAGACTTGGGCAGGAAAAGGAGATTAGAACGTAATACTCCTGAAGGTGATGAATGTTTCATTTCTGTCTACATGCATAATATTCAGCATTGATTTTGTGATTGTCAAACTGACTTCATCTTCTGGTTAACTGTGAAGTCTCTTCAAAGTCAAAGTTGTGCTTGGCAACCGATGACATTCTCATCACCTTTTGGACTATGATGTAATATTCTGATCACCTCCATTTTAGAGATTCTTGTTTGTTATATAAGATTTTCGTTTAGGGGTGGATAGGTGGCGCAGCGAGTAAGAGCACCAGCCCCCAGAGACGGGATGACCTGAGATCAAATCCAGCCTCAGAAAATGAGCACCCACACATAAATAATGACTGGCCTTGTAACCTTGAGCAAGTTACTCAACCACAATTGCTCATTAAAAAAAAAAAAAGATTTTGGTCTAAACCCAATTTATGCTGCTCTTCTTTCAATTTTTTTTTTTTTTTTTTGCCTTTTGGAGGGCAATTGGGGTTAAGTAACTTGCCCAAGGTCACACGGCTAGGTTTTTGTTTGTGTGGGTTAAGTGTCTGAAGCCAGATCTGAACTCAGGTCCTTCTGACTCCAGGGCTGACGCTCTACTCACTGTGCCACCTAGCCGCCCCCCTTTCTGTTTTATACAACAAAACATGTAAAACAGTTTTCTAAGTGATTTATATACTTATATTTATCAAATTGAATTTTTTAGTTAAGTCATTGATTGTTCTTTATTTTGTCTTTTACACTAATGTAGTTTTTATATTTTTATCATTATTAAATTATTTTGAAGATTAGGGATTAATAATATAACCTGTAATCTGAAATTTCTAAGTTTCTTTCTTTTCTATCCCCCATTATTTCCATTGTGATTCCAGTTATTTTATTTCACCAAATAAATGTTATTATTTTGTCTAGCTCTATAAATTATTCTTTGATATTTCCCTTGGTGCAGAACTAATATCTGTCAATGCATTAGGTGGTTTTACCCCTCTTGGATCTCCAATGATTTATAAATATGTAGACTCAGTAGAATAATGTATTGTGACACAAAGAAGGACTCCTGGGGCACAAACAGATGAGGATCATTGAGAATTTGTGGGGTTTTATCAGAATGGTACATGCTCATCTCTTTTTCAATAACAAGCCTAGAACACTGTCTATCTATCCAGGAGACATGTGATCACGTGTCGGGGACACTGTTCTAGTATTTCATCACATGTTCCTCGTCTCTCTCCTATTGCTGAAACCTTATTTCGTGGGGTTCTTTTCCCTAGCATCTGCTCTCCTTTTCCTGGATTCCACCATGATCAGACTCTCAGGTAACTTATCATCCTGCGAGATTCTTCTAACTTGTTTCTGACTCCTCATCAGTGAGCTGCCTGCCTTCTTTTCCTTGACTGGTGGGCTGGAGGGCTAAGCGCCCAGTTCAGCCATGCCTGTCTTCCCCACCTGCTGCACTTCTTGGACTAGACTCTGCCTTTCTCTCGTGCAGGGAACATGTTTGCTTCCTCTCTTACTTTTCATTTTTCTAAAGAAGCATTTAATATTACTTGACGACCTGACAGCCTCTCCTCTTTAGTGCTTTCCTCCCACTATCTCCGTTGGAAGTTAACAAGGATACATAGACCTCTCTACTAGTGCAATTACTGAAGACAGCTGATAAAATAATCCTAAGGAATAGCAAAAGAATAATGGGAGATTTCTAGGAAACACGTGTGCATTTTAATAGTGGGGGAAGAGATTTCTAATGATAATATCACTCTATTTGCAATATTGGATGATGGGAAAAAGGGCTAAATTTAGAACGAGAAAAGACCTGGGTTCAAATCTAGCCAGTGCCATTAATATATTACAAGACTATGAGCCTTTCCCTTATTCTGTCTGATGATCAGGGTCATCATGAGGCAATTCTGTATAATAAAATCTATAATCCCTATTTAACAGAGATGCTGAGAGCCTGAAATCATAGAGGGTTTCTAAAATGCTTTGCAAATCTAAACATACTAAACAAACATAATGATTTTGTGGTTTATTATTGTTCTAGTTTTTGTCACTGTATTTATTATTATTCCTAGTAATGATACTAATCACATATTATATCAATTACAGACGACTGCTATTCATTGAGGAAGCTATTTGGATACATGTTTATCTGGTGTTTCCCTTAAATGATACAGCGTAGGCCATCCCCATTACTGATGAGCTCGAGGGCTAGCCTGGGATTCTGGAAACCCTGCCTTCCCATCAAGGCTCTGCTACTCTCTGGTTGTGTGACTTTAGGGATGTCACTGAACATTCCTAGGTCTCTGTTTCCTCATATTAAAAGAAGTGGGAAGGATCTAAAATAAACCTATATAAATCATCTGCATTTCTATATATTACTAACAAAAAGAGAACATTCATTTAAAGTTACTATAGACATTATAAAATTTTGGAGAGTCTACCTGCCAAAAGAAACCCAGCAACTATATAAATGCTTTAAAAAAACACTTTTCACACAAAGTCAGATCTAATTGATTGGAAAAAAGCATCAGTTACTTAGGGGTAGGACAAGCTAATATAATAGAAATGGCAATTCTACCTTACATAATCTACTTATTCAGTGCCATACCAATCAAGCATACTTGTGTAGTTGTGTGAAACATTTCCATTTTGCAAACACTTTTCAAAAGTGTTTGCTTCTTATTACCCTCTCTTCCAATTTGACCTCCTTTCAACCATCCCCCTTCTTATACCTCCCCCCGACATTTTCCTGTAGGGTAAGATACCAAATTGAGTATGTATGTTATTTATGATAAATTTTATGTGATTTTTTTTAGGGAAAAAGGAAATCTTCATAATAAATTACATACTTCGGTAGGGCCAAGAAAACTCTCACTTCTTGAATTAGAGCACACTTCAGTAAAAGCCTCCACTCCATATTGTTACAAGCCAAGTCAGGAAGAAGCATCAGTTGGCACATAGGGAAATAAGATTATTTTAATAGGACAAGTGAACTTCTGGATAAATATTGTTTTCCATAAATACTTATAATAAGAGTAGAAACATAATTATATAAAATTCACAACCAGTCAGTCACTGGATTTGTGGGCAATTTGTTGTGTTTTGAGGAAAGAGAAGAAAGCTTAGAGCAGAAATACTTTAATTTGGGGGGTGGAGCCAAGATAGTGGAGTAGAAACTGCACTTCCAAGGTGCTCTCCCCCATACCACTTCCAAACAATGTAAAAGGTGGACGCTGAACAACTTCTGGAGCTCCAGTACCCACAAAAGGACACAGAGAAGCTAACCTCCCTCTGAGGACAGCCCAGCAGCCCTGCAGGGAGCGGCCAGCACAGCACAGCCCAATGCTCTGGGATTCACCTTGACCTAATGGAAAAGTTGAAGGGGGTATGGGAGAAGATATGGGAGAGAGCAGATTGGATGAGGGGATATCTTGTGGGACTGCTATTCTGGGGTGGTGGGCAGGGGAAAAATGGTGAAAATTGTAACTCAAAATCTGGCTGAAATGAATGATGTAAACCAGAAGTTAATGAAGCATTTGTTAAAATAAAATAAAACATAAAACATAAAGAAATACTTTAATTTTCTGGTAAGTCATTGGGCTTTGTGGTCTGAAGCAGGGTGAACTCTGTCTCTTTGTCTTCCCTAATAACTAGTATAAATAATGGGAAAACATGGGATTAGATGTAACGGCCCACTTAATAAAGAATTATTTTCATCAGGAAAGGAAAAATGCACTTATTAAACAAAAAAAATAGATATTGATATTAGCAGAGAGGAGAAAACACTAAAATAAAATTATCTTCCAATTAAAGTAACTCTAGTCTAAATAGTTTTCCTCTTTTTCAGAACTGTCAAGGAATATTTCAAATACTCTTTTTTTTTTTTTTAAAGCAATTGGGGTTAAGTAACTTGCTCAAGGTTACACGGCTAGTCATTATTTATGTGTGGGTGCTCATTTTCTGAGGCCGGATCTGATCTCGGGTCATCCAAACTCCGAGGCCGGTGCTCTTACTCACTGCTCCACCTAGTCGCCCCTTTAGGGCAATTGGGGTTAAGTAACTTGCCCGAGGTTACACGGCTAGGTTTTTGTTTGTGTGGATTAAGTGTCGGAGGCCGGCTCCGAACTCAGGTCCTTCTGATTCCAGGGCTGGCGCTCTGTTCACTGCGCCACCTAGCCGCCCCTCAAATACTCACTCTTTAATAGCAAATCATTCAATTTTCAGAAGGGGATGCTTAGATTATAGGAGAAAGGTGGGTAAGAATATCAAGAAACAGTCAGAAAGAAATAATAAAGACAGCAGCTAATGTGTCCAAAAATGTTCAATACAAATATCATTGATAAACTGTGTTATTGTAAGGATGAGTTAATATATGTTTTTTTCTTCTCCAATGTCTAGTCTACTAAGGTATATACTAGTGCTGCAAACCATGTTTAAGGGGAGAGTGTTTACAGTGATAAAATTAAAGATCTCTGAAATATTGAAATATATGCATGTTCATATATGCAAAAATACCAAAGTATACTTATACTGATAAATATACATGCATATAAAAATATGTTTGTGTGCATATGTGTGTACATATGCATTTAGGTACATATGGAATTCCTCCATCTCCATGTGTAAAAATTGTCATCTGTCCAAAGGGCAATACATTTCCCTAGCTATTTAAGGGAAGTTTTTTATATCTCTTGAAATCAGTACTGAGATTTCATTGAAATACTGAAATCCTGGTGAAAACGGTCCTTTTCTATAGGAGAATGATAGCTTTTCTGCACAGTGTAGTCATAGAAAAATGTTTGGACCACAGAGTGTTTAAAGAATTTGTTCAGTGTCACCAAGACAATATTGACCAGAGGCAGAACTTGAGCCCAAGCTTAACTGTCATTCACTTGAAGCCAAATCTTTATCTGCTATACAATGCTTCTTCATAGATAAAAATGATACTTATTGATGATGATGATGATGATGATGATGATGATGGTGATGTTGATAGTGATGGTGGTGGTAAGGATGATAGACATAAACATATATATATATAGACCAAGACCTAGATCTAGATTTAGATCCATATATATATATATATATATATATATATATATATATATATATATATATATTTAATTAGTCCTATACTAAAACCTACAGCTAGATCTAGTCTTAAATATAGATACGGGCCCCAATATTGACATATTCTTCTTCCTGCACATGGATATAGACCTAGAATTAGCCCTAGACCAACACTTAGACATATAACTAGACCTAGAGCAAGATCTAAGCCTAGACTCAAGCCAAGAATTCAATATAGGCATAGAAATAGACAAAGTCAAGGACACATACATGGAACACAATATGTCATAATAGAGAGAGCTAGAATCCAAATATGGAAGATTGTGGATTGAATCTTACCTCTGACACAGTATTTACACAACCCTGGGCATGTAACTTAACACCTCAACATAACCAAGAATCTCCCAAGAACTAAAATTGAATTGAACGTAGCCTCTAGATTTATAGAAGGAAGTTTTTGTAGGAAAGTCCTACACTTATAAAATCACAAATCCTGTGAAGAACAAAGAAAGAAATAAAATGACCAATCCATATGCAGATGCCCATGTTTCTGGACATGCACATATAGACAAATACATGTACACATACACATATAAAGTGTAGCTAGTTTAACTGGATCATACTGTATATGATGTGAGGTATAAGACTTTGATGGAGAGATGCCATGGAACCATGCCTATCTATCTATCTATTTACCTGTTTACCTATTTTCTACCTCCAGACTTTCTCATTATATATAATTGATATTCATTTTTTCTTTGAATCATCCACAGGAATATATCCAGTAGTCCAAAAGTCTTCCCCTGTTTCTCTAGACATTATGCTGATACTAAAGTAGCACCCAGTTTGTATTTATGTATGTGCATTTACTCAAGCACACATATTTTTGCATATATGTGCACATTCACACCTATTTCATTGTTTAGTAATATGCATATTTAACTCTGTATGAATATATATGCACATTGGATATACCCATGCATGCATTACATGTGAGTGTATATTTTCCTACCATAGGAGATGTCCCAGAGTAATGTAAACAAAGATCTCTGTTAAATAAGATAGCATACTAAATAATAAATATATCACAAAATATTGCCTGGGTGCATGTGTATATCCACTTATTCATTAATGAATGAATTAATGAATAAGTGGATATACACATGTACTCAGGCAATATCTTTATTTATAATATTACATTAAAGTATAAAATTGAAATCTGGTAAGCAATAAAATATTGCATTGAGATTCCAAAGGGGGAAAGTAATTATACTCGTGGGGGGGCAAGTGCTCTTGTTTGTAGCAATGGTTAAGATTCTGTTAAAATGTCACAGTGATAGGACACATCAGTTTAAGTGGACAACTTCCTATCACTGATGAGAATGAATTTCTGAGTCTAATGAAAATAATTCTGAAGCTGATTTCATTCATCAAAAAAACAGGATCTGCGGGAAAATCCACCTCTCAAAATCTCCCCTAAAACTTAATCAGGAATATTATGCATGTCCTGCTCATTCTTTTTTTTAATGGAATATCAAGTTACTCGTGATTGGAGAGCAAACTTTAGTTATAGCCTAGACCTACTTGACCTTGTAAGTGTTTCTTGATTTTAAAAGATGACATTTAATTAAAACTGCTTGCTTGAGTATGGTAATTATTGGCACAGTTAAAAAAAAGATTTACAGAAACACAAGGCAGATGGGTAAAAGTGATGCTGACTTTTAACATCCTGATATATCATTTACAAAATGTGATCTACTATCTAGCATTGTATTATTTAGGAGCACATCAAGTTTTCTGTTTGAATTAACCCACAGGATTGTGGAAGAGGCATTTCAATTAAGCCCACAGTCAAAAAGCCTTCACAAATATTCTACTTTTATTTGCAAAGCTGCACATAAAATCATTCAAGCATCCTACTGAAGAATGAGAACTCCTGGAGTATGAAATCAGACCAAAGTCTCTGTCCTTAGTAGATGATATCTTTTCCACATAATACTTTGCAACTCTTCAGCAAGTGACATTTTGTAATATGTGCCAATAATTGCTGAGTTTGCTGCTCATTACCTCTTTAAAATCCAAGGAAGTAGTCAGAGCACACTGATTTTTTTTTGTAAGAAAATAATTTTCATTATAAGGTTAAAAAAAGTCATCCTTCTTAATATTTCAATTTTAACAACTATTTCTTTGTTACTTGCAAAGCTTTAATTAGGAAATCAATTTTGTTTTTGCACTTAAAACAGACTTCCACTAAACTTCAATTTTATAATTTTATGTATTAAAAATAAATTCTTATAAACCTATAGTTTAACATCAGAAGCTTTCTCTTTGTAGAGTATATCACATTTTTTCAGAAGGTTTAGAGAATTTTTCTCTGATAGTTCTATATTTTAAAGATTAATTATCCTATACAGAAATTAAATATAAAAACCAAATATACATATGTTAACCCAATGTAGGTTAAAATGATGTGCATAATTTTCTTCTGATGCTCCTTCTGACATAAAGAGTATAGCAGAATTCCATATAAGAATGATAAGTGATAGAGTTGTAACTGAGTTCTCTACAGATGAATAAGGTGCAATATTGATATAATATTATTCTTGTTATTCCTGCATTCCAATCAATCTAACACAGCACAACACATATGTTAGTTAAGTACTTTATAGTTACCTATTATTATTTTCTTGTTAATCCACAGATTATATGACAGATGTTCAGTATTCTGCACTCTGAAATAATGCTAAAGTATAATGAATTCCCAGGTTCTCAAGATGTCTAATTGGTATTAGTAGATCCTCTCTGTTTAACAAAATGATATTTTTTTTCTTAAATTATCTGTGCTTAACTGTAACAGCTTGTCTTAAATAATTTTCAGTAAGAAAATGTCAGGCTACCACTTTTTCTGTCTAAAGAGGAAAAATTATGTAATTCATTTTAATAACTATATGTGTGGGTTATAAACACACATATGATATTTGTCAAAAGTTTGACAACTGTAAGGTGCTATATAAATTTCAGTTATTATTTTAGATTGATTATTTTGATACAATTGTTTTCTAATTTTTAGAGAGAAAAGATCCTAAGACAAGTTGCTATTCTTCTTTGTGTTCTTGCAAGTCTTTTATAATTTTTTTAAATTTTTTATTTTATTTTTAATTTTGGTTTACCATATTCATTTCCACAAGATTTTGGTTTAAAAATTTTCATCCCACCTTTCCCCTACCCACCACCCCAAAACAGCAATCCCACTGAATAACACCTCTCCCAATCTGCTCTTTCCTCTATACTACCCCATTCCCCTTCTGACAAGTTGCCACTCTATGTTTAAGATTTCCAGATTTTCACCTAGTTTGAAAAATGCTGCTTGTAATTGATTAATAAGGTTAGAGAATAAACTAATCTTCTATGTCTTACTGAGACTCTCCTAAAAACCCATTAGCAAATAGAATGAGGGCATAATATATACTTCATTCTGTTTCCAAAAAAAATTGGTTTTTAATTTCTTCCTTTGGTCTCTGCAATCTTAGAGTTTTTCAAGTTACACAGGTTGGGTATTATCAGTTTTTGATACAGTGATGCTATTTTAAACAGGCCTTTTGTGAGTCAGTATTATGTTCTGGTGACTTTGGGCATTATTTATGTCTTTAATTGATGCTCTGATTCAACTATAATTCACTTTGCAAATTCTAACGTATATTTTGTGTTTGTATTTGTAGAGGAGGGATTTAATATATAATCATTTAAGAACTATAAAGCACTTTGGCTGTATTTTTCTGGCAATTGGGTTATATTTTTTCCATAGATACTCAGCTACTATATTTCTAGTATGTCCTTAAAGAATAATCATCATGGGTTAAGTCAAGATGGCAGAGTAGAAACAACACTTCCATGGAGCTCCAGCCCACACAACTTCAAAATCATGTAAAAGGGGGATTATGAACCACCTCTGGAGCTCCAGAACCCAGAAAATTACACAGAGAAGCTCTCACTGAGGACAGCCCGGCAGCCCAGCAGGGAACAGCCAGCCCAGAGCTCTGTGAGCCAAGACTAGGCCCATGTGAGTCACAGTTTTAGTCTGAGGGCGGCCAAACCAGCAGCGTGCTGGAGGGACCCCAGAACACCAGGAGCTGTGGCATTACCAGAATTATCAACACATAGATGCTTAGGACAAAGTGAGAGGTTAGTGCCCTATGGACTTTGGGACTGATTGGGAGAATGTGTCAGCTTCTTCCCCTGGGGGCAAGAAGCTGCTGAGGAGCTGGTGCAGCTTGCGCCACATTGCCAAATTGCACCTTCAGCTCTTGGCCTGCAAACTGTAGGGGGATCCAGCAATCAGTCTGGGGGGTAATAGTTCTTGCTTTACCCTTCTTGGATCGGGATTGTGGTCTGGGGTGGAGGTCTTGGGGTGTGTGACCAGCTTGCCAGAGTGTGTGGAGGCTTCACAGAGGACACCCAACTAATACCTCTGGAAGCTGAGAAAACCCCAACATTTGGGAGGGAAGTTCCCCTGGCTAGTGGCACAATTCTACTGTGGCAACAAGCCCAAAAGTCTAGTAATTGAGTGGCAACGTGCCTAGGCAAAGGAAACAAAATAAACAGAAAAATTCAACATTAGACTCCTATTTTGGGGACAAAGAGGGTCAAAACATGGAACAGGAGGAGGACTATGAGGTCAGAAATACTGCACCAAAAGCCACAAATGAAAATATGAGCTGGTTACAGGCCATAGAGGACCTTAAGAATTAGATAAGAGAAGTAGGGGGAAAATTGGGAAGAGAAATGAGAAAGATTCAAGAAAAGTATGAAATGAGAGTCAACAGCCTAACTGAGGAAAATAACACTGTAAAAAATATACTAAATCAGATGTCAAAAGTGGCTCAAAAAGGCAATAAGGAGATGAATGCCTTAAAAAGCCAAATTTGCCAGATGGAAAAAGAATCTCAAAAGCTCGCTGAGGAGATTCATTCCTTCAGAATTAGACTGGAGCAAATGGAAGCTAGTGACTTTATGAGAAATCAAGGTGCTATTAAGCAGATCCAAACAAATGAAAGAATAGAAGGCAATGTGAAATATCTCATGGGAAAAACCACTGACCTAGAAAATAGATCCAGTAGAGACAATCTAAAAATTAACGTACTACCTGAAAACTATGATCAAAGAAACAATCTAGAAACCATCCTTCAAGAAATTCTCGAGGAAAATTGCCCATATGTTTTAGAACCACAGGGCAAAATAGAGGTTGAAATAATCCACAGATCACCTCCTGAAAAAGATCCAAAAAGAAAACTCCTAGGAATATTGTAGCTAATTTCCAGAATTCCCAGATCAAGGAGAGAATATTACAAACAGCCAGGAAGAAAAAATTTCAATATTGTGCAATCCCAATCAGGATAACACAGGATCTGGCAGCTTTTCCACTGAGGGACAGGAGGGCATGGACTATGGTTCTCTGCAGGAAAATTTGGTCATTCAGTGGAATAGAGGACTTTCAAGCATTCTTGAGGAAAAAAACAGAGTTGAATAGAAAATTTGACATTCGGATACAAGAAGCAAGAGGTGCTTGAGAAGGTAAACAGGGAAAAGAAATCATAATGAACTTATCAAAGTTGAACTATTTACATTCCTACAGGGAAAAACTATAACTGTAATTGATGAAACTTTTCTCAGTATAAAAATAGTTGAAGAAGGGTATATGGGCATATGAATACATACGTGAATGTGTATATATATATTTTCAGGTATACATAGATAGAGGGCACAGGTCGAATTTAATAGGAAGGGATGATACTTAAAAGGTGAGATTAAGAGGTAAGAGAATAATGTGGTGAGGGGGAGTGGGGAGAGACAATGGGGTGAACTGTGTTGTGTAGAGGAAGCAGGGGAAGTTGATTGCAGGGGAGGGGAGGAACAGGAAGGCAAAAAGGCAAAACCTTATTCTCATTGAATTTGGACCAGGGAAAGAATGTCATGCATACTAAATAGGGTGTCACACCCTACAGGAGCATGGTGGGGAGGGAGATGTGGGAAGGTGCTGGAGGGGAGGGTGGGCTGGGGGGAGGGAAGTTGGCAGCACCCACTTTGGAAAAGGGACAGGATCAAGGTCGGGAGTGGACTATGTGTAAGGTGGGATGGGAGGGAGGTTAATATAGTCAGTCTTTTACTATATATTTACTATGGTGATGTTTTGCATAACTACACATGTACAGCATATACTGAGTTGCTTATCTTCCTTTAAAAATCAAATTTTTAATAATATACATATATAAATATTATGATTAATACTATTTTGTGCATAATTGGGAGATAAAATATGCAGGCAATGGAGCATAAGGATTCACCTCGCCTTACTGGCAAAGTAAAAGAGGGAATGGGAGAAGAGACGGGAGAGAGCATATTGGTTGAGGGGATATCCTGTATGACTGTTATATTGGGGTGGTGGGTAGGGGAAAAATGGGGAAAAATTGTAACTCAAAATCAGTTTAAAATGAATGATGTAAACCAGAATTTAATAAAGCAGATGGAAAAAAATAAAAAGAAAAGGATCATTTCAAAGCAAGAAAAACCAAGAGAATATTCATCAACAAATCTTCATTCCTTAATGAAAAATCTTCTGTAATTTATTTTAGTCATTGAGCAATTGTAGCAAAAAGTCTTCTATTCATATAGCAAGTTCAGAAGAAGCTTTCTTCATTTTTGACATTGCTAATTATTAGGAAAATTTGTTCAAATTGGACTTAAAGCTATCTGCACATAATATCTAGACATTATTTTCAGTTCTTTCCTATGTATCTAATGAGAAAAAAATCTAATTTCTCTTTCAGTTGACAAGGTTTCAATCATTTGATGGCAGCTATATACGATTTGGTGACTTTGATGTGATCATGGATACTGGGGTTTATGACAAAACCTATTGGAAAATATAGCTATAAATAAGGGCAAGTCTGGTAAATTACTCAAAAACCTTTTATCTTTAAGTTGTGAAGATATTCTTTCAAGGTGATTTGTAAGACATTGGGTGTTAACAGCACTGAAGGACAACAGAAAAAGAAATGAAGTTAATTCTGTTCCAACAGATGGGCAACAACTAGGAAACAGCACAGGAATCATTTTAATAAACTGTGTAGGTAGCCAGGCAATAAGCATTCATTAACTACTTATTATAACCCAAACACAATTTTAGGTATGGTGGGTAATAATATAAGCAGAATTAAAACTGTCCACACACTCAATGAGTTTAAATTCTCATGAGAGAAGGAAAGACAAAAGGAAACATATAAAAGAAGGGTATCCTAAAAGAAGGGTATCCATGGGAGGACATGACAGTGAAGCCCAGAGAGTAAAATGCCCAGGCAAAAAGGGAAGGAAGAATGACTAAACTATTCCCTTCCCCAAAATGAAGGTCCTGGCAGGACATTGACAATGGGAAAATAGGGCCATAAGAATGGAGTTATCTCACAGGATGAAAAGGGCCATAATCTCTGAGAGAACGTCCAGGGCAAGTGAAATCCAAAAAGTTAGAAGCAGAGCCAGGAGATAATTGAATAATTGCTGAGCTGGTCACCTATGCAAAATGGCAGCCCTAATTGAATAGCTATTTCAAAGTGAGAAGCTCCCACAAGCTGAGAGCCATTCTAGGGTAAAAATGCAGCTAAAGAATAGTAGCCATGTCAGAAAAGTTAGCTGCAGTGCTGGGAGAAGTATGAATACAAAGTGCTATCATTGATTAACTGGATGGAAATTAACCAGAAAAATCACATTAAAAGGAAAGGGGGAAAAATGAGAAGATAATATTGTGCACAATTACAAAAGCTCCAATCAGATTTTTAGGTAATCTTTTGCTTCAGAAAGCAACAGAAAATAGGCAAAATTCAAGAACTAAAGATATTGTTTATTATTATGACCATTTCTCAGGGAATTGGAAGTGATATAAAAGTTTCCCAAACAAATGGACCAAGGAGTCAAAAAAATAGTTGAGCAGGCAATGCTTTAGCTCTTTGTCCAATGAAGGAACAGGATGACCAAGGACAACTCTAATATAAAGTTTAAGTTCATTTCCAAAGCATCATGCATGAGAATGGCAAAAGATTATGAACCACATTGCTTTACAAAACAAAGCAACATAGTCAAGAGAAATTCCTCCAAGGCTGGATGTGAGATACATCAAAAACCTATCATTCTCCCAAATTCAGAGATAAAACTCAAAGGAGACAAAAAATACATAGATACAATGTTATTCAGCCAGAGTTTCTAGAGCAGTCTAGTTTTATTTCAAATAATGGTGGAAACAACAAGCCTTCCCGGACTGCCATTGGTAATTGTATTGTTGACTGTGAGCAACTGAATTCTACCCTTTAAAAAAAACTCCAACTATTTTCTTCCCCTTTCTCAAAAGAGTTTTTGTTTTTGTTTCCACAATTTCAATTTTAAAGCAACTTATTTTTCTTGGGGTAATTTTCCCTATATGGTTATATGCAATTGTATCCTCCCAGTCCTTTCTACAACCCCTGTTCCCACAAAATGGACATAATTATTGTTCCCTAAAAATCAATATTCCATTTTCTACATCCATAACTTTACACAGACTATACACTGTACTTGGAAAGCATAATGGTGTCATTATTTTAATGAGGGTGATATCAGTAAAAAAAAAAAATAGGCAAGGGTCAATGCAATATTTAATATGGCAGGACACAACTCCTACAAAACTATACTGGACTGACTCCACCCTAAAATTACAGGAAGTCATAAGAGATAACAACAGTTATGGGAAATCAGAGAACAAAAACCACTCATATCAAACCACAGGATCCCTCTGCATACATAATAGATTTATAACCAATTCTGTATTTATAGGGCACACTTCTTAGGCTGAAACTACTTGGCAAGTGGCTTTTGCCAATACATGGTCTGTCCCTCTCATGCAATATGGTGCCCTTTATGTGGCACAATATCTGCCATGTAGTTACTTAATAGATGCTTTGTGGTAGTTTGGCTGATGCTGTTCACTGTATAAAGAGTTAGGCTCTTCTCTTTTATTTTTTCTTTATTACTTTGATAATGAACACTGGTATTGTTATGGTCAATTGTCTCCTCTCTGTGTTCAGGTTCATGACAGCTTCTCTGGACCAGCTCATGAACATGTCAACAAAAATAGACTTATCCAATGGAGCTTTGGCATCCTCAGGTTCTCTGAACTCATATTGCACTGTTAAGTAAGAAATCTGTGAGAGCCCCCAAAAATCACTAGATACTAGTGAAAACTACCTAGTTTCAGCAAGTATATATCTATATCTATTTTTCTACACACAAATTTTAAAATATTACTGTGAGAAGGGGTCCAGAAACTTCATAAGATTGTTCAATTTTCCACAATACAAAGAAACATTAAGAATTCCTGCATTAAATATGACAGATTCTGGCTAATTAGTGTCACTAACAGATATGTACAGCAAAATGATCAAAGGCAGTGGAAAAGGGTATATACATATACAATCATTTATAGTAGCCTTTCTCTTGTAGCAAAGAACTAGTAAAACTCTTAGTATCCATCAATTGGAGAATGATAGGACAAAAGGTAGTACATAAATGAAATAAATTATTATAGGACCAGAAGAAAAAACACAAATATGTTGACTGAGAGGGACTAAGACTTCTATCAAGTAATACATGGTGAAATGAACCAAATTAGGAAAATAATTTACAGGACAAGATAACCACAATACATGCATGTAGAAAGAAAAATAGAACTTTAAAAAACTTTCAAAATGCTTATCAAAACAGTGACCCATTATGATTTTAGAATACTCATGATGAAAAATACTGCTACAGCCCTCTAACCTTAGCCCTCAGCAAAAAGGTGATAAATTGGTAAAGCAGAATGAAGAGCATATTTTTAGACATGGCCAATGTATTTATTTCTTTTCTTTGGAGAATACACACACACACATTAAACATGTACGTATGTGTATGTACATAAACCAATTTTGTATATATGTATGTATATATATGTATGTACACATATATATACATATACATATATATACATACACATACATGCATATATATGTCAAAAGGAAGAAGTTGTATTTAAGGGGCTGGGAATTAAAGGATAATTGATTTTGTTTCTTTTGTTTTACTTTTGTTTGGCACCTGTGACTTCATTGGTATTCAGAAATTCCAATAAAGAAACTGCTTTTACCCATGCATATCAACAATGCTTCTGCAATTAATACTCTTTGTAAAAATTTTTATTAATTAATTAATTTTTAGTTTTCAACATGCATTTTGACAAGACTTTGAGTTCCAAATTTTCTTCCCATATCCCCCTTCCCCCTCCCCCTGAGATGGCATGCATTCTGATTATCCATTTCTCCAGTCTGCCCTCCCTTTTATTATGCTCCCCTACCCCCACCACTTACTTTCTTGTAGAGCAAGATAGATTTCTTTACCCTATTGCATGTGTATCTTATGTCCCAGTTGCATGTGAAAATAATTTTGAATATTTGTTTTTAAAGCTTTGGTTGCAAATTCTCTCCCTTTTTCTCCCCATCCACCCTCATTGAGAAGGCAAGCAACTCAATACAGGTTATACATGTGTAGTTATGCAAAGGATTTCTGTAATAGTCGTGTTGTGAAGGGCTAAGTATATTTCCCTCCATTATATCCTGCCTTCTCCCCCATTTATTCTATTCTCTCCTTTGACCCTGTCCCTTTTGAAAAGTGTTTGCTTCTGACTACCCCCTCCCCAAACTCCCTTTCATTTTATCATCCCCCTGCTCAACTCCTATCCCCTTACCCCTTTCTTTCCTGTAGGGTAAGATACCCAATTGGGTGTGTATGTTATTTCCTCCTTAAACAAAATTTGAGTAAGGTTCACTCATTTGCTCTCACCTCCCCCTTTCCCCTCCATTGTGAAATCTTTCTTTTCTTGCCTCTTTTATGTGAAATAACTTATCCCATTATTTCTCTCCCTTCCTCCTTCTCCCAATATATTCCCTTCTCACCCCTTAATTTTAATTCTTAGATATCATTCCTTCATGTGCACTCACCCTCAACCCTCTATACATCTGTAGGTATGTATATACATATATACACATATGAATATATACATATATATTACATATATAGATATAGATACATATGTGTGTGTATTTTTTTTCTCCAACTACCCTAATACCAAGGAAGGTCTCATGAGTTAAAAATATCTTTCCATGTAGGAATATAGATAGTTCACCTCTAATAAGTTCCTTATGATTTTTCTATCCTGTTTACCATTTCATGCTTCTCTTGATTCTTGTATTTGAAAGTCAAAATTTCTATTCAGCTCTGGTCATTGCAGCAAGTATGCTTGAAAGTATACTATTTCATTTAATTTCCTTTTTTCCCCTGAAGTATTATACTCAATTTTCCTGGGTAGGTAATTCTTGATTTTAATGCTAGCTTCCCTGACCTCTAGAATATCATCTTCCAAGCCCTTCAATAACTTCATGTAGAAGCTGCTAGATCTTGTATTATCCTGATGGCACTTACAAAATGCTCAAATTGTTTCTTTCTGGCTGTTTGCAATATATTCTCCTTGACCTAGGAGCTCTGGAATTTGGTTACAATATTCCTAGGAGTTTTCCCATTGGGATCTCTTTTATGAGGTGATTGGTGGAATCTTTGAATTTCTATTTTGTCTACAGCTTCTAGAATATTCAGTCAGTTTTCCTTGTTGATTTCTTTAAAGATGTTGTCTAGGCTATTTTTAGATCATTTATTTCAGGTAGTCAAATAATTTGAAATTATCTCTCCTGGATGTATTTTCTAGGTCAGTGTTTTTCGAATGAGATATTTCAAATTTCTGTTATATTTTTATTCTTTTGATTCAGTTTTATAATTTCTTGATTATTCATAAAGCCATTAGCTTACATTTGTTCCATTCCTATTTTTAAGAAACTGTTTTCTTCAGTAAACTCCTTTTTCATTTGACCATTTCTGCTTTTGAAAACATTCTTCTCCTCATTGGCTTTTTGGACCTCTTTCATCATTTGGGTTGGTCTAGTTTTAAGGTGTTATTTTCTTCAGTATTGGGGGGTAGGTGTTAGGAAGCTATTGACTTGTTTTTTCATTATTTTCCTGCATCACACTTATCTTTCTTCCCAACTTTTCCTTTACTCTTTCTTGAGTTTCAAAATCCTTTTTGAGCTTTTCCATGGCCTGAGACCAATTCATTTTTTTTTTCTTGGAGGCTTTTGATGTAGGAGCTTTGACTTTGTTCTCTTCTTCTGATGGTATATTTTGATCTTGTTTGCCACCAAAGTAAGATTTTGCAATCTGAGGTTTGTTTTTTTTTAATACTATTTCCTCATATTCACAGCCAAATAATTAATTTTCTAACTCTTTGTCAAGTTAGGACTCTGCTTCCAGGGGGCAGGGGTGTGTCTGGTGGTGGGTTTTCTGTTCCAGGCTTCAGGGGTTTTGTATCAGTTGCTGGATCCCCCACTGTCTGTGGACCCAGAGCTCTGGAAGCATCCACTGTTGCTACTGCTGCCCCTCCAGGCCTGGGTTAGGACCCCAGCTGGACCACACTCCTCTTTTACCCAGGTCCCACAGTTTTTCCCAGTGACCTCATGTGCTGTCTTTGGTGTTGTGGGATGAAAATTCTGGAAACTGCCACAGCTGTCAGGGATTCAGTCCCCTGAGACCTGCTCAGGCCCTGTCTATGCTGGCACAGACTAAACTGAACTGCATCTACTCCCAGCCCAGTATGATAGACCCTTCCTGTCCGCCTTCCAGGCTATCTTGGGCAGGAAATATGTTTCCCTGTGTCATTTTGTGAGTTCTGTTGCTCTAGAATTTGTTCAGCATAATTTTTTTACATGTATTCAGAAGGTGTTTAGGGGTGATCTCAAGCAAGTCCCTGCTTTTACTCTACCAACTTGGGTCTGCCCCAGCCCATTGCCTGCAATTGATATTTTAAAAGAGTTAGTTATCACAGTGAGATGTGATGACTCACTTTGGGTTATATCAAATATATCAGAACACTTGTCATTTACTTTGAGGGCAACTACTAAACTATATACCTTTCCAAAAGAAGGATGGGAAGAAGGAAGGAAATAAGGAAAGAGGAGATGAAGAAAGAAGAAAAATAGAAGGAAATATGGAAAAAAAACCATTAAAACATGTAAAAATAGATCAGAAGAGTATGTAAAACAATTTGGTTCCTATTTTGTTAAGTTTCATACATACTATGAAAACTATATATAAGGGGTCGGCTAGGTGGAGCAGTGAGTAAGAGCATTGGACCCAGCATTGGTAGGACCAGGATTGTATCCAGCCTCAAACTTGACACCCACACAGAAATGACTGGCCTTGTAACCTTGAGCAAGTTACTTAACCCCAATTGCTAATATAAGTGTGTGTGTGTGTGTGTGTGTGTGTGTGTGTGTGTGTGTGTGTATATATATATATATATATATATATATATATATATATATATATTCATAAGTAAGTTCTTAGGGCATTTTGTCTATTTTTATTCCATTATGTGGGATCAGTGGAATAAGAAGTGAATTTCCAACCTGAAACACAGGTTGAAACAAAGAAGAAGATAGAAAAGTCTAAAATTTCTGACCATCCTGACTACAGAAGTTATGTGAACAGAGATTGAAGGTCAGACCTTTGGTCATGCCAAATGAAAACTAAAAAAGACAAAATCCTCTCTAGGTGTATTGTGGTAAATGTTTAGCAACTAAGTCTCCAGAAAAATAAATCATACATAACCCACTGCAATATATATATATATATATATATATATATATATATATATATATATATATATATATATATATATATATATATATATATATATATATTTCCCTATAACTTTCTTAAGGTAAAACAATCAACAAAATAATAAATCAAGCCCTGAATTGGAGTGTTTCCTGATATAAATGTACTTACAATGTAGATGGAACCATCAGAACTCCTATGCCAATATAAGCTGAATCTAGCACACCCTGAACCTATGGAGGATGTGTCCAGTTCTCTCATTTGATTAAGATATCTTAGCTGGGGGTGGGGTGGGGGGCAGAGTCAAGATGGCAGAGTAGATACAGCATTTTCCTGAAGCTCCAACCCACACCACTTCAAGGGTGACTCTGAACAACCTCTGGAGCTCCAGAACCAAGAAAATGATACAGAGAAGCTAACCTCCCACTGAGGACAGCCCAGAAGCCCGGCAGGGAGCAGCCAGCACAGTGCCCTGGGAGCCGAGCCCAGGCCATATGAGTCACGGGTTTAGTCGGAGGGCGGTCAGACCAGCAGCCTGCTGGAGGGACCCCAGAACACCAGGAGCTGTGGCATTACCAGAATTATTAACACATAGATGCCTGGGACAAAGTGAGAGGTTAGTGCCCTATGGATTTTGGGACTGGTTGGAAGAGTGTGTCAGATTCTTCTCCTGGGAGCAAGAAGTTGCTGAGGGGCTGGCACAGCTTGCACCACATTGCCATATTTCAGCTTCAGCTATTGGCCTGCAAACTGTAGGGGGATCCAGCAATCAGTCTGGGAGGTAAGCGCTCTTGCTTTGCCTTTATTGGATCTAGATTGTGGTCTGGGGTGGAGTTCTTGGGGTGTGTGACCAGCTTGCCAGAGTGTGTGGAATTTTCACAAAGGCCACCCAAATAATACCTCTGGAAGCTGAAAAAACCCCAACATTTGGCAGGTAAGTTCCCCTGGCTAGTGGCACAGGCCTACTGTGGCAACAAGCCCAAAAGTCAAGTAATTGAGTGGCAACATGCCTAGGGAAAAGAAACAAAATAAATAGAAAAATGCAATATTAGACTCCTATTTGGGGGGCAAAGAGGGTCAAAGCATGGAAAAGGAGGAGGACTATGAGGTCAGAAATCCTGCACCAAAAGCGCCAAATGAAAATATGAGCTGGTTACAGGCCATAGAGGACCTTAATAATTAGATAAGAGAAGTGAGGGGAAAATTGGGAAGAGAAATGAAAAAGATGCAAGAAAAGTATGAAATGAGAGTCAACAGCCTGACTGAGGAAAATAACACCTTAAAAAATAGAATAACTCAAATGGCAAAAGATTCTCAAAAAGGCAATGAGGAGAAGAATGCCTTAAAAAGCCAAATTTGCCAGATGGAAAAAGAATCTCAAAAGCTCACTGAGGAGAATCATCCCTTCAGAATTAGACTGGAGCAAATGGAAGCTAGTATCTTTATGAAAAATCAAGATGCTATTAAGCAAATACAAACAAATAAAAGAATAGAAGGCAATGTGAAATATCTCATGGGAAAAACCACTGTCCTGGAAAATAGATCCAGGAGAGAAAATCTAAAAATTATTGGACTACCTGAAAGCCATGATAAAAAAAAGAATCTAGAAATCATCCTTCAAGAAATTCTCAAAGAAAATTGTCCATATGTTTTAGAACCACAGGGAGAAATAGAGGTTGAAATAATCCACAGATCACCTCCTGAAAAAGATCCCAAAAAGAAAACTCCTAGGAATATTATAGCCAGGTTCCAGAATTCCCAGATCAAGGAGAAAGTACTACAAGCAGCCAGGAAGAAACAATTTCAATATTGTCGAAACAATCAGAATAGTACAGGACCTGGTAGCTTTTACAGGGATCAAAGGGCATGGAATATGGTATTCCAGAGGACAAAAGAGCTGGGGTTAAAACCAAGAATCACCTCCCCAGCAAAACTGAGTATCTTGTTTCAGGAGAAAATATGGTCATTCAGTGAAATAGAGGACTTTCAAGCATTCTTGAGGAAAAAAATCAGAGTTAAATAGAAAATTTGACATTCAGACACAAGAAGCAAGAGATGCTTGAGAAGGTAATCAGGGAAAAGAAATCAAAAGGAACTTATCAAAGTTGAATTATTTACATTCCTATATGGAAAAACAATAAATGTGACTGATGAAATCTTCCTCATTATGAAAATAATTGAAGAAGGGTATATGGGCATATGAATACATATGTGAATGTGTGTATATATTTTTACAGGTATACATGGTTAGAGGGCACAGATTGAATTTGGTGGGAAGGGATGATACTTAAGGTGTGAAGCTAAGAGGTGAGAGAGGAAAGTGGCAAGAGGAGATGGGGAGAGACAGGGTAGGGTAAACTATCTCATGTAGAAGAGGCAAGAGGAAGTAGTTGCAGGGGAGGGGAAGAACAGGAAAGCAAAAAGGCAAAACCATATTATCATTGAATTTGGCTCAGGGAGAGAATGACATACATTCTAAATGGAATATTTCATCCTGCAGGAGAGTAGGAGGAAGGGGGATGAGAGGCTGGATGTTGGAGGGGAGGGCATCCTGGAGAGAGGGGAGGTTGGAAGTACCCACTATTGAAGAGTGTCAGGATCAAAGTAGGGAATGGACCAGGTGGGGGGTGAGATGGGTGGGAGGGAAATATAAGCAGTCTTTTACAATATATCTACTATGGTAATGTTTTGCATAGCTATACATGTACAACATATACTGAATTGCTTATTTTCCCAGAGGGAGTGGCTGAAAAGGGAGGAAGGGAATGGATCTGAAATTCAAAGTTTTAAAATTAAATGTTTCAAATATATATAAATACTATTATTATTGCCATTTTGCATGTAATCAGGATATAAGATGTGCAGGCATTGGGGCACAGAGATTCACCTTGTCCTAATGGCAAAGTCGAAGGGGGTATGGAAGAAAGCATGGAAGAGAGCAGATTGGATGGGGGGATATCTTGTTTGACTTCTATTCTAGGGTGGTGGGTAGGACAAAAATAAGGAAAACATTGTAACTCAAAATCCAGCAGAAATGAATGATGTAAACCAGAAGTTAGTAAAGCATTTGTTAAAACACACACACACACACACACACACACACAAAAAACAAAAACAAAAAAAAAGAGTTGGAAAGGGATGAAAAAAAGCTGGATATGTGAAAGCATTGTATAGAAAAGACCAAGAAATGGAATGGCTGTAGAGATATGATCAATCATGACAGATCAAACCAAATGCAGTCAGGCTTCTGGATCTTGAAATTTTCTCATTTAATATATGAAATAATCTAGTCATTGAGTATCATGTAATAGTATTAGATGTTGTCAGAGATCTATTGAATTATAGACTATAGTTCAATATATAAAACTCACATATGTTTCAAAGTAGAATGAGATGTTCCTGGAAGCAGGGAGCTGATGTCTTCTAATTAAATGTCTAGTTTATTATTTTTTTTATCAGAATCATTGACAAAATACTTTTGCATTTAATTTTGTCTTGCTAGGGTTGTAATAGAAGGTATTCTGGACTGGGTATTACTTGGATTAGACAAATTATGATGTCTTTTCCTACTCTAAAGTTTCTTTGCATTTTCTGCCTTATGTCCATATTTGAACAATTATTGATTCCATCAATTTATTTTAGTCTCTACAGTGGGCTGTATTCAATATACTTTAAGAAATGTTTGTCTATTTGAACTCTTATCCCTGTATCCTTTCTATTATGTTATAACGATGTAATCAATTTCATCCCCAGGACTTCCAGTACCCTAGGAAAGGGACTAAGAAAAACATGAACTGTTGGTTGAAGATGAAGAGAGAGTGTTTCCAAATGCAAGTATAACGTCTAAATGCATTTTGCAAATTATTTCCATCATTCAAAAGGTTACACATAAATTTGTGCATTCCTTCCAATGATACAGACCCAGCTCCTTCATACCTGCCCACCCTGTGCATCCATATTCTCCCTATAGTTTCACAAGAATTCTCTAAACATGCATGAGCCTGCCCTGATTTCCTATAGTTTTGAGGGTACCAACGGCCTATGGTAGCCATCACTTACGTGTTTGCATGGAAAAGATGGACCTTTGTTATAATAGAAAGATTGTTATCAATAGTTGTTTAATTTCCAAAATGAAATTGATATCACATTGTTTTGTTTTTTCTGCTTCTAGCCAAACTGATTTTCCATCTACATTATATTTGGAAATATACATGTTGTTGGAAAAGCAGTGGAGATTTTCCATTCAGAGATATATGGCAATGCAGTTGTTCCATCCCTGGTTCTGGAGTCAAGAAAATCTAAATTCAAATCAAATATCAGACTGTTACTAGCTGTGTTACCTTCTGAATGTCATTCAAATGTCTGTTTGCCCCAGTTATTTTTTTAACTTGTAAAGTGAGAAAAATAATATCCTCTTCTTTTCTCAAAGGTAGTTGTGAGGATAAAATAAGTAAATATTTGTAAAGTGCTTAGGACAGTGCCTGACACATGGTATTGTTGTTCAGTAATTTCAGTCATGTCTGATTCCACATGACCCTATTTAGGGCTTTTTTGGAAAAGATACTGGGTCAGTTTGACATTTCTTTTTCCAGTTCATTTTGCAGATTAGGAAACTGAGGCAAAGAAATGATTTGCCAGGAGTCACACAACTTTTAAGTTTCTCAGACCATATTTGAATTTAGGAATATGAGTCTTCCTAACTTTTGGGCTTTGCATGCTCTCCACTGTGCCACCCAACTGCCCTTGAAACAGAGTGGGTGCTATATAAATTACCCCTACTCCTATTTCTCCTATTCCTACTGATACTGCTCCTATTGCTGCTGCTACTTCTACTCCTGCTGCTGCTGCTACTATTCCTCTTCTACTTCTACTAGTACTACTATCTCATGTTAAAATAAAGGACAATAAACATTATTCATCCACTTGTTCTTCCTTATGTGGGTAAATAAGACAAAATCCTTGGATTGATTGTAGTTATCTTCCAGGTGACTCTAGTCTATATTATGCTGGATGTTGATTTCATCAACATTATGTTGTCTGTAAACAGATGTATCTGGAGGAATTCATCATCCACAGAAAACCCTTTCTAAACCTGGACTCTATTATATGATTAAAAGATGTAAAATACTCTTAGTTCTATTCATATGGGACAGGATCATTATGAAATAATAATACAAACTAAAATATGTAGGTCATCTTTGTCTAAACTTTGATATTGATATCTTGAAGGACAATAACCCTTTCCTACAATATTTCTTTTTGTTCAATTCTTAGAGAAATTTCTTTGTTAGATGTATTTGGGAGTATGATTAGAATTCTTATTATCTGACTAATTATGATAATTTGTATATTTTGTGTTCTCATGACAACCATAATTCTGACCTAGATTTGGGAGGCATGGTTTCAGTAATAATAACAACAATAATATTTGCATCCATTTAGGAAGAATAGTGATGTATGGATTTATGTAGTTATCATTATAAATTTCATGCAGGTATTATTGTCAATAATATATGCATAACCCAGTTCAAAGGCATGCATGTATCAGTATATCTATCCACTTCATATAAATCTATGTATAAATATTAATATATATATGTAAATGCACATATATACACATATGTATGTTTTGTATATACATCATGTGTGTGTGTGAATATCTGCATTCATGTCTATGTCTATGGCATCAAATACAGTATGGTAAAGTGACTGTAGGGCTGGCTCTAAAGATGGAAGGCCTAAGTTCCAGCTATTCCAATGAAATGCTCACTGTAGATCTCTGAGCAAATCTTTTAGCTCTCAATAACCTCAAGAAATTTTCACAGAATATAATTGGAAGAATAGTTCAGAATCTGATTTTTGGGGGGAGGTTAACAATCTTGCTTTAATCAATCAAACATATCATTTACCTAGTTCAGGGGAAAAAGTCAGCATCCTGAACTTCAGAGTATACAGACACAAGTTACAAGCAGAAGTTACAAGCAGACAGAGAAACATTTCAAGAAGACAGGGCTCCAATTGTCTGAGTATTACATCCATACCTAGTCACAGTTACCAGAGAGACAAGCATCAATATCTGGGTTTCACAAAGCTGGGGGGCTTGATGGTTGCCCAGAGTTTCACCTGGTCAAATCACACAACACTTCTCAAAGTGAGCCCCCCGTAATCTGATTTGATAGAAAGAATTATCTTACCTGGATACACTCTAGCAATAAAGTCACACACACACACACACACTCACACACACATACACACACACAAACATGCACACACATGATGTATATGCAAAAACATATATGTGTATATATGTATATGTAAATATATGCATAAATTAATGCTTGAGATGCTTAAGATACAGAGTGTCTATGTGTGTATATATATATATATGTTTGTGTATACACATATATACACTATATAGTATTCATAGATATAGATATGTGTGTATATATGTATACACACACAATAAATGCTACAAATAAATAATTGTTGTAATTATTATACTATGAGGACGGTGTTGATATCATCATTATCAGTAATAATGGCATTTAAAACCAGATAAAATTGATTCAAGGGAGCTCCAAAGAAGATGCCAAAAGTTGTCTTGTTTGTTGTCTTGTAATTTTTGTCAAGACTCCACAAATCACCTCCACAAGTCATGTCATGGATGTGAAAGGTGAAGTGATTTAACCAGGCTCACATTGCAGGTAAATGGTAGCAGGTATATCTCTATGCATGTCTTCCTGATCCTATACCTTCCATTCTATCGTTAATACCAGACACTTGCTTTTCAAAAGGTCATTTATATATACATTTATTCCATTTTGATAATTAGTTCAGAATATTTGTAACATTTCCATGTTTTATAGGTTGTTAAGCAAGTTAACCATTTCTTAATAGAAAAAAATGTAGATTTTGTACATATTGGGATTATCTATATCCTTTGGGAATCAAGCTGACTTTATATCTTATAAAGAAAATGTCTTCTTACACAGGGATTAAAAAACAAGCATATATAAAGAAACACGTGAACAGATTGTTTCTTTGCATGTTTAGCAGATTAAGTATCAGGGGTCAGGATATGGTTCAAAGTATTACAGCTGTTTTGCACATCAGAAGGGCAAAGCAGAAGCATACATATTTCATCCTTTCAATTAGTTTCTGCTCTTAATTCTCTCATAGCATAATAAGGAAATACTGCAGCACTTGTAGGAGGAATAGCCAATTGTAAGAATCATTTTAAAGATACTTGAAATTATTTTTTGGTAATTTCATTTTCAGGAATGGGTAAGCTCATTGAAGGCAGGGTTTGTCCCATATTTGTCTTTATATCTCTCGCACTTAGCTCTAGCATCTCAGAAATATTAACTTTTAAAATGCTTAAATGTTTAAAAATGCTCCTTTACTCGAATGAATTAACACATATTCATTTACCCTAGATTGAGAGACAGAGGAAAAATAGAGGTGGGGGAATTATGGAATCTCTATCAGACCAAGCATAACTTATTTTAAAATCTTCCCCAATTCAAAATATTGCTGGGTCCCTTTAAAAAGATATTTATGATCAAGCTATGAGTTTCACATTCTTTTTTTTCCTCCTTCTCTCCCATATCAGAGAAACTCAGTTCTTCACTTTGATGTGGATGTTTTCTCACTGGGTAATCTTTGTTTGTTTGTTTGTTTGTTTGTTTGTTTTTCCTACATTGGAATTGAAAACCTACTAAGGCCTGTGGGGAAAGAATTTCAGAAAGTGGCACCATACTTCGATTTTTATCTGGGTATATATTGCTCAAAAGATTAATTTAAAAGCACATGTATCTCTTTTATTTCACTCTCAAGTTTCAGGATGAGTTATAGCTTAGTGTTACTATATGAGACTGCAGTCTTTCACTGAGTGTCTCAGGAAGAATCAACATCCATCAAATTTACTACACTCGAGGAAATGGAAGCACTTTCCCTGGTGGGGAAGATGTATCTTCAGACTGGTATAATCCAGTCATGGTGCTTCTGTCTGTAAATATATTATCTGATTGTTCATGAAAGGACAGTAGAGATCATAAGAATGTCAAAGTACAACCACTCCTCTCCATTTTTGACTAAGCTGTGATGAAAAAAGCTAGGATTGTGCAGGCCACTCTAGTAATCTGCTTATCAAGCTTTAAGTTGTTTGTACAGTTCCCTGTGGATGCACATATGCTAAAGTGAGGCACATTAAGTCTTGAAATGCTGTAGAAATGCACATGTACATCACGTACGTGTGTGTGTTTTGCACAAAGAAGAATTATCTTTAAGTTTGAAAGATGGAATATTTAAGAAGGTACTAACATTAAAAAGGACAGAAGTAATAATAAGGAAACACAAACAAGATCTAAATTAAATGAGGTCCTCCTCCTCAGTTGAATTGAGTCCTGAATATATAAACAAATGTGATGACTCAGGACAGGAAAAGCAGCACAAGGACACTGTCAAGGTCTCTCTTAAGAACTTTGGAATTGATTGTGTGACATGGGAGACACTGGCACAGAAGTACCCAGCATGGTGTGCCCGCATCAGAGAAGGTGCTGTGCTCTAGGAGCAAAGCAGAATTGAAATAGTAAACACAGGATGCACAAATTTAAAGGACCCAACCCAAAAGTCCATGCGCACTATTTGCACCCAACCTGTGGCAGAGCCTTCCAAGATGGGATTGGTCTGCTCATCCACAGTCAGACACACTGAAATTTGACTCTAGCAGAGTGAAGTCATTTTGGTCCTCTTCAAGGAGGGAAGAAAAAAGCCAGCCAACCAATTAACAATCTAAACAAAGTCTTGCAGATAAGAGTAATTCCAGAATATGGAGTAATCCAAAATGCACTGAAAAGAATAACTCAGAAAATAGATAATTCTGAACCTGCCATTGTTTGACAGCAAAATAGCAGAAGTTTTTATTAAATGCATGATTTATAAGAATTTAGAAAAAAAGAGATAGTATTTACAATGAGTTGTTGTAGTTTCCTTCAGAAGTACATCCAAATAAACTTCATCTCTCTTTTTCCTAGAGTCACTGGATCAGTAAGTGAGGTAAATGATACTAGGTTTTATATCATTATTTCAATTAGACAACTTATAAAATTACTATCATATGAATGAAATTAAGTCAGTAACTCAACCAACAGATAAAAACCTATCAAGTGTTTAATATGTTCTAAGTGTTAATGAAAACTGGAAATGATTTTTAAAAAAAGCAAAAGAGAACCCTGGCTTCAAGGAGGTATTACAGCTATTTACCTGTATATCTGCAGGAATTATCTCCTTAACAAATGAAATGGAAATGATCATTTCAATATGCTTTTTTGATCTGTAGTTTTCAGTTATGTTTGACTCTTTGTGGCCCCATTTGGGTTTTCTTGGCAAAGATACTGGAATGCTTCCCTGTTTCTTTCTACATTTCATTTTACATATGAAGAAAGAGAGACAAATAGGGTTAAGCAGCATGTCCAACATCACATAGCTAGTGTCTGAGGCTAGATTTGAATTCAGGTTTTCTTGTCTTCAGGATTTTCACTCCAACAACTGTATCACCTAGCTGTCCCCTTCAGCATGCCAAATAGAAGAGAAAAGAGAATTGTTTATGAAAGTTCTCATTATATGTTTTAATACTTACAATTGCTGTAAGAATTTTGAGATGGTGGTCCATCTCCTACCTCCTCCAATTCATGTAAAAGGTGACTCTGAACAAACTTTGGAGCTACAGGACACAAAAAATGACACAGAGCAGCTAACCTCCTGCTGAGGACAGCCTGGCAGGCTGGCAGACATCAGCCAAAACAGTGCTCTGGGAGACAAGCCCATGTTTGCTCTAGCCTGAGGTTTTCAGGGCAGGCCTGACCAGCCCCCACCTAGATGAACTTCAGATCACCAGCAACTGTGGCAGTTTCCAGAATGATCAACACATAGATGCTGAGGACAAAGTAAGGGGTCAGTGATGTGTGGACTTTGGGATATGGAAGTTTGGGAGTGTGGTTGGACTTTATCCCTTGGAGGGAGAGGCCACTGAGACACAGCAGCCATGCAGCCACTGCCACTTGGCTGCTTCAGCTCCTGGCCTACAGATTGTATGGGGACTAAGAGACCATTCTGAGAGGTAATAACTCTTGCTTTAACCTGCTTGGATCTGGATTGTGGTCTATGGTGGAGGTCCTGGGGATTTGGACCAGCTTGCCAGAGTGTGTGGAGGCTTCAGAGAAGTCACCCAAATAATACCTTCAGCAGCTGAGAAAACCCGAGTGTTTGGGCCATATTTCACCTGTCTGGTAGCAAAGTCCTACTGTGGCAAAAATCCCAAAAATCAATTAATTGAGTGTCCACATGAGCAGGCAAAGGAAGCAAAACAAACAGAGCAACCCAACTTTACACTCCTATTTTTGGAATGAAAAGGATCAAATCATGGAAAAGGACAAAGACAGCAAAGTCTCCTGCAACAAAATCTTCCAAGGAAAATATGAACTGGTTACAGGCCATAGAAGAGCTTAACAAGGATTTTGACAACAAAGTAAAAGAAGTAGAGGAAAAATTGGGAAGACAAATAAGAATGATGGAAGAAAATTATAAAATGAGAGTAAACAACCTGACTGAAGAAAATAACACCTTTAAAAAATAGACAAACCCAAATGCCAAAAGAGGCTCAAAAAGGCAATGAGGAGAAGAATGCCTTAAAAAGCCAAATTTGTGGGGCTGAAGCCATGGGGTGATGGAAGAGAAACAGTAACTTTTCTGAGCTTCTGCATGAATCCTGTCACTGAAATTTGGAAAGTGAATCTGAGCAGATTTTGGAGTGTTGGAATCCACTGGGAGACAGAGCATGGTGGAATCCATCCCAGGAAGGTGCCCACATGGGTCTGGGCAGCAGAGGAGCTGCAGTGAGGAGCATGTTGGGGCTTCAGCAGCTTGGACTAGAAACCAGACTACAACAGAGAGAGAAGGAGCCCCAGCCAGTGGATTCAACCACTCCAAGGGGGAATCACAGCCGTCTCACCAGCATCTCACCATGGGATGGGAGGATACATTGGAAGCAGGGAAGAGAGGGCTCAGGGTCCACAGCAGAGACAGAAGCTTCTCCTGGGGCTATCAGCCCCCATACTGGAAGTCTAGACATCACCTGCCTGTTTTGCCAGGGGCCAGGATGACAAACTAAACTCTGGCTACTTGGATTCCCCCCTCCCTAACCTAGAAAACTGAGAGATAAGTGTCCCTCCTAGAGTGAAATCCTGAGATAGTGGAAATATCCTCAGCCTTGGGAGTCATTGAGAAGGGGTGTAACTGGGACAGCTAGGAGTCTGAATAGAAGAGAGGGAGAGATCCCATCAAGCCCCACCTCACCTGACCAGCAAATGCCTGCCTGAGCAGTAGCCCAGGGGCAGAGGCAGAAGTCTGAAGTGGCCAGATCATTCCACCTCCAAAGATTACCAGAGGCTCCTGGCCTTGGCCTCAATCTAGACATCCAGAGGCTACAGCATACAAAGTAAACAACCAGGCTCTTAGCTCCCAGCCTGAGAAATTAGGAAATAGGAGATTACAATGGGAAGGAAGGAAGCTGAGAAGGAGAAGGGGAAGGCAAAAAAAAAATCAATTAGAGCTTATTATAGCAATCAATAACAACCAAATACAGAGGACATCATGCACTCTATACTCATACCTAAGACCACAGAAGGAAATATGAAGTGATCTCAAGCACAAAAAGCATTCTTGGAGAAACTCAAGAAGGATTTTAAGGGCAAAATCAGGGAGGTAGAAGACAAATTTAAATCTACAGTGACCAAATTGTAAAAAAGTCTCAGTGAAGAAAACAAATCCTTGAAAAGTAAAATTAGTGAACTAATTGGAGAAAATGCCTCCCTAAAAAAAGGACCTTCAAAATTAACAAAAACGAATAATTCACTAAAATTTGGAATCAGTCAAACAGAAGCTCAGGACTCTATGATGCACCAAGAGTCAATCAAACAAACTATGAAGATTGAAAAATTGGAAGAAAGTGAAGTAATTGAAGCAAACTACCTGCTCTTTTTTTCTTCTTGTTTGGCTTTGTTTCCTCTTTACCATTTTCATTCCATTCCATCTGATACAATCCATCTTTATAACCTGACTAATATCTAATGTGAAAGTATTTGCAGATACTATGCTTGATTATATGCTGTCATGTGGGGGGAGGAAGAAGAGAGAGAAAATTTGAAACTCAAGGAATTGTGAAATTGAATCTTGTAAATTAAAAGTAAACAAACAAATTTATGAAGACCAAAAAATAAGCTGAATTTGCCAGATGGAAAAACTATCTCAAAAGCTCACTGAAGAGAATATGCCTTCAGAATTAAATTGGAGCAAATGGGAGCTGGTGACTTCATGAGAAATCAAGATCCTATTAACCAGATCCAAACAAATGAAAAAATAGAAGGCAATGTGAAATATCTCACTGGGAAAACATTTGATCTGGAAAATAGATCCAGGAGAGATAATTTAAAAATTATTGGACTACCTGAAAGCCATGATCAAAGAAAGAACATAGAAATCATATTTCAAGATATTCTCAAGGAAAATTGCCCTCATGTTTTAGAACCAGAGGCCAAAATAGAATTTAAAAGAATCCACTGATCACCTCCTGAAAAAGATGCCAAAAAGAAAACTCCCAGGAATGTCATAGCCAGGTTAAGGAGTTCACAGATCAAGGAGAGAAAATTACAAGCAGCCAGGAAGAAACAATTTGAATATTGTGGAAACACAAGCAGGATAACACAAAATCTGGCAGCTTTTACACTGAGGGATTGCAGGTCTTGGAATATGATATTCTGGAGGTCAAAGGAGCTGGGATTAAAACCAAGAATCACCTATCCAGCAAAACTGAGTTTCATGTCTCAGGGGAAAATATGGTCATTTAGTGGAATAGAAGACTTTCAAGTATTCTTGATGAAAAAACAAAGTTGAATAGAAAATTTGACATTCTGATACAAGAAGCAAGTGATGCATGAGAAGGTAAATAGGGAAAAAAATCATAACGAACTTATCAAAGTTGAACTATTTATATCGCTACATTGAAAAATGATAATTGTAACTTATGAAACTTTTCTCCATATGAGAATGGTTAAAGGAAATAGAAATGTATGTGTACGTGTGTGTGTGTGTGAATGAGTGTGTGGGTATGTTTGTGTGTGTGTGTGTGTGTATATATATATATACACGCACACACACATATATACATACACACAAACACACGCACACATATATATATATATATATATATATATGTCTGTATAGGAGGGTTTATGGGTGTATGAATACATATGTGAATGTGTGAATATGTCTACAGTTATACATACTTAGAGGGCACAGGACCAATTTAGAATATAGAAGAGGCAAGGGGAAATTGTCACAATGGTGTGGAAGAACAGGAAGGCAAAAGGTAATGGTTCAACTTTATTCTCATTGAATTTGTCTTAGGGAGGGAATGACATACACACTAAATAGGGTATCTCACCCTAAAGTAGAGTAGGGTGGAAGCAGATGACAGGGGGTTGATGGAAGAGATGGCAGGCTTGGGGGAAGGGAAGTGAAAGCATCCACATTTGAAAAGGGACAGGATCAAAGTAGAGAATAAAACAAGTGGGAGGTGGTATAGGAGGGAGGGAAATTTAGTCAATTTTTTACAATATATCCACTATGGAAATGTTTTGCATTGCTACACATATACAACCCATATTGAATTCTTATCTTACAAATAAGGGTGGGTGACAAGGGAGGAAGGGAATGAATCTGGAATTCAAAGCTTTAAAATCAAATGGAAGGGAATGAATCTGGAATTCAAAGCTTTAAAAATCAAATTAATTATATTACTATTATCATTATTATTATCATCATTATTATTGTTATTATTATTTTACATATAACTGGGAAATAAGATATACAGGCACTGGGGCATAGAGATCCACCATACCATTGGAAAGTTGGAGGTAGTATGGGAGAGAGCAGATTGGAAGAGGGGATATCAAGTGAGATCTCTATTTTAGGGTGGGCAGAAAAATGGGGAGAAAATTTGTAACTCAAAATCTTGCAGAAATGAAAGATGTAAACCAGAAGTTAATTAAGCATTTGATAAAAAAATATTTTGGTACTCCTGTATAATTGTTAAACATACAGCATGTCTCTAGTTTAAAAACAAAACAGAGCTTTGAAAATTCATCCAAAGAACATTCATTTAGCACAATACACTCCATCTCAGGTAATAGGGGGTGGATTTTTGGAATAAGAAAGAAAGGAGTTCAAGTCTCATCTTCTATTTGCTCTGCGCTTTCTCCATTGAGTCTCCCAATTTTTCGATGCCCCCAGATGATCCTCCTACACCAGAAGCTACAGAGCAGCTGCAAATATGTGGCAATATCTTGCTCATCAGACTATAAGGATATTGAGTGAAAGTACTCTATTTTATCCATCTCTGCATCCCCACTCTGTGCTTAACATGGTGCTTTACGCATAATAATTGATTAATGAGTGCCTGTTGTTAATGTTGAGATGAAGGAAGCATTAGTAGTGACACAACCAGTGGGAGGATACACTACATCAATGAAATCATGAGTTGCAACCCCTCCCCCAATAAAAAATGGAGTATGACCTGGAAGGATTTGGAGATAACTAAAGCCTTCTGGCTTTAGGCATTTGAGAGATGTGACACACATGTACACAGCTGTAAAACCAAACAGAAGACAAGCACATGCGTGATGTGTGAATAAAGTGGGGTTACATTTTGTATAAAGGAGATATGCTTTTGAGGCATTAAACAGCAATATTCATAGGATTAATCAATGCATTAAAATGCACAGGGAGTAGAATGAAAACATAAGAGAATCAAAATCTATATACGGAAGTGGCCTCAGATATCCTTTGGTTCAACTCCTTCGTTTTATAGATGAGGAAGCTGAGGTGTGTGTATGAGAAGTTACTTGCCCCAAATCATACAGATGCTAAATACCGGAAGTATTTGGATGAAAGTCCTTTGACTCTACTCTCAGATCGCAGAATAAATTGAGATATCAAAGTTAAATTTATTAAAATTGTAACTAATACTCTGGATGGAAGAATGAAGATTCAATATGTTCTGAACTAGTTAGAATTATGAAACAAACTACCAAGATAAAGTTCAAGTAGTGACAAATAATTATCAATATTTGTAAATTAATTTTTTTACATTTAACTTAAGATATTTTTGATAGTTTAGAATGTGAATAAACTAAATATAATTCCTGTAACATATTTGGAAAGTTCTGCTAACCCCCTCCCCAAACTCCATAAAATTTCAATATAGCTCAAAACATGATATGGTTGTCTAGACAAAAATGTAATATCCAAATTAAGAAAGATAATAGACTCACCATATGATGTGGTAGTCAAACTAAGTATGGAATAATATGTTCAGTGGTTGGCACTGCATTAAATAAGCACACTGACTAATTACCATATATTAAGAGGAAGTTGATTTTGGCAGTTAAAAACAGAGAAAATGTTATAGAAGGTCATTCCATACTGCAGCCTACAGAGGATTTCAGATATATGATCATTTCAGTGCTTCACTGGCAATAAGTCAACCAGTAGCACACACTGTGTGAGGGGGGCTGTACTTGAGATAAACAAACAAAAATTAAATAAACCTGTCCTCAAACTGCTTACATTATATAGAGGGAGACACACACACAAGTATACATGCATACACACAATTACTCTGAGGTAAGCCACTAGCAGACACTAAGTTCAAAGAAAAAAAAAAGACATATGGCTTGGGGATTAACATGAACTTTGAAGGAATTAAATATTCCAAGGGGAAAAGGAATAGAATTTCATGCATGAAAGACAGTTTCTGAAAGGAAAATGGGTGGGGTGGGAAGAGGATTGTTCTATGTGTGTGATGAACAGCGAGGATACTTTTACTGTAATGTACAATGTGTGATAGGCAATAACGTACAACAAGAGGGGAAATGTGTGGTGGAACTACATTAGGAAAGGCTTTAAATGACAGATAGAGGAGTTTATACTTAATGTCATAGGTAATGGTGAAGCAGTTGAGTTTATTGAGTAGAAGAGAAGGATAATCCCAAGTTCACTTTGGCAGTATAGATGCTGTTTGAGAGGGAGAGACATAAGGAAGGGAGACTAATTAAGAGGCTCTGGACTCTAGGTCTTAGGCACTACCAAAAATGATGTTATAAATGTTGGTATATGAGGGTGTTAAATGTTGTTATAAATGTGGTGTATGTGGTGGTTTTCTCCTCATAAATGACTGCTTTGGATCATTTCACCTTGGAAGCACTGAAAATTCACATGGCTCCAGCTTCAACCTCCTCCAATTCATGTAAAAGGTGACACTGAACAAACTTTGGAGGTATAGAACCTACAAAATGACACAGAGAAGCTAACCTCCCATTGAGAACAGCCCAGCAGGTCAGCAGGAAGTGGCCAGCTCAGCACTCTGGGACCCAAGCCCAGACCATCCTGAGCATGATGTTTAAGCCTCAGGGAGGCCACAATCACCCACCTTACTGGAGGGAATCCAGATGACCAGCAGCTGTGGTGTTTTGGAGAATTATCAACACATAGATGCTAAGGACAAAATGAAAAGTCAGTGTAGTATTGACTTGAACCAGGAGTGAGGTCAGGCTTATACCCTCTGGAAGGAGAAGTGATGAGGGCCTGTGGCCATGCAGCCACCACCACACAGCTGCTTCAGAGATCCTGTTCTGCAGATTGTAGGGGGACTAAGCAACCAGTCTAAGGGGAAATCATTCTTGCTTCATGCGGCTTGGATCTGGATTGTGGCCTAGGGTGGAGGGCCTGGGGTGTGTGACCAGTTTACCAGAGTGTGTGAAGGCTTCAGAAAAGGCACCCAAATGATAGCTCTGGCAGGTGCAAAAAAAACCAGCAATTGGAATAAAGCTCCCCAACTCTGGTAAGTAATTGAGTGGCAACACGAGCAAAGGAGGGAAGCAAGGCAATCAAAGTGGTCTGACTTTGGATTCCCTTTGGGGGACAAAAAAGGATAAGAGCATGGAACAGGAGGAAGAGAGTAAAGTCAGAATTCCTGCACCAGAAGATTTTAAGAAAAGAATAAACTGCTTACAGGACATAGAGGAGCTTAAGAAGGATTCTGAAAACCAAATAACAGAAGTGGAGGAAAAATTGGGAAGAGAAATGAGAATGATGAAAGAAAATTATAAAATGAGTCAACAACCTGCCTGAAGAAAATAACCCCTTAAAAATAGACTAACTCAAAGTACAAAAGAGGCTCAAAAAGCCAATAAGGAGAAGAATGCCTTAAAAAGCTGAATTGCCAGATGGAAAAAAAGAATCTCAAAAGCTCACTGAGGAGAATCATTCCTTCAGAATTAGACTGGAGCAAATGGAAGCTAGTGACTTTATGAGAAGTTAAGATCCTGTTAACCAGATCCAAACAAGTGAAAAGATAGAAGGCATTGTGAATTATGTCATTGAAAAACCACTGACCAGGAAAATAGACCCAGGAGAGATAATTTAAAAATCATTGGACTACCTGAAGCCATGATCAAAAAATTAACCTAGAAATCATCCTTCAAAAATTTCTCAAGGAAAATTGCCCTGATGTTTTAGAATCAGAGGGCAAAATAAAGCTTGAAAGAATCCACCAGTCACCTCCTGAAAAAGATCCCCAAAAGCAAACTCCTAGGTATATTATAGCCAGGTTAAGGAGAAAATATTACAAGCATCCAGGAAGAAACAATTTGAATACTGTGGAAACACTTTCAGGATAACACAGGATCTGGCAGCTTCAACACTGAGGGATTGAAGGTCGTGGAATATGATAGGTCAAAGGAGCTGGGATTAAAACCAAGAATCACCTACCCAGCAAAACCGAGTATCATGGTTCAGAGGAAAATATGGTCATTTAGTGGAATAGAAGACTTTCAAGTATTCTTGATGAAAAAACCAGAGTTGAATATAAAATTTGACATTCAGATAAAAGAAGAAAGAGAAGCATGAGAGGGTAAACAGGGAAAATAAATCATAAGAAAATTATCAAAATTGTACTACTTACATCCCTACATGGAAAAATGATATTTATAACTTATGAAATTTTCTCAGTATGAGAATAGTTGAAAGGAATATAAATGTGTATATAAATATGTACACATATATATGTATACATACATTTATTTTTCTATATAAGAGGGTATATGGGTGTATTAATATATATGTGAGTATGTGCATATATATGCACAGGTATACATAGACTGAGGGTTCAGGACCATTTGATCAATAAGGGATGATACTTAAAAAGTGAAATTAAGAGGTTAGAGAAGACTATAATGAGAGATGGGGAGAGAGAGAATTGAGTAAATTATCTCATATAGAAAAGGCAAGGGAAAACTGTTATTATGGAGGGGAAGAACAGGAAGGTAAAAGGGAATGAGTCAAACTTATTTTCATTGAATTTGGCTTAGGGAGGGAATGACATACACACTAAATAGGCTTTATCATCCTACAGGAGAGTAGCAGGGAAAAGGATGATAGGGAGGATGATGGAAGGTAGGGCAGGTTGGGGGGAAGGGAGTTGGAAGCACCCTTTTTGGAAAAGGGACAGGATCAAAGTAGGGAATAGAATGAATGGGGGTGCCCTCTCAAACGGGATATATTCAGTATGGAAATATTTTGCATAGCTACACATGTACAACCTATATTGAACTGCTTATCTTCTCTAGTAAGGGTGAGTGACGAAGGATGTAGGGAAAGAATCTGGAATACAAAGCTTTAAAAACAAATGTTCAGGGGTTGGAGTCAAGATGGCGGAGTAGAAACAGCTCATCCAAGGCACTCTGTCCCCAGATTCCCCCCCAAACTATGTAAAAGGGGACTCTGAACAACTTCTGGAGCCCCAGCACCCATAGAACGACACAGAGAAGCTAACCTTCCACTGAGGACAGCCCAGCAGCCCTGCAGGAAGGACCAGTGCAGTGGTCTGGGAGCCGGCAGTGCACAGAGCGTGGGGAGCCGTTCCGAGCCGAGGCGAGCCGAGCCCAGTTCCAAGTGAGCCGAGGTTTTAGCCCCAGGGCGGCAGGGCCAGCAGCCAGCTGGAGAAACCCCAGAACACGAGCAGCTGTGGCAAATCCAGAATTATCAACATAGACATGCCTAGGACAAAGTGAGAGGTTAGTACCCTATGGACTTTGGGACCCGTATTTGGGGAATGTGTCGGCTTCCTCCCCTGGGGGCTAGAAGCCACTGAGGAGACATGCCATTTTGTAGTTTTCAGAGGCAGCTCCAGCTCCTGGCCTGCGAACTGTAGGGAGATCCAGTGATCAGTCTTGGGGGGTAATCACTCTTGCTTTAACCTCCCTGGATCTGTATTGTGATCTGGGGTGGAAGTTGTGGGTGGGTTTACAGCTTGCCAGAAATGGAAGTTGCCCTCCCACACATTCGGGATGAAAATTCCCCTATTTGACAGCAAAGCCATACTGTGGCAACAAGCCCAAAAGTCAAGTAATTAAGTGGCAACATGCCAAGGCAAAGGAAACTGAAAAATGCAACCCTAGACTCCTATTTTGGGGGCATAGAGTGGGAAAAGGACTGTGAGGTCAGAAGTCCTGCTGCAAAAGCCCCAGGGGAAAACATGAGTGGGTTGCAGGCCATAGAGGACCTTAAGAAGGACTTTAAAAATCAAATAAGAGAAGTGGAGGAAAAATTGGAAAGAGAAATGAGAAGGATGCAGGAAAAGTATGAAATGAGGGTCAACAGCCTGACTGAGGAAAACAACACCTTAAAAAATAGACTAACTCAAATGGCAAAGGAGGCCCAAAAGGGCAATGAGGAGAAGAATGCCTTAAAAAGTCGAATTTGCCAGATGGAAAAAGAATCTCAAAAGTTCACTGAGGAGATTCATTCCTTCAGAGTTAGACTGGAGCAAATGGAAGCTAGTGACTTTATGAGAAATCAAGATGCTGTTAAGCAGATCCAAACAAACGAAAGATTAGAAGGCAATGTGAAATATCTCATGGGAAAAACCACTGACCTGGAAAATAGATCCAGGAGAGACAATTTAAAAATTATTGGACTACCTGAAAGCCATGATCAAAGAAAGAACCTAAAAATCACCCTTCAAGAAATTCTCAAGGAAAATTGCCCTGATGTTTTAGACCCAGAGGGCAAAATAGAGGTTGAAAGAATCCACTGATCACCTCCTGAAAAAAATCCCAAAAAGTAAACTCCCAGGAATATTATTGCCAGGTTCCAGAATCCCCAGATCAAGGAGAAAATACTACAAGCAGCCAGGAAGAAACAATTTCAGTATTGTGGAAACCCAATCAGAATAGCCCAGGACCCGGCAGCTTCTACACTGAGGGATCGAAGGTCATGGAATATGATATTCCAGAGGGCAAAAGAGCTGGGAATGAACCCAAGGGTCACCTACCCAGCAAAACTGAGTATTTTGTTTCAGGGGAAAATATGGTCATTCAGTGGAATAGAGGACTTTCAAGCATTCATGAGGAAAAAACCAGAATTAAATAGAAAATTTGACATCCAGACACAAGAAGCAAGAGATGCCTGAGAAGGTAATCAGGGAAAAGAAATCAAAAGGAACTTATCAAAGTTGAACTATTTACATTCCTATATGGAAAAACATTAACTGTGACTGAGGAAATCTTTCTCACCATGAAAATAATGGAAGAAGGGTGTGTGGTCATATGAATACATATGTGAATGTGTGTGTATATGGTTACGGTTATATATGGATAGAGGGCATAGGTTGAATTTGTTGGGAAGGGAGGATACTCAAGGGATGAAATTATGAGGTGAGAGAGGAAGTGTCAAGAGGAGATGGGGAGAGACAGGGTAGGGTAAACTATCTCATGTAGAAGAAGCAAGGGGAAGTGGTTGCAAGGGAGGAGGAGAATAGGAAGGCAAAAAGGCAAAACCACATTCTCATTGAATTTGGTTGGGAGAGAATGACATACATACTAAATGGGATATCTCAACCTACAACAGAATAGGGGGAAGGGGGATGAGAGGAGGGATGATGGATGGGAGGGCATCCTTGGGGGGAGGGGAGGTTGGAAGTACCCACTATAGAAGAGGGATAGGATCATGTAGGGAATGGACCAGGTGGGGGGTGGGATGAGTGGGAGGGAATTATAAGCAGCCTTGTACAATATATCTACTATGGTAATGTTTTGCATAGCTAGACATGTACAACATATACTGAGTTACTTATCTTCCCAGAGGGAATGGGTGACAAGGGAGGAAGGAAATGGATCTGAAATTCGAGGTCTTAACATTAAATGTTTCAAATATATATAAATACTATTATTAATACTCTTTTGCTTATAATTGGGAGATAAGCTGTGCAGGCATTGGGACACAAAGATTCACCTTCCTCTAATGGAAAAGTTGAAGGGGGTATGGGAGAAGGTATGGGAGAGAGCAGATTGGAGGAAGCGATATCTTGTGGGACTGCTGTTCTGGGAAGGTGGGTAGGGGAAAAACAGGGGCAGGGAAATGATTGTAACTCAAAATCTGGCGGAAATGAATTATGTAAAACAGAAGTTAATAAAGCATTTGTTTAAAAAAAACAAATGTTCAAAAATATATTAGTAGTAGTAGTAGTAGTAGTAGTAGTAGTAGTAGTAGTAGTAGTATTTTACATGTAACTGGGAAATAAGATATACAGCACTGGGGCAGAGATGTCCACCGTACCCTACTGCAAAGTTGGAGAGGGAATGGGGGAAGATAGGGGAGAGAGCAGATTTGGTGGAGAAGATAATCAGTGGAATTGCTCTTTGGGGTGTTGAGAAGAGGAAATTTTTGGATAAAATTTGTAACAAAATCTTGTGGAAATAAATTACGTGAACTAAAAAATTTAAATAAAAAAGATTTTTAAGGAAGAGGTTTCATAGTGGAGAGGAAAATGGGGGAGGGTGCCAGGCTATGCTTCAACCTCACTCTCAATGGAATTGTTTCAAAGCTGTAAGAATACACACACACACACACACACACACACACACACACACACACACACACACACAGAACTCTATCTTACCTAATAAGGAAGTAGGAGGAAAAGGGGATAAGAAGTATGAGGAGGGCACTCATAAAAAGAAGGTTGGATTGAGGGATTCAGTGTCAAAAGTAAAACAGAGTTTTGAGGAAAGAAAGGGTAAAAAGGGTGAAGGATAAAAAGAAGAAAACAGTATGGACAGAAAAGCATAATTAGTAACCATAACTGTGAATATGAATGGGATGTGTTCATCCAGCCAAAGGAAGTGGACAGAAAAATGGATTAGAAACCAGCATCTAAAAATTTTGCAAGAAACATGTTGAAACAGAAAAACACATAAAGAGTTAAAATAAAGGACTGTGGAAAGAATTTATTATGCTTCAATTAAAGTTAAAAAGGCAGGGATAGTTATCGTGATCTCAAACAAAGGAAAAGGAAAAATAGATCTAATAAATAGAGATAATCAGGGAAACTAGATTTTGCTGAAATTTCCATAGACAACTAAATAATATCCAAAAGAGAAATTATGGCAAACTTCTCTAATAAGAGCCTCTTTCCTCAAATACATGAGGAACAGGGCTCAAATTTATTTTTAAAAGTAAGCTTTTCCCAAATTGGTAAGTAGTCAAAGAATATGAATAAACAATTTTCATAAGAAAACAAAATTACCTATAGTCATATATATTAAAAAAAACCAACTCCAAATCACTCTTGATTAGAGAAATGCAAATTGAAAAACTCTGAATCACCATCTCACATCTATAAAAAATGACATATGCTTGAGGGGATGAATGAAAAAGGTGCACTAATAAACTGTCCCTAGCACATTAGAGAATAATTTGGAAATACACCTACAGGGCTATAAAAATTGTGGATTCCTTCAGTCTGTATGCTAAAGAGATCAAAGGCAAAAGGAAAAGGAAAGGTGTGATTGTTTATTCATCCATGCACACACACACACACACACACACACACACACACACACACACAAACACACATATTTGTTTGCTTGTTTGTAGCTTCTCTTTTTGTGGTGGCAAAGAATTGGATTGAGAGGATGCTCATCAAATGGGAAATGACTGAGAAAGCTGTGCCATATGTATGTGGTGGGGTATTATTATGTTATGAGAAATGACTAGGGCAGTGCCCAGAAAAAAATAACATGACAAAAAATAGAGGAGCTGATGTCAAGTAAAGTGAAGAGAATCCGATCACTGTGAAAGTACAACAACATGATGATTAATTGTGAAAGGCTTGGCTTCACTGATCGGTACAATTATACAAGATAATTCCAAGAAACTCATGATGAAAAAATGTTAACCACCTCCAAAGAGAGAAGTCATGAAATCTGAGTTCAAATTAAGGTATACAGTTTTCACTTTCTTTTTTAAACATTTGCTATTCCTTTGATATAGCTAATAAGGACGTATGTTTAGTGTTATTTCATATGTGTAATTAATACCATTTTGCTTGCGTTCTTAGGGGTGGAAGAATGGTAGAAAGGAGGTAGATAATTTGGAATTCATATTTTAAAAATAAAATGAATAACTAATAAATTTAAAAATATTAAAAGGACCACATTGAGCTTTATACATAGTCGTCTAAATTCTGGATCAAACACCAGACATTTCAGTGAAACTATTTGCATAAATCCAAATTACTTTCCTAAATGATCGTACTGATTACAGTTGCATCAACAATGAACTGGTGAGCCTACTTCTCACACTTCCAACACTGACTATTCCCAACTCTTGGCATCTCTAGGGTGGCTAGGTAGCACAAAGGATCAAGTGTCAGGCTTAAGGTAAAGGAGACTCATTTTCTCAGGCCCTTACTGTGTCACCATGGGCAAGTCACAACTGTTGTTTGCCTTAGTTCTTCATCTCTAAAATGAACTAGAGACAACAATGGCAAACCATTATAGCATCTTGGCCTGCTGAGTTTTCTCACAACAATTGCTGTTCACTGCTCAGGCCTACTAGATGTATTGTCCAAAAATGTGTGCATATTCCATGTACTGATAATGAGTGGAATAAATTTCACAACTCTGTGTGTGTTAAAGAGTGTTATGGCTGCCTGCTCTAATAAGCAGGCTAGGGTTTGAACAGTGAAGGCAATTTCAGGACACCTATTCTAGCCCCTTCCACTCCCAGGAGGTGACAAGTACAATCCTTAAAAGGGCTGTTTAAATACCCAGGTGTCACCAAATCCCAGTGCTATCTAACACCAGTGAGAAGTCCACCCAATGCCCTGGGCCATCTGGGTGTAGGATTTGAGTTACAGTTTCCACTGTATTCATGCCTGCTGCTTCATCACTCACCTGTCACTACAGCAATTCAAGGTAGATGAAACAGTGGATGATGAGTGATGTCCAGACTTGTGTGTGAATTTAAGCCAGGCAGAAATGACCAGTTATCAAATTCACTCTCTTTTCCAGAGTCATTGTTGTCCAGTAACAAGACAGAAGTCAAGATGAGTGGTGATAGCCTGGTTTGCAGTGGGTAATATTGGCCCCTTCTATGTCTATTCCCCCAGAAACCTTCACATGTTTGGGTAGTCATTTCTGCTAAGTCACCAAGAGGTTTGAGGCCAATCAGTTACCCCTAACCTAGTTTGACCCATCTGTTGACCCAGTTTTTTCCTAAGTGTGGTCACTGAACATGCTATAGCTTCTTGGAGAAACAGGTCAGTTGAATGACAGGTGGCCACCAAAGGTGAGTGAGCAGGACTGAAATGGCTCAGTAAGCTCTCTCCCCAGGCAAACGTGTCCTCCCTGAACACTCCATAATAAAGAAAACTTTTCTTTTGTAACATGATACTTTATTAGCTTCATGATTTTATTCACTCAGTCTTTTACACATAGATTTTTTTTCCTTTGCACCTTCACCTGTTGAATTCCTACCCTCTTTAAAACAAGTCAAATACTACCCTATCTATTAATGTTTTCCAGGTCCCTGTGATTTGTCTTTTCGTGTCCTCATCAATAATTCCCTTATAAACTTGCACTAGTACTAATATGTGTGCATATGTATGTGTATATTCGTATATATGTATGTATATACATATATGTACATATACATATATGTGTGTGTACACATATATGTGTCTATGCATGTGCTTGGATTCCAAGTCTAGAAGGCTTGGTACTATGAATTCCCCAGGAATTTAGAACACTATTTAGGACACAGTCAATGGTTCAGATATATCTGCTCATTTGAACTACCATACCCAGGAATTCTTTAGCACAGAGAATAGAAGACTTAAAGGGGTCATGATAGCTGTCTTCAAATATATTGAGTTCTTCCATAAGAAAAGCAACTGGACTTGCTTTATTTTTTATTACAGTATTAATGCATGGCAAAATGTACATTATATTGATGTAGAAAGTAAAACTATAAGTATATAAAATAATCTAAAGCACTGTTTAGAAAAGTAAAAATTAAGACAATTCTGAGGTGCCACTTCAATATGTCAGAATAACTAATATGACAGAAAAGAAAAATGATAAATGTCAGAGGAGTTTGAGGAAATTGGAAAACTAATGTATTGTTGTTGGAATTGTGAACTGATCTAACCATACAGGAGAGCAATTTGGAACTATGCCCAAAGGACTATAAAACTGTGCATGGCCTTTGATTCAGGAATACCACTACTAGGTCTATATCCTGAAGAGGTCATAAAAAGGAGAAAGGACCCATATATACAAAAAACATTTATAGCAGTTCTTTTTGTGATTGTACATGTATAATACACAAAAAGAAAAAGAAAAACAACTGATCTGGAGAAGAGATTGAGGAGTGACGATATGAGAATGGTTGAAAAGAACTGTGAATATTGTGCAAATTCAAGCAATGGTGAAAATTGCCTGAAGTTCTGGAACAAAAATTATTTACAGAATAAATAATAAATAAAATAAAACAGAAATAATTTACCAATATCCCCCTGAAAGAAATCCAGGAAGACAACTTAAAGGAATGTCATAGCCAGGTTTCAAAATTCAGTGGTTAGAGAAAATATTGGAAGCAACAAGAAAAAGAAAACATTTGAAGTATCATTAGAAGACATCAGAATTTCACAAGACCTAGAAACCTCTACACTAAAAGGCCAAAAGTCTCGGAACGTTATATGTCAAAGATTAATGAAGCTGGGTCTGAATACAAGAATAACTTATCCAGCAAAGTTGAATATAACTTTGAATAGAAAAAGTGACATTTTACTACCTGAAAAACTTTCAGGTATTTGAAACAAACAAACAAAAAAACAAGAACTCAATTGCAAATGCAATATAAAAGAACCAGGAGAAATATAAGGAAGCCCTTAAAGACTAATTATAAGGCACTAATTAAGATCAGATGCTTTGCTTATGATATCTGAAAGTGTTGTTTATATTAGTAATTATTTTAATAGTAATAGCATTCTTTAAACTGTTGTCATTATTAGGGTAGTTTAAAAGAAAGGTTTAGACTGAGTTGAGAATGGTGAGGAGATTCTAAAAGAAAGGATTGAGTAGGACAAGTTTTAAAGCAGAAATTATCTCACAAAATGGGGCATAAAAGAACTAATACAGAAGAAGCAGGTGGAGATAATGAATTGGTAATATTGGAACATTAGTCTTATCTAGGTTGAAGATGAAAAACATCTGAAGAGGTTTAAAAGTCTTTTACACTTCTATAGAGTTAAGAAAAATAGGGGATAGAGTGGGGGAAGGACTTTTTGAGGTGTGGATAAAGGGTGATGATAAAATAATAGTGATAGGATGAAAAGAGAGGCTGAGAAGGAAAATAGTGAGCAAAAATAGGATGGAAGAATATTCAAAAGTAACAATAATACATTCTAGAATGCTTATAGCAGCTCTCTTTACGCTGGTAAAGAACTGGAAATTGCAGGAATGCCCACCAATCAAGGAATGGTTGAAAAAGTCATGGTATATGTTTTGATCGAATGCTACTGTGTCATAAGAAGTAATGAATTCAGTGATTTTAGAAAAATGAGGAAAAACTTGAAGGAAATATTGAAGAACAAAATGAGCAGAACTAAGAGAGCATTGTACATAGTAACAACAATATTGTGTTAAGAATGACTTAGAGTGAATAAGTTACTTTGTGTATTATCAATACCAAATTAGCAATAACAGACATATGAAGAAAGATGCTATCTACAACTGGAGAAATAAATGTGTGTATACTATACGCAATACATATATACATCTATTTGTGCATACATATATATGCATGCAGAGATGTATATATATATATATATATATATACACATACATGCACATATATGCATGTATATCCAAAAGAATACAGGTGTATATAAACACATACACATAGACACACATACATATACATATATACTATATGTATGTACACATGCCTATTTGTGATTAATGGTAGTCAGTTTTAGGGAGAGGGGGAAAGAAAGGAAAAAGGGTAAAAAAATAAATTTACTTGACATTTTCGTACCACATTTGAAAGGAAAAGCATGTTGTGCATACATAATAGATTTTCCCTTTCACATATAATCAGATTTTTATCATACTATGTTATGGAAATACTTGTTTTATTCCATAAGTTAAAAATAAAATAAAAAAGATTTAATAGATACTGAATAGCAGAACTCATACTTGTACCTGTTTCTCTTCAATTTACTCTTGTTTTTTTTTCCTTTATGCCATGTTATATTACCCTTTTTTACCACCTCCTTTTCTATATTATGCTATATTTCACTATCACTATGAAATTTGAGACTATATACCAAGTCACTTGTCAAAAAAGATAGCAATAAGTTCTGTCATTTTCAGAGTACTTTGGAATAGATGACCTCTAAGGTCCTTTATCTTTCTCAATATACTTGTGAGTCTTTCATTCTCATAAGTCTGTGTCTACTGCTGACATTTTCTTATCATATAGCTTACCAATGCCTTCAAGCACTGACGGATATATTGTAATAGAGATCCTTGTTCAGATACAAAATAGACTAAATACTCCCTGACACCTCTTTTAACTCAGAAACTCAGTGATTCTGTGAAATATGCCACTTACTACTACTGCCACTCATAATATCAGTAGCAGTAAATATTAATGTTATTTTATAATGGGAACATTTATTAATAATTTCTAAAATTATTATTAGTTTGATGATGGTGATGATGATGATGTTATTGTGAATTTATTGAATGTTAACTGTTAGTGGTGTGATTGTGGATGGAAATACTGAAAACTTTAGGACACAAGAGTACAATCAAAAGTTTTTTAGTGGATAGTTTCTGAACTACATTCAATAATAATATATTGGCAAGAAATTTCAAAAAATTCTTAAGTAATATAAATTTGTTTGAAATCACTGAAAAGTTCATGAGGGTAGACCAACACATCATTGTCTCCAAAATGCAGAGAATACTTATCCTTTACAATGTATATCTAGTTATCAATATAAAAGACAAGGAAAAGTTGGCAATATATTGTTTTAGCATCTAAAGTTTAGCAGGGAGAGAAGACATGATCTAGTGACTGGAAGAAAAGATCACAAATTTGTTATTCTCTATGAATTTATGAATGATAAAAAGACTATAGAACTCTAGATCCCAAAGAATTGGGAAAACTCTAGCAACAAACTCTACTGTTACCAAAACATCAAACATTCATTACAATTAAACAGAGCATTGTCTTATAAAATAGATGAATAACTAAAAATTAATCAAAATCCATTTTAAAAGATATCATCATTTCAATTACTTTGATTATACAAACTAAATGAAATAAAAAGTTTTCAAAATATATTGTAAACTGTAATGGGATGAAAATTCTGTGGCCAATGGAGAAGGCATTCTGCCTCTTACTGAAATTGTACTAAAGATGCTTTTGGCCAGCCTACAAAGGAATGACCTTCTAATACTCTTTTATTCTACTACAAATAGATTCATTTTTGCTACCCATGCAATAGCCTAATATTTGTGTGTATGTATATATGTATATTCGTGTGTATGCAACATAGGGACTTTCTATAAAACATGAGAATAAGCTAATAACGATGCTAATAATGTGAATAGTAGTTAAAATGATCATATTTACATAATATAATGATAATTTAAGAGTTTTAGATTTAAAATGAAAGTCCTATGGGATAGGTGAGATTATTGTCATCATCTTACAGATGAGGAGAGGAATGTTGAAAAGTTACTAATTGTTTTCCTCAAGTTTATATGCTTAGTAAATATCTGATATTGAATTCAGATTTTGGAATTCCTGATTCAAGTATAATTCTCTATCCCTAAGAATATCACAAATAATTAGTGAACTATGTGATAGCACCTGCTTACAATGTTCCCTGTTACTATTAGCATATATATCTATGTATTAAAAACCTGGGATTTAATTGCTCTAATATCTCCCTCAAATGGAGATCTTTAGAACAAGTAGAATTTACAGTCTTAATTTCATGAATGACAGAGTGTTCAAGTGACCACAAGTCAAGCCTACTGTATTATTCACAAAGTTAGATCATACTGGTATTTACTATATATTCTGAGAGGTAAGACCATACATGTGCATGTGTATACATATATGAACACACATGTATATGTACATGCATGTTTACATATATGTTATACGTTAGACATCGTAAGGGCTTTAGTACTACAGAGAGAGTGGTAACAGTTCCCTTTGGGTGGTTATGATAATCTTAGACTTGAAGAAGTCTTTGGATTTGGGGGTGGTGCAAAATGAGGAGGACCTTTATCAGGTCTCTTGGAAGTAAGGATCGAGCAAACAGGAAAAGAGGATTACATGAGTAATATTTATAGTACAGAAAATAGATCTGTCTTCTGAGAATGGACAGTATGGAAAATATGATTAGAGCTATACAAGGGAAACCATTGTAAAGGTTGGGCAGGGTCAGAATTAAATGTTTCTTGAATATCATACTAAAGAGTCTGTGAAAAATGGAAGTATATTAGAGACTTTTAAATCCAAACACATCCACATTGTAATAGTTATTTTCACACAGAAAAATCACAGGATTTTGAAATATCAATGTATTCGTACAAATGCTTTGAATCTGTATGTACAGAAGTGTAGGTATTCATGTATAGACGCATATGTGTGTATACAGGAATACGCACATATATACTTACATAGTGCATACAGAAATGTGTAGATATTCTATATAATCTATATTTATGTGTGTATATGTATACACATAACCATATATTCATATAAAATTAGTGTTTGATGATTCAATGCTTTAAAGATTTATGCTATACTTAGGGAAAAAAAGCCTGTGTAGTGATGCTGCTCCCATTCTAAAATTTGATGCTTGGTTATGCAATCACATTAAAAAAAAAGAAAAAATTAGTATTTTGATGCTGACCATGGATTTCCAGTTATTTATTACTTTTTTGAAGATGCTTACAGATAAAGCTTTAAAAAAATAAAAAGAAATAGCATTTTTTTCTGCAGCTAACCCTTAGTGATAGATATAGTGCCTGTGGTCCTATGTTAAGGGAAGAAGGTTGCAAGAACATTGGAATACTCTTAAGTGAGCTTATATATAATCAGGAAATGGTCTCAGACCATGAAAATTCAGAACAGATGAGGGTAACTATTTTGCCTATTATTCAATCACCTACTGTTCTCATGTAATCTTACTATAGAATCACCATCAGATGTCATGTGTTTTGCTTAATAATTCTATTACTTTTCTTTTTTAAAATTGAATTTGTTTCTTAAAAGTATAACTATTTACCCAGATGCCATGGGGTATTTACCAAACAGGTAGACAAGGCAGAGATGAAATCCATATGTAATATGTTAGTAGCATCAAAAGGACCCATCTAACACCTCCATAGTGTCAGTTATGGGTCAAGTGCGATAACATGAAATGAAATAGGGATAAATATAAAGCCCTACACGTGGATTAAAAGCAATAAATAGTTGCACAAACATGAGGGAGCATCAAAGCTAAAAAGCCCTTCATGAAGAGAAGGAAAAAATCTCTGAGGGGGATTTTTGAATTGCAAGCTAAGTGTGAGGAAACATGGCACTACAGCTAAAAAAATCAATGTAAGTCTTCTGTTGTTTTTTTTGGATAGTGTTAAGAAATAGACCTATAATTTCAATGTTATAAGGAACTCCCTCTATCTCTGATCATCATTATTTACATTAAATTATATTAAATGATGGAATTTTTTGTAAAGTTATACTTTTAGAAATTCTTCAGACATAGAGGCAAGACAAGAAGCATTTATTAAGTGTTTATTCTGTGTCAAAACTATAAGCAGTGTTCAGAAATTTCCAAGAAGGTGGCAATGGATTAAAATTAGAATAAAATGTTGAATCAATGAAAATTAAACAAAGTGGAATGTACTGCATTAAGCAGTATGAAACTCAGTATCACTGAAGGTCTTTGAATTAATATACTAGTTGAGAATATTGTTGGAGGATTCCAGGTCAGATCCCGGATGGTAAAATTAACTATCATTGTGATGCAGAAAGACAACTGTTTCCATATGCAGTCTTTCTCTATCTCCAATGCATCCTCCACTCAACTATTAAAGCAATATTCTTAAAAAGTAGTTCTATGTGGACCTACACTCAATAAAGTATGGTGAATTCCAATCACCATCAAGATAAGATAGAAAATGCTTTGTCTGGATTTTAAAACTTTTCCTAACTTGCCTTCCTCCTAATTTCCAGTCTTCCTAAGTCCTAGTTACCCACATATATTTCCTGGTCTCCTTTTTGTTCCTAGCATCAGAATCCTGTCCTAGTCCACTTAATGCTAATTCATTTCTTCTGATATTATCTCCAAGTTATCCTCTCTGCAGCGTTTATAAAACATAGTCATTTGCCTGATTTTCCTCCATTTTATTGCAAGCTTCTGGAGAGCAACTATTATCTTCTGCCTTTCTCTAAACTCCCAGTGCTTAGCATCAGACCCAGAACAAAGTAGACACTTTGTAGTGTTTACTCACTGACTGATTGAATCCTCAATATATCCTGGTTTCTGTTTAAGTAACAGCCACCTGCCTAGTTACTCAGGTTCTTAACATCAAATCTGGAATTGATTTGCCCTCTCTGTGCCTTGCTTGCTTCTAGGATAAAATATAAAATCTTGGGAATGATCCTGAAAGCCATCTACTGTGAATGCAACTTGCCTCCAAAATCTACTTTCATATTCCTCCCCTTCAGAACAAGCTCTAATCCAGACCCATGGGCCTACATGCTGATCCCAGAGAAAATTCCCACCTCCCATTTTGGTGTCTTCTTCCTTTCTCATTCCTACTCATCACAATTCCCAAGATCTTCCTCAATGCTTAGTTCATGTGCCATCTTGTCTTTGAACTATTTCCTGCCTCCACACCCCATACATCCACATTTGCTCTTCATCTGTTCTTTCTTATATTACTTCATGTTTACTTTTCTTTATGTATGTTTTGTTCTCTACTTTCAAACCTAGTAGAATACCAACTCTTTTATAAAGATAAGGTTTTTTGTATGTTTATTTATTTTTAATCCCCAGCCTGACACAGGGACTTGACCATAATAGGATCATAGATTTATGAATGGAAGGGACCTTTACAATGAATTTAGTTTATATCCTCATTTTATAGATGAGGAAACTAAAGTCTAGGGAAGATAAATGAGTTGGCCAAGACCATGCTAGGAGTACCAGGTCCTCTGAATACCTCTTTACTCTTCTTTCTAATATGCCATGTTGTTTGAACCTCTTGGAAAGAGTTTAATCAGTTGTTGCTGAATTGATTTGAAATTAATAGTCATTTCCATAGCCCTTTGCCCTACATTGTATGTATGATGAGCCAGGCCACCTTTGGGGACAGTATATTATTTTTCTCTATCTGTATCGTGGCCTCACTTCCAGTATTCTAGACACTACTACACCAATCACTTGAGACTGGCCTTCACTATACCTTTAAAAGACAACATTGGACAGTGTAAGGTTTTTACATTTGGAGTCAAATGTTATGGGGTTAACCCTATATGTTTACCTTCTGCACTTATGATATGAAACCTGTCCTGGCCCATCACTTCATCTACAAAATTGGGAACTGGGCTACCTAACTTCTAACCTCCAGGATCCTTAATCTAGGACTTTTGGTCTTTAATATGACTATGATGATGATGATGACAATGACGGTGATGGTGATGATGATGATGATGTTGATGATGATGATGATAATGATGGTGGTGGAGGTGATGATGATGATGATGATGATGATGATGGTGATGGTGGTGGTGGTGGTGGTGGTGATGATGATGATGATGATGATGGTGATGATGGTGATGATGATGATGATAATGATAGTGGTGATGGTGGTGGTGATGATGATGATGATGATGATGATGACAATGATGGTGGTGGTGGTGGTGATGGTGGTGGTGGTGGTGGTGATGATGATGATGATGGTGATGATGGTGATGATGATAGTGGTGGTGGTGGTGATGATGATGATGATGATAATGATGGTGGTGGAGGTTATGATGATGATGATGATGATGATGATGATGATGGTGGTGGTGGTGGTGGTGGTGGTGATGATGATGGTGGTGGTGGTGGTGGTGGTGGTGGTGATGATGATGATAACTAGTATTTAATTGGTATTTTAACTTTTACAAAGAACTTCACAAATATTTTCGTACTTTATCCTCAAAACAATCCTGTGAGGCAGATACTATTATTGTCCTCATTTTACAAATGCGAAACTTGGGAAGAGGGAGCTTACCTGACCCAGCCAAGCCAATGTCACGGAGATAGTAAATGAGCAAGGTAATCATCAAGCATGTTTGTTGATTGAGTGTCCCTGAATTTGTTCCAACTTTCTACTGGCCACCATGATGTATCACCAAGTGAAATTCACATACTGATACTGAACTGCTCATCTCAGCTAGCAGATCCAGTTCTTTTTTTCTATGTTCCTGTTTATCTTAAGTTACCTCATTTTCCCTGTCTACCAGGTCTTGATATCATTGGAGCACAGAATTAGAGGCAGAAGATATCATAGGGGTTGTTAGGTCCAACCCCCTTGTATCTCAGATAAAACAACTGAGGCAGAAGGAAGGTAAGGGGCATTCAGAGGGTGACCCAAGTAGCAAACAGCAGATGCAAAGCTAAAATGCCACTCTTATTGATTCCAAACACATCATTCAGTGCCATTCAGGCCCTCCTCATACTGTTTCTCCCCTTCCTCTAGGTCCACAAATCCCTCCTAGTGCTCCTTCCTCTGCAAGAGACTCGACATAGATGCTGCCATTTGCATTTTCCCTTCTGCCATCCTGGTTGAAGCATTTAGTACTTCTTTTTGATGATATTGTAAATATTTCCATGCTCTGTGAGATCTGTTCCTTGTGATATCTTCCCACTGCAGTCCATGGCACACACTGCTCACACCATGCAGGCCTGAATCACATCTCTCACCATATCATTCCCATGCTAAATACTCTCTGCGATTTTTCATTGACTGCAAAATTTAAATCAATAAAAATTAACATCTCTGTTTGTGTTTGAAACTCTTCCCTGACCCAGCCCTGTTTTTCTTTTTTAGCTTTCATGATTATAAAAATGAATAATATTTAAGTGAATGATCACCATCCTCATCATCCATCAGATTTTTCCTGGAGACTGGCCTGAGTTACTTCTTTTTATAAAAAAAAAAAACAAACAGGTTTTGTTTTATTGTAAAAAGAACAAAAGAAAACAAAACAATGGATGTAGATTCGGGAGATGAGAACTTGAATACTGTCTTTTCTGATGACTATTTTGTAACCTCATAAAACTTACTCCTTTTTGAATTTATTTTCTTTTTCTATAAAATGAGAGAATCAAACCGGGTGATTTTGAAAGCCCCTCGGAAATTTAAATCCTGTGATATCATAACTGAATGATGCATTTAAGTACCAGTAAGTAGCATGGTTTAGGACTGGATGGATGAAAAAACAAGAATGAAGCCTTGAAAAGGTGGTTTTGTCTTATATGGAGGGCCTTCAATACCAGGGTAAGAAGGTTGAAAATGTATTTGAAAACAACAGTCAAAAAGTAAGTTAAGTATCTTCTAGGTGCTAAACATAATACACAGAATTGTGACAAAGAAGATAAAAGTTAAGTTGTCAAGGATACTGTTATCTGACAGTGGAATCATCAAGCTCATATATGGCCATTTAAAACAGATAACAAAACATGACTAAACCAGTGTAGTGACTATGAGGGAAAGAACAGGTCCTCCTTTAGAGAAATTGCAGATGAGAAGCATTATGGGAAGATGAATTATTCTTTCCCCTCCCCCTCTCTTTCAGTCAATCAGTCAATAAAGATTTTTGAGAGCCTACTATGTGCCAGACAGTATGAGAAGGTCTACTGATAGAAAGCATGTCCAAAGACAGTTAGTTCTTACCCTATAGAGTTTCGCAGTCTAATGGGAGAAACAGCATGCAAATCAACTACATACAAATTAGTTATGTGTAGGCTATATAAGAAAGAATTAAGAGAGTGAAGTTACTAGATTTAAGAAGGCTTGGGAAAAGATGCCTGAAGGTGAGATTTGTGTTTATACTTGAAGGATACTAGTGAATCTGAAAGACAGGGCTTAAGAGAGGGAATATTTGAGGAATGAGGGAGAGTTCAGAGAAAATTCCTGTACCTGAGATAGAGTGTTTTGTATAAGGAAAATTTATCCTAAAGTTTAAAGGCCTGCCTACCTTAAACTTAAGGGCCCAACTATGTGGCTTCAGGTATTATGCAAGAGCTGAAGCTTTCCACAGAATTCTGTCTCTTCCTTAGCCTGTCCTTCAAGTTACTACTTCTCACTTTCACTAGGTTATTTGAACGTCAATACCAAAATCTAGTGAAACATGAAGTGGAATAAAAGATTTATGAGGATGAATAATGAGGCCTGAACAGCTGTGCACGTGGTGTGAAGTGGAATGTTTGTGAATCTAAAGCTGTATAGCTACATTCTGTGTTGTGCAGGACTGAATCTGGACGTCTCTTTGACCACCGGTGGTAGTCATTGCTGTCTACAAAAAGAACACCACAACTTCTTAGTTAAGTTTTCAAGTGATCAGTTTCTTTACTTATCAATATGATTGCAATTAACCTCAATCAAAACAATGAATTGTTCCTTTCACGTAACAAATTATATATATATATATATATATATATATATATATATATATATATATATATATATATATATCCCTTTGAAAATATCAAAATTTCTCTCAATGTCATACCAAAATGGGAGAGGGATGGAGATTTATTGCATGACTGGTATGCCAAGTTGATAGTCAATAAACATTTATTAAATGCCTTTTCTATGTGCCAGGCTCTGTGCTAGGGGCTAAAAATACAAATATAACAAAGAAAACCAGTCCCTGTCTTCAAGGAGCTTATAATCTAATTGGAAGAGATAAGAAAGGGAAGAAAACTTATAAAGAGGAGAGAAGGAAAGCAATGCACAGTGAACACAGCTAGAATATGAATTCAAATAAAGTCTCTTGCTATCATTTTTGACCATCAGAAGAATATTCTGAGTCTGGACATTCCATTTGCAGCAAAGTCCTTTATCCACCAAAGCCCAAGAAAACATCTTTATATCTCCATAGATCTCTCTATCAGGCACCTCAGAGGCACAGTGAAGAGGCCTGGGTCTTAAGTCAGATAGGCCTGAGTTCAAATTAAGCCTTAGACACTTCCTAGCTGTGTGACACTGGGGAAGTAATTTTTAACCCTGTTTATCTCAATTTTCTCATCTATAAAATGAGCTAAAGAATGAAATTGCAAATCACTCTAACACCTTTGCCAAGAAAACTCCAAAAGAGGTTATAAAGAATGGAAATGACTTGAAAAAATGCCAACTGAAGAAGTGTCTGTGAATTCCAAAATCGGTCCTAGGGAGCTGCCAGCTGTCAATGCTTGTTGAGACCCCTGCCCAGGAACACACCTTTGAAAACATTAAGTATGGTACAGTGGAATTTGAACCATGTATTCCTAACTGCAAGCCAAGGGCTACATGCACATTACTCCCACCATTTGACAAATTACTCTTGGCACAATTGATAAGGTTACTTTGTGAAGTAGACTGGTCCCATGGAAAAGTGATGGCTTTAAAGCCAGCAGCTCTGTGGCCAGTTCCCAAGGCTATCGTTTATTACCTATGTGTGATCTTGGTTTAATTGCTTTCTTTTCTAAGCCTCAGTTTCCTCATTTATAAAAGAAGTAAGTTGAACTAGATTACACATTAACACACTTCTGGATCTAAATCTCCAGTCCCAAGTGAATAATGCTCTCATATTTTGTGATGGATTTGAGGGAACTCTTACATACCTTTACATGTTTGTTAACTTCATTTAAACACTGTTATGGGGATTATTCATATGGCATTGAAGAAGGGTAAAATCTGGGTAGTGTCAAAGGCAGTGCTGAACTGATGGACTCAAGAAATGCAAGATCTCCCCTTCTACCCACAGGTACTTCAGTGGTCAATTTTTCCTGAAAGCTGAAAAGGCCACAGAGTATTTCTAATTGAGCGTCTATGGTCAGCCTGGATACTTTTCAGAAAACGGGGGATCGAGAAGGAAATGAATTATCAGATAAAGAAGCACAAATTACAAAAACAATGTAAAGCTAATCCGTAAGAAAGATAGGAAGATATAAGAGGCTATTTAGTAAATTACTACTTGTCCAGCCACTGGCATGTCCCAGGCTCCCTGGGGCCCGATTCCCAGACTCCCTGGGGCCCAATTCCCAACCTCTATGAGGCCTGATAGCCAGCCTCCCTGGGGCTCGATTACCAGCCTCCCGGGGGCCCAATCACCAGCCTCCCTGGGGCCCAATCGCCAGCCTCCCTGGGGCCCAATTCCCAACCCCTATGGTGCCTGATTCCCAGCCTCCCGGTGCTCTATTCCTAATCTGCAAGAGATTGGACTTTATGGCTTTGAAGACCCCTTTGAGCTCTCAAACCATCATAAAAAAAACTGAGAACTTCTAGTTCAATGACCTCACTTTACAGGGGAGTCAATAGTCAAGAAAAAGTCATCAAACATTTATCAAGCTTCTACTATGTTCAAGGCACTACACTAAGCAACGGGGATGCAAGTAAGGAAAAGGAAGACAGTTCTTGTTCTCAAGGAGCTAACAATCTATTCATTGTTATTAATATTTATAATTTATTAATTATATTAATATTAATATATTCATTGTTTCCTTTGGAAAGAGGATCAATGGCATGACAGGGTGACATATTGAGCTGTATGTGAATTGGATTTAAGTGAGGCAGACTTGCTTAAATTTCACAGCCTCACTATCTTCTTTCAGAGTCAACAATGTCCAGTGGCAGTGCAAATTCAGGACAAAGCCCAGGATTCAGTGGATGACCTTGGCATCCTGGATTTCTGACTGAGCTCTGAGCACTCCATAGTGATTACTTCAGCTGCCTTCATGACCCATTGGAATAAATTATTCTCATATGCCCACTCTCCCAGTGAAAGCAGAGACTATATTCTTGGGATAGAAACACTTGTAACTCACCAACTGGTTTGAGGCATATAGGTTACACCCAGCCTATTTTAGCCTATCTCTCAAGACAGTTTACCAGGGTGTAGCTGTTGTGAATGTTGTGAATTCTTGTAGTCACAGGTGAGAATTGAGTGCCAGGTGGGCACCAGGGGTGGATGAGAAATGCTGAAAAGGGCTCAGCAAACCCTCACCCCAAAGTGCTAGTACTCTTTGAACACCTCATATACAAAAGGAAACTCCTTTGAGAAAGGAGTAGGGAATCAGGGGATATCGAGCATGAAGGTATAGTAATGGTAAAATTGAAGCCAAGCAGAGCAGCTAATGGAACAAAGTTACTTAGAATACTCTGAGTCTTCTCTAAAGTAGGCTCTGAGAGGAGATTATTACCAGGAACTCCAGTCCTCCAATCAAAGGGGAGAGACAACTTGACGTACTGTGAAGGTATTGAGTACCAAAAGCTGAATCAATCTCTCTGGTCATGGGAATTAGATGATGAACTTTTCCTGAGGGAGATGTGATAGTCACAGATTTGAAAGCAATGAGAGTAGCTATTGGGGAAAAACACTTTCTTTTTTAATGAGAAAAGTAAAAAGGTAAATAAGTGATTTACCCAGGATCAAGCATCAAGAATAAGAGTTTGATGCAAATTTTAAATTTCGTCTTTCTAACCCCAAAGTTAGTGCTCTATCTGCTCAACCATCTAGATAGCTTTAACAAGCAGCATCCTGAATTAGAAAGAGTAGGGAAAAATATTATCTGAGGATTAGGAATATGGTTTCAATTCCTGACCCTTACACATAGTGATATTCTCACCCTGTACAAATCTCAGTGCTACCAAGAGGCCTATACACAACAAATAGCAGACCAGATTTGAATCTGTGCTAAGGGGATTTTCCATACTGGAGTTTTCCATATTTATGAAATCACCAATAAGGACCAAGCAGGCATTGCTGTCACATGGCAGAATTCTTGTTAATATTCTTAAAAATTCATTATGATAGCATGGATTTGGGTGTCTGTGATTTTCTTTCTTATTTTCCTGGTCATTAGAATATGCTTCCATTTATTTCATCATTAGCTCTGATCTGGCTCTCCTGTGTATGCTTTCTCACGTTTTAGCTCTACTGCACATGAGCATTTGGAGGAAACAGCAGTGCGATTTAAATCTATGAGAGGCATTACATTAAAGCAGTAAGTAGTCACTTCTCTTGAGAGACAGCAAAAAATGGGGACTTCGTCAAAGGGACCACACACTCTAGCAAGGCAATGCTAATGAAAGCAGATAATTCTCTCCAAGGCGGTGTGAGACAAGAGGCCTTCCATTGGTCTGTCAGAGGTGAGAGTTCTTGGAAAATGATAAGTTGCTAATATTTTATTTGGGCAATGATAATGCATTATGGCACTTGGCCATGGGGTGCTGGCTTTGAGACTTAATCAACACCTTGCCAAATAGCATAACACATTCTGAAACTCTCACTATGTGTGTGAATCTTTGAACTATGATTAATCCCATGATTCAGTGATTTTTATTTTCTATTAACCCTTCCTCCCTGGCTTCCTTACAAAGGAGAACCCCTTGATTCCTTCACTCCTTCTTTATCTCCTTATCTCCAGAGGTAATTGCTCCCTTAATGTGCTTAAAAGGAGGTAAACAGTCAGATGATGCTAATTCATGTCGGATTGAATACCAAATGAACTTGGGAAAACCTCATTGTTGGCGCTTTCTTCTTTCTACTTTCAGGGTTTGGGTTTAATTTGATTACTTGGTGCTCACCTTTGCAGGTTCTGTTGCCTTGGACTCTAGTGGTAATCAAGGCCACATCAAAGGGTCACATATCAAGATAAGCAGTAGATTTGCTTATCAGGATGAAGGCTTGTTTTGGAAAAAAAAAAAACATGAAACAGTAGAAGGGGGTTTTCCTCAAAAGTTTAAAAAAAGTCACAGTTTTCTTCAAATTCCAAATATATCTTCTTCTGTTTTTCCTTTTTTTTATAACTCTGATATTTACAATCATATAACTAATATGTACTGTAAATGTGTGGCCGATAGACTTAAATTAATACCATTAATGTAAATGGTATTTCTTCATTCCAGAAACGTTTAAAAAATGTGAGAACTGAAAAAGGTAGCTCATTTCAAGTGATGCAATTACGTGACAAGGGACAAAATTCTTCCCAGACTGGCCTGGCTTTTTTTTCAAAAAGGTCAAATAATATTGGGGGAGATTTCTCAATATTGAAAGGACTGCCTTCTTCAGGAGTCTGCTGTGAAATCTGATTGTTTATGGGTCTTATGAGCATGGGAGACTTAATTGGATAGCTGGCAGCAGAAATATGTTAATATTTGGTTTTTCTGAATGTTGAAGTCTTATCAGGAAGAAAAGGACCCAGATTTACTTAAATCTCTTATAAAACATTAGGCACAGAAGTGATACTCAGTAAATGTTAAATACTGTGGTAGTTGCTTGATAACAGAGTTATGCTATTTTTTATTATACTTTCACTGTTATAAAACTGTATCTAAATACTCAACCATCCTACTTAATATTCATAGGATAACCCAATGATGTTGCTGATGGTGATTATTTAAATAATTATTCAACAAATATTAGTGGCAGGCATTGGGAATATCACTCCCATTTACAAAATACTTCCCCTCTCCCCCCAAAATGTTTCTTACAGCAATTATTAAACGTACATGTGGTAATAACATCTGTTTTACATATCCGAAAATGACATCCAGAAAAGATGAATGATTTACCCATAGAAAAACAGTGTATGGTAAGTATATGAAGATTCCTGTGGAACCAGATATTCCTCATTTTAGTTTGAAATCTATAACCACTATCTCACCCAGCCTTCATGGCATGTATGCATATAGTACTTTAAAGACTGTAAAAACAAAACAAAACAACTTTAAATGGATTATCTCATTGGAGCCATACAGCCTGCCATGAGATAGGTCCTATAGATATCACACTTCACAGAGGAGGCAATCGAGGCTCTTAGAGGTGAGGTGATTGGCCCAGGATCACACATGTCTTAAATCTAAGGCAGATTGTTCATCATGTCTCTGTGACTAGAATCAGTGTCCTATCCCATACCCGATGCTTTCTTTTTCCTAATAGTGTCTGCGAGGATATTGAGGATTATTTTTACTCCTTTTGTCATGGCACTAATTGATCCCTTGAGTTCTAACTCATTCAAAAAGATTTGGTGAGAATTTAGTATTCGACAAGTATAAGTTATTTTAAAATGTGTGAAGAAATTTACATTTACTTCAATTACACCTCCTAATATCCATGGAATGTATATACTAGAGAATGATTAGCCTCATTTTATAGGTGAAGAACATTAGATCAGAGAAGGAGGTGACTTGACCAAAGTCAAAAGATCCCATGAGTTAGAGATGGGTTTCTAACTCACATAAGCCCAACTCTTAGTCCTATACTCTAGTCACTACGTCATGTGGCTTTTCTAAAAGCATCTCTGTGACTGAGCTAAGTCAACCAGCTCATTAAATGGCTAGTTGAACACTTTAAGGGATTTATGGGCACACAAAATCCAGTTTGAGGAAAGATCTCCTGTAGATACCAGCATGTGAGCTGAACATAGAATGAAGCTAGGGTTTCTGAAAGATAGAGGTAAGGAAGTGATTTATCCCACATGTGTAGGACATCTTGTTGAAAAGATCAGCACTGGGATATGGAGTGCCAAGTTTGGTAAAGTACAATGGGAGAAGTGTGGGGAAATATTAGGAAAGAAAAATTGGATCCATATTTTGAGGGGCTTCAAAGGCCAACCTGAAGATTTCATTTTACCAAATTGTCAAAGATGAGTCCATGGTTGTTTACAAGAAGGGAAATTAAATCATTAGCCCTATGCTTAAGGAATATTCTGATGTGATAATATGTCACTGTCCTTAAGGTGAACCAAAGAGACACATGGAAAACCATAGGAAAAAGGCACTTATTACCAATGGCTATTTTGCTCTGATGAACTCATTGATCAAATACATTACTTAGAGCACTGAAAACAACAATTGGGATCTTGTCCCATGGCTCTGTGTATAATGGGGCAGACAGGGGAATGCCTGGAATCAGGGAGATCAAGTAGGGGTTTTGTTGAAATAGTTCAGAAGAGCTGGTTATGAAATGAACTAGCATGGTGATTCTGTGAAGGGAATGAGGCAGATATGAGAGATGATGAAGAAACAAAATGGGACCATCTTAGCAACTGATTGGCTATAGAAGTTAAGAGAAAGAATGTAGAGAAATGAATGTAGATTGTAAAAGTACACAAATAAAAAGGTATTCATCTTTCCTCATGGAAATAATTGGTGTTGGGTGACCCCAATCAGTCTGACTTTGGATTATTGAAAAAAAAATCATAGATATATTTGACAAAGGAGCCATAGGATAAGACTAAGGGAACAAAGGAAATTTTTTCTTCCGTATATGTTATGTCTTTATGCATACATACATTTATTAGTATAAGGAAACTTTACCTTTAGAGTCTCCCTTAAGTGTATGATAAGAGATAGACAGCATTGGCTTTAGAATCAGAAGACGCAGACATGGCTCCAGCTCTGGTACTACACGAGCAAAGTGATCCTGGCTAAACCAAAACTCTGCTGACATTTCTATCCTAAATCTAAACTTTTCTAGTAGTATTTGCAGTTATTTTTTTTCTAATGATTGTTATGGGGATTCAATTCATTTCAACGAACATTTATTAAGCATATAATTAATAAGTTTACTCTTCTCTAGTTGGTATCAGAAATACAGAAGAAAAGGCAAATGAAAAAAAGAAACACAAACCTTCACAAGGCTTCCATTCCATTGGGGGAAACAACAAAGACACATAATGTGCAATGTGAGTTGGAACAAGAGCATCCTGCCTCACAAGAATCCATTCCTCAATTGTCACCATGAGCATTTGCACCTGGGAAATAGACACATAAATCAGGATTTAATTCATTATTTTGTTGATTGTTTAAAACTAATGAATTGATAGAGATATTGTTATCAATGAAAATTCACCTTCCAAGTGAGTCATGTATACATTTTTTTTTCTTGAGAATCAGATGTTAACCATTTAATAGCACAACCTGCATAGATAGTCTTTTACAAATATAATATACAAGCTGATTTAGTGGAAGGGCAAAAGAAGTTAGGAAGAGATCAGTAAATACATCCTATAGAAGGAAATATTTAAATAGCTTTAAAGGAAACATTCAATTATAAGAGGCATAGGTAAAGGGCATTCTAAGCATGAGCCAATGCAAAGGGCCAGGTGTGGGAGTACTTTTTTTGTAGCAAAGCAAGAAGATGAGTATATATTGGACCAAAGGGACCATTAATGATGATAACTCACAATAAAGCTAGACAAAAGAGAGCATGTATTGTAAAGGGCATCCAATGCCAGATTGAGTGGTTTATATTTTATCCTGGGGATAATAGGAGGCCACCAGAGGTTTTAAGGACAATGACATTGTCATGCTTGCATTTTAGAGAAATCATCCTTGCAGCCATGCAGAAGGTTCATTATAGAGGGAATGCACTTGAAAAACAGAGGCCAATTAAGAGGCAATTTCAATAGTCTAGGAAATTAGTGATAAAGGTGCAAACAAGAATAGTCAAGGAGGTGGTGCAGAGGGAAGAACAATGAGCCTGGAGTTAGGAAGGACAGAGTTAAAGTCTGATCTCAGACAATTATTAGCTGCAAGACCCTGAAAAACTCATTTAAATTATATTTGCCTCAGTTTTCTCTAACATAAAATGGGAATAATAATACCATCTACCTCACAGGGTTGTTATGATAATATGTCAAAGTGCTTAACAGAGTGGCCAGGACACATGAGGTGCTTAATGGATGTTTCCCCCTTTCTCATCTAATGCTAGAAGTGGAAAGATGTGAGAAATCTGTGGAGACAAAAGAGATATCTCCTGGCCACTGTTTACATGTGTGGAGGGAGAGTGGGGAACATGGGACGACTGAGATTGGTAACCTTAGTGGCTAAAAGAAGGGTTGTGCCTTCAATAGAAATAATAAAACATGAAGCAAGTCATGGTTTGTGTATAAGGTTGAGAGTTCTGTCTTAGACATATTAGGTTTGAGATGCCTACAGGGCAGAGTTTGTAACATCAAATAGGCAATTGATATGGCCTTTGAAGTAAGGAAATATAGATGAGCTTGTCATCTTCAAAGTAATGATTAGGGAACTCATAAATATGGGGGTAAGACAGAAGAAATAGAATATAGAAAAAAGTAAAGAAGACTTAGAATAAAGATATGTAGTATTTTGCCTTATGAGTACATATCATATAACATCAGAGGTTTGAAACAAATTGAAATAAAGCATTGGTCAAACCAAAATGTGAAGTTCTGTGATGGGTGAGAAGGGACTGGAAAACCTAATATCCCTGATGATTTTCCATTTCTCATTCACTATCAGGGCAGTGTTGTGGTGCAGTAGATAGAGTGTCAGGCTGAGAGTCAAGAAGACTCATCATCCTGACTTCAAATCTGGCCCTAGACTATTATTAACTGTGTGACTCTGGGCAAGTCACTTCACGTTGTTTGCCTCAGTTTCTCATTTCTAAAATGGGCAGGAAGAGGAAAGAGTAAACTACTCCAGTATCTTTACTGAGAAAATCCCAAATAGGGTGTCGAAGAGTCAAGTATGGCTGAATGACAACAGACTCAATATTCTTGACTCTTCTATAGGCCAGGGGGAGCTGACCTCTTGGTAAGTAGAATGCTGGCTGGACTGAAGGATGAAACATTGTTATGTCTTTCTTATGTGTGCATAGAAGTGACTAGGGAACTAGGAGATTACTTTATTGTTTTGTGATGAGGTGAATTCTTTTAATTCAGCTCTCTCTGACTTGAAAGCATCATACAAGATGGTTTCTCAAAGAAATACAAAGAAAAGATATGAAGATTAATCCAAAGGTTTCCAAACTAAAGCTTTCCCCATTATTGGCTAGTGCTCCATTGGCAAAAGTTGGTTTTGGAAACACAACAGATATGCTAGAGTAGAGTAGCCTGAAGAAACAGATATTATTTGTCTATTCAAGACCTGGAAGTAGCAGAGAACAGCGGGTAACTCAGAGTAATAGTCACAATTTATCATATAAATCATCCATCAAAAAACTTTCATGTGTGGGTGGCAGATTCAAGATGGCAGAGTAGAGACAGCACTTCAACAGCGCTCTAGCCCACACCACTTCCAAACCATGTTAAAGGTGGATTCTGAACAACCTCTGAGGCTACAACAAACACAAAACGACACAGAGAAGCTAACATCCTGCTGAGGACAGCCATGAAGCCCAGCAGGGAGTGGCCAACACAGTGCTCTGGGAGCCAACAGCACAGCACTCTGGGAGCCAAGCCCAGGCCCGCCTAAGTCAAGGTTTTAACCCCACAGCGGCCAGACCAGCACCTGCATGGAGGGACCCCAGAACACCAGCAGCTGTGGTGATTCCAGAATTATCAACACAGATATGCCTAGGACAAAGTGAGAGGTTAGTGCCCTATGGACTTTGGGACCAGTATTTGGGGAATGTGTTGGCTTCTTCCCCTAGGGGTGAGAACCCACTGGAGAGATGTGGCAAAGACGCCATTTTGCAACTTCAGTTGCAGGTTCAGCTCCTGGACTGCGAACTGTAGGGGGATTTAGCAATCAGTCTTGGGGGGGGTAATTGTTCTTGCTTTAACTTCCCTGGATCTGGATTGTGGTCTGGGGTGGAGGTCTTGGGGTGGGTATCCATCTTGCCAGAGCTTGTGGAGACTTCACAGAGGCCACCCAACTAATACCTCCAGAAGTTGAGAAGACCCCAATGTTTGGGCCAGAAGCTCCCCTGTCTGGTGGCAGAGTCATACTGTGGCAACAAATCCCAAAAGTCAAGTAATTAATTGGCAACATGCCTAGGCAAAGGAAACAAACTGAAAAATGTGACATTAGACTCCTATTTGGGGGGCAAAGAGGATCAAAGCATGGAACAGGAGGAGGACTGTGAGGTCAGAAATCCTGCACCAAAAGCCCTAAATGAAAATATGAGCAGGTTACAGGCCATAGAGGACCTTAAGAAGGATTTTTTTAAAATGAAATAAGAGAAGTGGAGGAAAAATCGGGAAGACAAATGAGAAGGATCTAGGAAAAGTATGAAATGAGATTCAACAGCCTGATTGAGGAAAATAACACCTTAAAAAATAGATCAACTCAAATGGCAAAGGAGGCTCAAAGGGGCAATGAGGAGAAGAATGCCCTAAAAAGCCAAATTTGCCAGATGGAAAAATAATCTCAAAAGCTCACTGAGGAGATTCATTCCTTCAAAGGTAGACTGGAGCAAATGTAAGCTAGTGACTTTATGAGAAATCAAGATGCTGTTAAACAGATGCAAACAAATGAAAGAATAGAAGGTTAGGGGAGGCTAGGTGGCGCAGTGAATATAGCTTCGGCCCTGGAATCAGAAGGACCTCAGTTCGGATCCGGCCTCAGACACTTAACACACACAAACAAAAACTTAGCCGTGTGACCTTGGGCAAGTTACTTAACCCCAATTGCCCTCCAAAAAGCAAAAAAAAAAAAAAAAAAAAAAGAATAGAAGGCAATGTGAAATATCTCATGGGAAAAACCACTGACCTGGAAAATAAATCCAGGAGAGATAACTTAAAAATTATTGGACTACCTGAAAGCCATGATCAAAGAAAGAACCTAAAAACCATCCTTTAAGAAACTCTCATGGAAAATTGCCCAGATGTTTTAGACCTACAGGGAGAAATAGAGGTTGAAAGAATCCACAGATCACCTCCTGAAAAAGATCCCCAAAAGAAAACTCCCAGGAATATTATAGCCAGGTTCCAGAATTCCCAGATCAAGGAGAAAATACTCCTTGTAGAAACAATTTCAGGAAGAAACAATTTCAAAATTGTGGAAACACAATCAGAATAGCACACGACCTGGCAGCTTCTACATTGAGGGGTCTAAGGGCATGGAATATGATATTCTGCAGGGCAAAGGACTTCGGATTAAAACCAAGAATCACATACCCAGAAAAACTGAGTATTTTGTTTCAGGGGAAATATGGTCATTCAGTGAAATAGAGGACTTTCAAGCATTCTTGAGGAAAAAACCAGAGTTGAATAGAAAATTTGACATTCAGACACAAGAAGCAAGAGATGCTTGAGATGGTAATCAGGGAAAAGAAACCAAAAGGAACTCATCAAAATTGAACTATTTACATTTCTACATGGAAAAGCAATAATTGTGACTGATGAAACCTTTCTCAGTATGAAAATAAATGAAGAAGGGTATATGGGCATATGAATACATATGTGAATGTGTGTATATATGTTTACAGGTATACATGGATAGAGGACACAGGTTAAAATTTGTGGGAAGGGATGATACTTCATGGGTGAAGTTAAGTGGTGAGAGAGGAAAGTGGCAAGAGGAGGTGGGGAGAGACAGGGTAGGGTAAACTATCTCATGTAGAAGGGGCAAGGGGAAGTGGTTGCAGGGGAGGGGAAGAACAGGAAGGCAAAAAGGCAAAACCATATTCTCATTGAATTTGGCTCAGGGAGAGAATGGCATACATACTAAATGGGATATCTAACCCTGCAGCAGAGTAGGGGGGAGATGAGAGGGGGGATGATAGAGGGGAGGGCATTGTGGGGAGAGGGGAGATTGGAAGTACCCATTTTAGAACAGGGACAGGATCAAAGTAGGGAATAGACTAGGGGGGGATGGGATGGGTGGGAGGGAAATATAAACAATCTTTTACAATATATCTACTATGGTAATGTTTTGCATAGCTATACATGTACAAGACATACTGAATTGCTTATCTTCCCAGAGGGAGTGGCTGAAAAGGGAGGAAGGGAATGGATCTGAAATTTGAAGTTTTAAAATTAAATGTTTCCAATATAGATAGATAGATAGATAGATAGATAGATAGATAGATAGATAGATATAGATATAGATACTATTATTAATACTATTTTGCATGTAATTGGGAGATAAGTTGTGCGGGCATTGGGGCAAAGAGACTCACCCTGTCCTAATAGTAAAGTCAAAGGGCGTATGGGACAAGATATGGGAGAGAACAGATTGGATGAGGGGATATCTTTTGGGACTGCTATTCTGGAGTGGTGCTTAGGGGAAAAAATGGAAAAAAAAATTGTAACTCAAAATCTGGTGGAAATGAATGATGTAAACCAGAAGTTAATAAATCATTTGTTTAATTAGAAAAAAAAGAAACTTTCATGTGTGAGGCATGAAGATTAGAGAACAGCAGGAAAAACATTCCCTCTAGGAGCTTGCCTTCCATTCTTGAGATAGGAGTGGGATGGGGATACCATTTGCTAAATGATGTTGCAAGGTAGTTTATACATGTACGTACTACTAAACCCCAGGGTGATCAGGGGAGACTGCCCAGAGGAGGTGACACATAATCTCTGTCTTTAACAAGTGTCAGGACTCAGAAAGGAACACAAAAGGGAATACTTTCCAAACATCGAAGAAGGTTTGCGATAATGCATGGATAAAAGTGATGGTTTGTTGAATTTGTGGGACAGATAATGGTCCAGGTTGCCTGGAGTATAGAGTGGGTGAAAGAGAATGCATTGAAAATGAGACAGAAAATGTAGTGTATATCCAAATTGCTGAACACACTAAGTGGCAGACTGAGAATTTTGACTTTGGTCATATTGGCAATTTGGGCACTGCAAGTGTTTGAGCAGAGGAGGTATTCAATCATATTTTTAACTTAAAATTAATTTGGAAATAACAGTCCTGGCCCAGAGTAAACAATGAATAAACAAATGAATGTTGCTTGGTTCTTTCTATATGTATGCCAGTGAAATGATGAGGAAATATCTGATATGATACTAAGTAGTTCCTCTAGAATTTAATTTTACAAGCATCTACCTAGGGTTGGTAGCCATGAACATTTGAGAGTGAGAAAGCCCCCACTCAGCATTGTAGGTAGTATCTCCTCTCCCCCAGAGGAGAATTTGTGGAAACATACATGGACAAAAGGTTCCTAGGATACAAGAATGTTGCTGGCTTCTGATATTCATAATTGACAAATTAGCCAATTGTTGAGATCACAGATACATAAAATTATCAAAACAGCAAAAGACATATGCTCTATTGTAGTCTCACTTCCCTGCTTCCTAGATTGCATGAAACTTAAAAGTATAGACCTTGAATGTTTTGATTTTCTTTAATATTTTACTTAAAATTTTGAGTTACAAATTATATCTCTCCTACGGTCTCTCCCTTCCACCTTCACTGAGATGGTAAGCAATCAGACATAGGTTATACTTGAATAATTATGTAAAACATTTCCCTATCAGTCATTTTGTACAAGAAGGTTCAAATAAAAGAAAAAAATGAAAGTGGAAAATAGCATGCTTCAATCTGTATTCAATCAATATCGTTTGAAGCTGGATAGTATGCTTCATGATTAGTCCTTTGGGATTGTCTTGTCTTATTGTATTACTGAGAATAGCCAAGTTATTCATAGTTCTTTATCCAATAGTATTACTGTTACTGTGCACAACATTCTCCTGGTCTGTTCACTTCACCATGCATCAGTTCATGTAAGCCTTTCCCCCCTATTTTTTTCTAAAATCAATCTGCTTGTCATTTCTTACAACAAAATAATATTTCATTACAGCCATGCGCCATAGTTTGTTTAGCCAGTCCCTCATTTTCTAATATGAAGTTTTGTCATTCAACAAATATGTTTAATAAATAATTTGTTGTAAATATCAAAATCCTACAAAACTCTAAGTGTGACCTTAATCTGAACTATTTAGGATAATTATTAATACCATTATCATTTTGTTGTGTGTCTCTGGTATATCTTTTAATTTGACACAGTCTCAGTTTTATCATTTGTAAAATGGGAGTACTAAAATTAGCTATTTCATATAACTATTGGGAGGAGCAACTGACATAACACACATGAAGTCCTTTGCAAGCTTGAAATTATTTTTAAAATTGGAGTTATCATTATTATCATTTTATTTTTTGCTTAAAAATAGTTTTCTTCTTCAGTAAAGATAAAATCCTTTCATCTGATACGGTTACATTATTTTACCGAAGAAAATATACACTGATGATACAAGAAATGGACCCCTACATTTTTCTTTTAACTGGGACAATCTCATTTTCATCCACATGAACCAATTCAAAAGAACAAAATAGGAAACTCCCCAAGATTCAGATTATAGCATGATTCATCATTGCTCCTTTATGTTGTCTTCAGTGTTTACTGACCCAACAACAGATTAAATGCTGGTAGCTCAATTGAAGAGGAAAACTTTTCTCCTCATTGCTAGAAGATTTGTCTTATTATGGCTCTCAGCCTAGTGGCCCATGACATGGTATTTGGTTCCATTTTCTACACATGCTGTTTCCAGAACCCCTCCTGTTTCCAAGAGGAAAACAAGGCTCAGCCGGGCTTGAATGGAAGCTGGAATTCTCTCCTCAGTGGAGGACACTAATGTGAACATAAAACAGATTTAGAAGGCAAAATTGGATACAGCTGTTCCCCACAGAGTTACTCAGCACTGTCTGCCATATGTAGCTATCTCTCTATGTGTGTGCTCTCCTTGCTTGATTGAAAGCAGACTAACAAACTGGCCCCAATCTGATCTATCAAGAGGAAGGAAATATACTCTAGCCACATGAGTAACAAACACTAAGGAACCATTTCATCCCTCTCACCCAATGACAGTCATTTAAAAAAGCAATATTAGAATCATTCACCAGATACATGTAGATAGAGTGTGTGAATACACATAGGGAAAAAGTGAGAAAGCTCTATGATTGAATAGCATTAAAGTTCACATATGCCCATTATATAATAAAATTAGGTTAGAATTAGATTAGAAAATATCATACACAGCACACAGAAGTCTTTTATAGGATCTGTTTTAGGATAATATTGGATGGCTTTGAAACAGGTCAACATAAAAAACAATTTTTATTTGTAGTTTGCTGGGAAAATGCACAAGACCATATATAGAGTTTTTGATATTGTGTCTTTGTGAATTAGGATGACCTCCACAAATTAGGGTCAGCCAAAAAGACAACTGAGCAAAGTTTCTCAGATTGGCAATCTGTGCCAACTCTCTTTCCAACTTGGCCTGTCAGAAATTGTGTTAAATACAAATAAAGACCAAAAACTCCTTGGCCTTCAAGAATTTCAGTCTAAAGAGCATAGCTTTTGAAACTATACACAAAAAATCAACAAGCAATATACACTTTAAATTAGAAAGAGCCAAAAGAAGGGATGAGAATCAAGGTTACGGGGAAAAGACTTCTAGAAAAAGTCCAATTTTGCTGGGATTTGAAGAAGACCATGGAAGTCAAAAAGCAGAGATGAAAAAAGCAAACTTTCCTGGAATGGCATCCAGAAAGAGAAAATGTACAGGGTCAGAAAGTGAGGATCCCCCCTACTCCAGGTCACCATGAAGGGCTGAAGCTTCTTTAAAGAAATTGAGAAAATAGAATTATGATTTGTATAATATTGTCAGTGGGCAAAGCTGAAGACAAAGTCTCTGCCTTTGGGGAAAAAGCAGCTTAGTTGGTTTTAGTCATTTCTGGGGTTATTTGCTTGTTGATGTTTTTAGACTGTAAATCCAACATTCCTTTGTGAAATAGAGTAGAGAATTAGACATGTCTGAGGAGACCTTTGAACAATTAATAATTGTATAGTAATTAGATTTTGGACATGGAAAGGAGATTATAGAGATCATACAGAAAAATAATGTTTTTTACAGCCAAAAGGCTCTTCAAGGCCAATTATCCTAGCCATAGCTGAAAAGGAGAATTCTCAGAAGTATTTCTAGTGTTCTTCCATCCACTGCCTGAAGACCTCCAAATAGAGGGCAAGACCTACATTGTCCATGCAATTCATTTTAAGGGGACTAAACATTTCTAAAGTAGTTTAATAATTTGTTGAATTTAATTCAGCTAAGGAGTAATGAATCAAGCACTTGAATCCATTCTTCAAAACTCTTCATTCAACTCACTTTCAATGACCATACATTACCTAAATCTTCCAACTGGGGCTGTTCATGAGAATACATAGGTTCATTTTGATTGTTGGCTTCTGAAAGCTCTTCTTAATTGGTTGGTTGGTGGTTTTCAAATGAAGACAACTTTGCTATGAAAGACTGTGAAAAGTTATTGGTGGATCTCAGGTTCTGAAGTGAGTATAAGGTTGTGAGTAGGTCCAAGAATCCAGAAATAGTACACAAAATAGCGATAGCTCTGTGTGTGTGTTTCCTCTCTTTTTGCTCATTAGAAGCAAGAAATAAATTCTAATTCTGATTAGATTATCAATTTTCCCTGATTCGGTATAGAACAACAAAAAGTAAAAACTTGCAAATATTATTGGGTTATTAAGGTGTTGACACAGATCAACATAAAAAGGCATTGGCTTCATGCTCCCCGAAGTCACATTTATTGTAATTTATAGCATGTTGCTTTGGTGGTCCTTGTCCACAGATGTTGTGATAGCTCCTGTGTTTCCACCACAGGCCCCTGTTTGAGGGGCACCTCAGCTCTAGGATCAAACTTCCACTATTCCAGCAACCTCAGGTCTCATTCTTGGACAGAGCCCATCCTCTGTATGACTGCATTTCCCTACTCCCTAACTGGATTTGCTACAGGGAAAAGAACTCCTAGTTATAGTGATGTTGTTGTTGTTTTAGAATGTTACATTTGTAAAGAACATTCAATTTTATAGAAAATCATTTTTCAAACTCTTCCTCTGTGGCACAAAGGTTGAATTTAATATGGTCTTGTACTCTACAAATAATAAGCACAACGGGACCTTCTGTTATCACCATCTTTCATTCAATTGTGAAATCACAGAGACGAGGCTCATTGCACAATATCACTTGTCAGGACTCATCCAGGAAGCCCTCAGGCCATGTATAGATGACTCGACAGACTTTAGAGAGAATCAGTTTCTAAACCATGACATCTTTGGTTCACAAACAGTTGTCCTGCACATGCTAGCTATGAGACTGTGGACAATTCCTTTAACTTCTCAGCAATCTGGGCAAACTTCAAGGAGTATAAATTGTAAAAAAAAAGCTGCTGAACACATTGTTTAAAGTACTATCCTTATATATGCAAGTGCTCAAGAGCAAGGAGGTCAAAAGTCCATACTCTACCTCTACCTCTACCATACCTCTCTATGTGAGAAAATAGTAATACAGTTTGGTAGCTACTATTCCACCAGTCAAATCTATTTTCCTTTCTCTTCCCTTCCCTTCTCTCCCCTTCCCTCCCCTCCCCTCTCCTCCTCTCTTCTCCTCTCCTTTTCTCTTTTCTTTTCCTTCTTTCTTTAGTTCTTTTATTGTTTTCTTTTCTTTTCTTTTCCTTTCTTTTCTTTCTTCTTCCTTTCTTTTCTTTCTTTTCTTTTTCCAGAAACCAATGACTTTTTGAATGTTAAAATACAAAGTCCTTAGATGACTTCCAACTTAGGGAAGCACTTACTCATGGGCATGGGAAACAAACATTGAATAAAATAGTATAATAAAGGATGAGGAGAGTCCCTCTGGTCTCCTAAGCCCTGAAGGAATTATTACTTCCTCATTCACAGCCATGGACTCAAAGTCACAATGGAGAGCAGAAACCACTCAGGGAGGCTACAGTCTCTCTTCTGTGTGGGTGCTTACTTGGTGCTCAGGAGATGCTCCCTCTGTTGCTCCACCCATGCCTCAAGGTAGGCAGCCAACTTTACTGCTATTTTATGCTATTTTTGAAGGTTGATCATACTCTCTACTTTCTTCATTATACTTATTTTATTCCTCTTACACAGGTCTTCCATATCATCCTCTTTGTCCCAATTATCTTCTCTATTTACCATATTAATAAGTACAATTTCTTTTCCCACTTCTTAGTTATCACTATGTAAAACTACGCATTAGCAGCAATCCTCCAGACTGCTGCTGTGAACAGCTTTCAAGTTTCTGATTACATAGTATAGTGAGCTCTCTATTTATTCAATAACTGTGGGTACAACAAAAAGCCAAGAAAAAACAAAACAAAATGAAACAAAACAAAAACTCACTGACTTATTGAGGAAAAATAATAGGCATGTAACTCTGTACATATATATATATATTTTTTTTTCTATGTGTGTGTGTGTGTGTGTGTGTGTATACATAGAAAATCAAAATACAGCATTCACCATGTCACAAATCAACAACTTATCACTAAAATGGCCACATAGTTTTTACCAAAGTTGTCACATAGTTTTAAACAAAGTACATTCATTTAGTCAATTACAAAATCCTTAAGTCAATCAAAGTTCTCCACCCCTAGTTCCTAGTAAATCATAATCATTTCCATCAGTATACAATATCCACGTAAAGTCTTCTTTCAGCTTGACTCAAGGCTGGCTCTCAGCTTCCATGGTTCCTTTTCCATGGTCCCAGCTCCAACTGTCACCTGGGTTCAAAGGCAGGCAGCTCCCAATTCCTTGTCTAGCTCCCTGTCCAATTCTTCATCCAGTTCTCATGCCATATTGAAGTTTGCAGTGTCAAGTCCACCTCAAGTCTTCACAGTTGGTATTTCTGGGAAGACAAAGCTTGAGAAAGCCACAATAATACTCATGCATATTGCCAGCATCATCATTAATTCACTATCTCCCTGTGAAATCAGCTCACACCCACCAGCAAGGTCTGAGAACTCAACACAAATCATCAACATAGAAATCAACACAGACACACAAACAAGGTCCAAGAGGTCAGTATAAATCATCGGTGAAGTCCCAGGACCTCCAAAATCCATGTCCAGGACTTCTGTACAAAGTATAACAAAGTACAAACATACAAGCATAAAATCCTCATTCAGGGCTTCCAGTAATATACCAGGACTTCTGTACAAAGTATCACAAACAAACATCTACACAGACAGAGCAGATAAACAGTGTGTCTGGATACCACATGTTTTCTCCTTCTTGACTCTGCCACCAGAAGAGTCCTCTTCTCAGTTCTGCTGTCTCTAGCCTGGGCCTCTCTTTATATATGGTCATTAGCTTCTCTGCTTTCTGTTATAGGAGTTCATGAGTCCTAGGGTTCACAAGTTGTGGGGTTCACATGTTTTGTTTTTTAAAAGACTTAATAGAAGACTCAAAAGAAACTTGAACTGAAATAAGGTGCTTATTCAATAGCTAAAACAAGATGTTAACTACTTCTGTGCTTGCTATTACAACCAGAAGGGAGCATCGGTTCTTTTATGATGTATCAGATTCAGAACTGGAGGTGTCCATCATTAAAGAGAGGAAGTAAGTCTCTTTATTTTAAATTTTGTGTCCTATTATTCCAGTTTTCTAGGAAAACTTTATTAAATAAAACTTAGCTTTGACTAATGCCTATAATTTCCCTATAGTGGATTAAATTAATCCCTCCTAGAAAAGGTGTTTTTTTTTTGTTTTGTTTTGCTTGGTTTTGTTTTTGTTTGTTTGCTATGAGGTAGTAAATATTGAGCATAGGATAGCTACTTATTAGCTGTCTGCTCACTTTTCCTATTTTCTGAAAATTTACTTCATGCATACAATCTATGATCCAGATACACTAGCCTACTTGTTCTTTGAACACATCTTGTCATTTCCCACTTTGAAGTCTCTGTATTGGTTGTCCCATGTCTACAATGCTTTTTCTGCTCATCTCTGCCTTTTAATTTTCCTTACTGCCTTTAAGAATTTTCTCAGTTTTTATTTTTTTTATTTTTTTTTTTTTTTTAAAAGCAATTGGGGTTAAGTAACTTGCTCAAGGTTACACGGCTAGTCATTTGATTTATGCATGGGTGCTCATTTTCTGAGGCCGGATCTGATCTCGGGTCATCCAAACTCCGAGGCCGGCACTCTTACTCACTGCGCCACCTAGCCGCCCCTTTAGGGCAATTGGGGTTAAGTAACTTGCCCAGGTTTACGGCTAGGTTTTTGTTTGTGCGGATTAAGTGTCGGAGGCCGGCTCCGAACTCAGGTCCTTCTGATTCCAGGGCCGGCGCTCTATTCACTGCGCCACCTAGCCGCCCCGCTCAGTTTTATTTTTGACAGGTAACCTTTCCAACCTCTCCATCTCCAAGTGCCTTCAATCTGAGATTTCTTTCAACCTCCTTTATATATATAATATGGTATAGACAATGATGGAATAGTAACACAGAGCTACCATCCCAAAGCCCTATTCACATTGGCAAGGCAGGTTAGTGATAATTTTCTTATTAGGGGTCCTAGAGGCCTTGAAAATTGATTCATTCAACAGATATATATATATATATATATATATATATATATATATATATATATATATATATGTATATATATACATATATATGTATATATATACATATATATGTATATATATATACATATATATATATATATACATATATATATGTACATAGTTATATGCCTATTATTTTTCCTCAATAAGTCAGTGAGTTTTTGTTTTGTTTTATTTTCTTTTGTTTTTTCCTGGCTTTTTGTTGTACCCACAGTCCTCAGTATAGTGGTGGAAACACAGTAAATGATACATGCTTCTTGATGTATTAACAAAAATCATTCAAAAGATTCATTTTTTAAAATATTATAAATAGGATTGGTTTTTGATTAATGGATTCTTTGCCATAATTCCAAAATGTTGGCTTGGTCCCGATTTTAAGGATCTGCAAAACACAGGAATCAAAATATTCTCAAAACTCTTTAGCCTGACAAAGCTTTTAACCAGATATCCATGTCCTGGATATACACCTTGCTTACATTCTTTTAAAATGACACTAAAACTAACAAAATATACACAAAAATATCAGTTACCCAAGAAATGGAAGGTCAGGAGAGAATAACATAACAACTGCCTATTCCCAAAAGAATAAGAAAACTGTCATCTCCTGGAAAGAACCCCAGTTACCTACAGATCCAGCAATCTCATTCATGATAACCAGCAGCCAAGTAGTTCGCATGGAGAAGGGTAGCATGGTATGACACAGACTTTATTAAAATTGCAATAGCAGCTTAGTAAAAGATGAATTGTAATGAGGAGAGTATTGAACAGTTGGGGAATGGAGCCAAGATGGCAGAAAGAAACCAGGAAGTTGTCTGATCTCTCCCCATTTTGCACAGCAAAAAATATTAAATCAGGCCTTAAAAGAATTTTGGATTGATAGAATCCAAAAGCAAATGTCCAGTCCAGATAACTTAAAGGGAAGTTGGGGAAGGTCTGTCTCACTTGGGAGCACAACCCTATGCAGGCAATGTCCAGGTAAGCCAGTGAGAGATTCTTATCCAAGATAAAGATCAGTAGCCAAGGCCCTGCAGTTCTGGTTCAGCAAACCAGTGACACAGCAGGCCTTCTATAAGACCCCCAGCCCAATTGAAGCAGAAAACTTCCAACCCTGGAACTCAGAGCATAACAGGTGTTAATAAATCCAGCCACCCTAGGCAATGTGTAAGCCTCAGTAGCCCCAGAACAGGAATTTAGTGACCACACCTTAGCCCTATTGCAAGAAGATTGGAACAACACCCTCTATGCCCCAGAAGCAGAGCTCATGTTTTTGTTGTTGTTGTTGTTGTTGTTGTTGTTGCTGTTTGTTTTTTTGTTTTTGTTTTAGTTTTTGTTTTTTAATGAGCTGGGAAAAAAGAACCCTTGACTATAGAAAACTACTCTGGGGACAGGGACAATCAATAAACAAAGTCAGAAGAGGATAACAATGTCAATATACCTACATCCAAAACCTCAAAGGGGAACATGAATTCTTCCCAAGTCTAAAACTCCTTCTTAGAACAGCTCAAGAAGGATTTGAAAAATAAATAAGAGAAAAAGAAGAAAATTTGGGAAATAAACAAGCAGTATGCAAGAGAGAATCTACAACTTGAAAAAGGATGAAAATCTACTGAAGAAAATGATTACCCAAAAAAAATACAATTGGCCACACTGAGGTGGGGGTTTTGGTGATGAATATACTGAAGAAAACATTTTTAAATGCAATTATTCAGATGGAAAAGAAGGTACAAATATTCCCTGAAAAGAAAAAATCTTTAAGAAGTGGAATTGGGGGCGGCTAGGTGGCACAGTGAGTAGAGTGCCGGCCCTGGAGTCAGAAAGACCTGAGTTCCGATCCGGCTTCAGACACTTAACACACACAAACAAAAACCTAGCCTTGTGACCTTGGGCAAGTTACTTAACCCCAACTGCCCTCAAAAAAGCTAAAAAAAAAAAAAAAGTGGAATTGGAGGGCCGGCTAGGTGGCACAGTGAGTAGAGTGCCGGCCCTGGAGTCAGAAAGACCTGAGTTCCGATCTGGCCTCAGCCACTTAACAGCCACAAAAAAACAAACAAAAAAACTAACCGTGTGACCTTGGACAAGTTACTTAACCCCGATTGCACTCCAAAAAAGAAAAAAGGAAAAAAAAAACCTCTGGGGTGGCTAGGTGGCGCAGTGAGGAGAGTGCCAGCCCTGGAGTCAGAAGGACCTGAGTTTGGATCCAGCCTCAGACACTTAACACACACACACACACACACACACACACAACAACAACAACAACAACAACAACAACAACAACAAAACAACCTAGCTGTGTGACCTTGGGCAAGTTACTTAACCCCAATTGCCCTCAAAAAGAAAAAAAAAAAGAGAAGTAGAATTGGTCAAATAGAAAAGGAGGTATATAAACTAACTGAAGAAAATAATTCCTTAAAATTAGAGTTGAGGAAGTGGAAGCAAGTGACTATATGTGGCAGCAAGCACCCCAAGATCCCCAGGCTGGCTGCCAACACAGGTTCTTCGATCTGCTTTTCAAAAGGAAATCAACTCAAAATGGGTTAACAAGCTTACTATAATCAATCAAATATATATTACCTAGTTCAGGGGGAAAAGGTTAGCACCCCAAATTTCAGGGTATACAGACAGAATTTTCAAAACAGAGAAACAGATCAAACAGACAGGCTTCCAAACTGTCCAACCATTATCAATACCAAAATCACAGTTACCAGAGAGGGAAGCATCAACATTTGTGTTTTCAAAACCAGGGGGCTCTCAACATCTGGCAAGAGTATCATCTGGTCAAATCACACAACACTTCTCAGTGATCCCCAAAGCAAAGCCTCCCATCAGGGTTTATATAGCCTTCTCCTGGCTCGGAGAATGTAACAACCTTCTTGACCCACTGCCCAATCACAAAGTATCAAGGTGTGAGCTTTCCTGAAAAACAAGCCTCCTACCACAGGCTCCAGGAGCACTTAACCTAGGGGCAGGGAAGATCTTTAAATTTCCATTTCCATTACGCTATATAAGAATCATCAAGAGAATGAAAATATATATATATAGAATAAAATGTAAAATACCCTATTGGATAGCCCACTGACTGGGAAAATAGATCCAGAAGAGAGAATTTACTTTTTCTGGACTTTCTAAAATCCAAGAAGAAGAACAATCTGGGTAGCGTCTTTCAAAGAAAACTGCCTGGATACCCTAGAACCAGAGAATAAATTGTTCATCAAAAAAATCCACTGATCACCTCACAAAAGAAATCCCAAGGTATATTGTAGCTAACTTTAGAACTATCAAATGAAGGAAAAAATACTGCAAGTGGCCAGAAAAAAAATAATTCAAATATCAAAGAGCTATGATCAAGATTACATAAGACTAAGCAACTTCTTCAGTGAAGAACCAGAGGACTTAGAATATAATATTCCAGAAGGCAAAGGAAGTTGGATTACAAACAAACATCAATGATCAGCAAAATTGATCATAACGTTTCAGGGAAAGAGATGAATATTCAGTCAAATAGGGGAATTGCAAAGTTTCCTGATGAAAAGACCAGAGCTTAAAATAATATTTTATTTTCAAATGCTAAATATGATTTTCAAAAACTAAAGAGAAACATAAAGAACTATATATGAAAGAAACATTGTGTTCAATAAAGTTAACCTGTTTACATTCCTATGTGTGTGAGTTTGTGTGTGTGTGTGTGTGTGTGTGTGTGTGTGTGTGTGTATATATACACACACATATATAGTCATGTCTACATAGACAGAGGGCACAGGATGATATGAATAAAAAGGGATGCTATCTAAAAAATAAAATTAAGAGGTGAAAGAGGAATTCATTGGGGGGGGGAGAAAGGGAGAGATAGATTACAGTAAATTATCTCATATAAAATAGGTAAGAGAAAACTGTTACAATGTAAGGGAAGAGCAGGAAAGTGAAAGGGAATGGGGCAATTTTATTCTCATTAAAGTT
>WOXC01006910.1:0-110000 GCA_011680675.1 Gymnobelideus leadbeateri | reverse complement strand
CCTTCATTGTTACTGAATAAAATCTGCCTGGCATCTCTTATGGGATGAGGATTAAATTCAGGATGAATCATTCTCATGGGTGAGACTGAAGAGAGGAAACCCAATAGTTAGATATTGATGCATAAGCCTGTTAGTTCTCTTATGTTCACTGTGTCCCACATGTGAATTGATTTGGAGGTCACTAATCATTTATTGGGAACTCTGTAAATATTTAGTTCCTGTTATATTATTTCATGAAGTTTTTATCTCCTGTAATATTTTTATGTAATGATATGATAGATTAGCTTTAGTTACTCTATATCTGACACAGAACTCTAATTATTTATTAAGTACCTGCCATGTTTTGGGCACTGTGACACAGACAATAAATGAAACAATCCCTGCTCTCAAGGACATCACATTCTGTCTTGCTGGTCACATGATACATTCAGTAGTACTTTCTTGCTTCCTTTTGGCAGTATTTTTTGTAGCTATATGAATCCTAAGAAGGGAATAGTAATCATCAGTTTTGACAAATCTTGGAAAGTTTTCCATGTATCACAGATTGATAACCTGGGAAAGATGAAACCTCTCTGTTAAAGGCCTTGAAGATAAATACCTCAGTGCCCCTCAGTTGGTAGTAAAAGAGGAAAAGGTTTTGTGTTTTGTTTTGGGATTTTTTATGGAAAATAGTTAAGAGAACAGAAAAATCCACAAAGTGCGCAGGGCTATTTGCAAACTAGAATTTAAGTGGGCCAAAAAATAACTCAAGGAGTCCTTCCTAAGAAGTTATTTAAATAGATTACAGAGAAGAAGCCATCTGTTGAATCAGTGAGAGTATTTCATTGATGTATACAGCAACATGAAAAAGCAGATAGCAAAAGACAGAATTAGTTGTTTGACATCTTTACTACTAAGGTAGATATAGAAAGACAGTCTCAATTATCTTTTAAAACAGGGTCATTAAAGGTATTTGATCAAATAGTACTACATGCCAAAGATATTCTATAACTTAGTAACAAAGGAGATACATGCATATCACCAAAAACTTTGGAAATTTTAGTTGCTTTACCAGCTGACTAGTAGATTGCCAACGTGAGCCTGGTGCATAAGAAAAGTTTTTGGAATGTCCTTAGAACCAAATATGTTTATACTGATGATGTTGATAAAATGTAATTTAAAATAAAACCGTCAAGCCAACCCTCGTAACCTGTTTGAAAAACTACAACAAGATTCTTTAGTGAGACATCATGCCTGATTAATCTCACTGGTTTTTAATGGAAACAGATATTTATGTAGCTGAAGGAGCTATTGCATTTAATCATTCACACTTATAAAAAACTTTTCACAAAGTTGACTACATTTCATAATAGTTAAATTCTATTGCATTTTCTTTCCTGGTCGTCTATGTCTCCTCTACAAGCTTTGACTACTTTCTTCTGCTGAATGCTGTTTCCTCTCTCAGCAAGGGAAGGCTGGGTCGTTTTTCATCTTTTGCCCCCTTCATTTGGTTGCCCATAAGGCTCTATCCTGTATTGTCGTCTTCTCTCTTTACATTCTCTCATGTGAAGTTATTATTACTTCCGTGAGTTAGTGATCATCATCCATGTGCCAATGACTACAACATTTATATGTTTGGTTTACCCTTCCTACAGTGCCAACTTCCCTGCTCTATATCTCCACCTGGCATCTCCTTGCTATCTCAAATTCAACAGGTTCAAAACACATGTGATTATCTTCTCCCCTAAGCCCATCTTTCCCCCCTCAGATTCCATATTTTTGTTTAGAGTACCACCATTGTCCTAGTCACCCAGAGTCTGAACTTTACCCCTCCTTTTGGGTTTGCTCTTACTAAAGTAAGCTACTTGGTTTCATTTTTTTACCATTATAATATCTCTTATATCCATCCCCTTCTCTCTAGTCACATAACCATTACCCTAGTAGAGGCCCTCACCACCTTCACCTTTACCTATTGTAATAACTTTCTCATTGGCCCCCCTACTTCTGCTTTTTTCTTTTCTGATCTCTAATCCATCCTCTCTGTGGCCATCAAAATAATCTTCCTAAAGTAGAGAACTTATCGTGTCACTCTGCTCACAAATTACTACAATTCAACTTGCCTTTCCAGCCTTGTTCCATATTGTTCTCTTTCATTTGGTCTAGTCATAGTGGACTGTTAGCTTTTTCACAGACTTGACATCGAATTTCTCCATGTATTTGCCTAGTAGCCCCTATGCCTGGAATGTATGCTTCCTATCTCCCTGTTTCAGAATCTATATCTTCCATCAGTGCTCACCTTAGATACCACCTCCTCTGTAAAGCCTCCACTAATTTCCCATCCATTGTTATTTTCTTCTTACCTTCTGAAATTACCTTCCCTGTAGATGTTATATCCTCCTGTAGAATATAAACTTCTTGAATTTTGGGACTGTGCTGTTTCTGTCATTGTATACACAGGGCCTACTACACAGTGCTTTGTAGATGCTTAATAGAGGTTTGTTGAGCTTAATTTGATGGAGTTAAGGTCTGTGGTAAGGCTATTGAGCTGCCATAGGATTGTGATGGGACTGTTTTTTTTTTCATGGCTTAGAGACAGGAAATAAAGGTTGGTTACTGCTCTCAACTCTAGCCATGGAATTTCCTGAGGAACATTGCTGGAGTAAGTCCTGTTTTGTGTGTGTGTTTGTGTGTATATGCACACGTGTATGTGTGTGTGTGCATGTGTGCACACACACGAATGATACAGAAGAGGGGCTATAAGAGAGATAAATCTCCAGATATTAATTTTCCTAAGAAATAAAATATCCACCAGTGGAGACAAATTGCTTGAAGATCATGTGAGGCTCTGGGAATTGGCTACGGGATGGCAGCTAATTTTCATTGTGAGCAAGTGCAAAGTAATGCATTTTTGGAAAAATAATTTGTTATTTGGACTAAAAATGTAAATGTTATCAAAAAGGGGTAAGCTAATGGATTGAGGCTCCACTCAGGAGTTTAGACCTGATTTTTGAGATTGAGGATAATAGTGTCTGTCCTATAATATGTCATTTCCAGAAACAAAATATTGATTTGACCTAGTTGTGCGTCCAAGTATACTGTTTTATGTTATTATCTTAAAGAGTCTTTGGTGTAAAGCAGCAAAATTGTGTAACATGATCCATGTTCTTTGAACATTTGTTAGCAATATATTCAACTGCAGGAATAATTAATCTAAAATAAAGAGAAATGTAAGTCAGAGAATTTACCAGAAAATTTTATTCTTGTATTTTACCTTTCCTTGGTGCAGAATTAACAAAACCTGTAAGTCATTAATTTAATTTGTTAATCTAGGAAAACAAGCATGATGGCAGAATCCTGAGGGGCTCTCAGAGAGCCCGAAGAAAAAGACGAAATGATTCCGCTGTTTTAAAACAGAGTAAGTTGATGGGAGATATAATTTACTCCTTGGTATTTTTATTTAAAAGGAAAGAATTTCAGCTGCTTTATTTGAATGCAGTTTTGTGTCTTACTAATGAAGTAGCCCTATCAATTCTTCCTTGATAAATGGTTCTTGGAAGATTTTTAGATAAAGAATGAAAGCTAAAGAGTTGACTTTCTAAAGGTCTTGAAAAAAGTATAACATCCTCCATTTTTCTCACAAATATAGCTTCTAACTCCTTACTATATTAGAAACATGACTTTCTTTTGGTAACACCATTTTCCTCATCTCACTTACCTTGGAATCACTGAGAGAAGGGGGAATTGGCGTATTTTTTTCTTTCTACTGCCATATGTAGATCACTCCGTATCCTTTATAATTTCATGCTCCTCCTCCATCCTCATCTGAGGACCACTAGAACACTTTCCTAGCTTCAGTGATTTCTGTAGCACCTGTTTTCGTACATTTGTTTCTGTCCTACTACCTGCCATCATTCTTATGACATCATCATCTGCTTGGATGACCCTTCTAACATTCTGATTTCCTTGAAATTTCCTGGTAATCCTCAACTCTGATCTGCTTTAACTACCCACCAACCTAGCTCCACCATGAACCTCATTATCACTTTTGAACTGCTCTGCTTCTATAGAGTGCCTGAAACCCAGAACCTTCCTTCAGTTCTCGCTGCTTTCTTACCTTCCACGTCTCCTGCCAATTCACTCCTGTTGCTTCTGCTTTTCACCTCCGTCACTCTCATGTTTACCTTCTGATCCTTAATCCCTCCCTTTTTTCCTGTCTTTAGCTCTGGCCTTTTAACTTCACTTACTTCTTTACCTATACCTCACATTGAGCAATTTTAATAGTACCTTTGATTGCCTGTCATGCTATGGCCCTTTCCTACCCTTCAAACTTTATTTCCCATCTGCCTTTTCTCCTGAATATTCTAGGCAAACTCATGACAGTTTTCCACTTCTACACCTTGATTATGCTTTTCCCTCTGCCTGGAATGCTGGCTATGCCTTGTGCTTGTCAAAATCCTACCCATTCTTTAAGGCCCAGTGCAAATGCTCTCTTCTCAATGAAGCCTTTAATGACAACTTAGCCAGAGGGGATCTCTCCTGCATTTCTACTGTACTTTGCTTTTATAGCACTTAGAAACATTCTTTCTAGTAATCATGTGTATATATCTACCTGATTGTAAACTGTTTGAGGTCTAGAACCATGTCCTTAGCATTTTAACCCCCACAATCACTAACATGGTGCTTTTTCAATAATGTTTAATAAGCATTTGTTGAAAGACCAGGGGTTGGTGAAGTTTATTCATATTTTAAAAATATAAATATTTTAAAAATAACTTATGCTTTCTTTTTTAGGTTTACCTCCTAAAGGAAAGAAGGCTTGGTGTTGGGCTTCCTATTTGGAGGAAGAAAAAGCTATTGCAGTGCCAACTAAGCTTTTCAAAGAGGTACGGTGCTCCTTCAAGTCATGGAATGTTAGAACTTGAGGGATAAAAGAGAAAAATAGTATTATTGAGAGCTGGGAGAAGCCTTAGAAGCCACTGAATCCAACCCCTTCGTTTTCCAGATGGGGAAACTGAGGCCACCAAAAGTGAAGCAGTTTGTCCAAAGTCACATAATAAGTAGTAGAGAGTTAGGACTAAAAGGGGAGTCCTGATACAAGGTTCCATGCTCTTTTGATTGTACCAGACTGCCTAGAAAAGAAGTCTTTAAGGGAAGAGAAAGAGAACTACTTAAATGTGATAGTTATCTTCAATTTCCATGGTCGATTTAGGAAGTCTGACTTGAAATAATTTCCTTTCCAAGTTTCCTACTTCAGGTTACATGATTCCATATTTCCCCCTCCTATTTCCTAAATGAATAAACTATGGTCTAGCAGAAAAATTTATTTTAATAGCAGAAAATGTGATCCAGTCCCCACCCACTTCATGATATTAATGCTAATGCATATTGACTGGTCAAGGGTAATTAATACCTCACCCCCATAACATGCTCTAGCTAGCATTTATATAACACTTAAATGTTTGCAAAAATACTTTACAAGTGTCTCATTTTTATTATAATATTTATTATCAACAACCTTGTGAGGGAGGGACTATTATTATCTCAATTTTATATGAGGAAATTGAGGCAGGGAGAAGTTATATTAGTAAGTTCCTGAGGCAGGATTTGAACTCAGGTCTTCCTGACTTCAGATCCAGCACACTCTTCACTGTATCATCTAGCTGGCATGCATTTGGAATGAGAGCTACACCTTGATCAGTGTTAATATGTCTACAAGGTAAGATAGGGAGTGGTGAAATGGAGGTCTCAAGAGCAATGAGACTATTGGTTAGAAGGCTCAGCACCTCATTGATCTGGTAACAGTGCAGGAAATTGTATAGGGACTTACCTGGACAGCAGAGTATCCAGATTTAGCAGGCATTCAACAAGCATTTAAATTACTATGTGCCAAGCATTGTGCTAGGAACCCTATAAAGGCAAAAGTGAGATGATCCCTGCTCTCAAGGAACTTACTTTCTACTGGCAGGGATACACTTGCAGATAAGTAAATACAAGAGTTATTCAAAGGGCATGAAAGTGATTTTGGGTGGAGAGACACTAAGAACTGGGGAAATCAGGAAAGGACCCTTGAAGGAAGTGCTGTTTCATGTGATTCTTGAAGGGAGCCAGGGGTGAGGAGGGAGAATATTTCCAGATGAGTCAGCCTGGGCAGTGGTAGGGAGGCAGCACGTGGATGGGTTTAGTACGTGGAAATGGGAGTAGAGCAATCAGGCTAGAATGTAGAGTGTGTAATATGGAGAATAATGTGTAATCAGCCTTGAAAAATGGCTTCTCACCAGATTCTTAAGGGCTTTAAATATTAAACAGGAATTTTGTATTGTATTCTTGAAGGCACTAGGGAGCCACTGAAACTTTTTGTTCCAGGATGTGTCAAATGCTACTTACTGGTTCTTCTATATTGCATTCCCATTCATTTTAGGGTATTCCTACACATACATTTTGAATCAGAGAATTGAAACAACTATAAAATTTAGAGCAAAAATAGGTTTGCAATCCACACACCCAAATAATTGAAGGAAAATAGTTTTTAACCTCAGTTTTCTACTATGCATGGCTAGACATATCCTCATGTCTAAGATAAGAAAGTCTTTTTTTTTTTTTTAAGCATGGCCTAGAGAAAATTTAAAGACTTATATAGATAGTTTATGCCAGAAGTGATCTTTGTATGATAACATTTAAGTGCTCTGATTTAAATGGGTAGGGGAACATTTGGGGACTTTAGTTTCCTTTTAGCTTTTACTGGAATGTAAATATACATAGGAACCATGTGATCACAGATAATTCAGAGTTTATAAAGCATTCTAGAGTTTGTTTTCTTTTTTCTTTTTTCCCTTTCCCTTGTTTGTTATTTTCTCTGGGCTTTCCTCTTTGAATTGTGTGAAAAGTCTATGAAATCCATGAAGACAGTTAAGGAGAACTGGCATGGGATTTCATGTCAATCTTATGGTTTGGGGAATAAAAGGAAATACGCATTTATTCAATATGCACTATGCTAAATGCTTTACAAATATTACCTTTATTTAATCTTCACAACAACCCTGGGAGGTAGATGCTATTATTAACCTATTTTACAGATAAGTAAGCTGAGACAGAGGTTTACATGCCCAGGATCACACAGTTAGTATTCAGCTCTAGGCCTAGTACTCCATACATCACTTAGCTGCCTCTAGACATCTGTGTTAACAGCTTCATGACAATGCAACACACATCTGTCTTTAAGAAAGTGTTATTGTTTTATTTTTCAGACATACTCTGCTTAATATTGTTAATTGGTTCACAGAAATAGAACTAGGCAAAACAGGAGTATTATTGTTATTGTTCAATAATTAAGTAATGTCTAACTCTTTGTGACCACACAGACTGTAGTATGCCAGGCCCTTCTATCCTCTGCTATCTCCCAAAGTCTGTCCAAGCCAGTGTTCATTGCTTCCATGACACCATATATCCATCTCATCTTCTGCTGTCCCATTTTCCTTTTGTCTTCAGTTCTCCTCCCACCTCACCTCTTTTTATTCACTATGAGGGCTACCCCATTTCCACTAAGGGATTTTTGCTCAAAATAATGTATGTAATGATAACCTGAATGAAATTCACCTATTCCTGTCCATTTGAGTAAATGGATGCCCAAAATGTCAAAGTTTAACCTTTCTATCTCCTGTTCATCCAAATCCAGTTTACCTTGGTTCTTAGATCTTATATTCAGGTTCCTATGCAATATTGATATTAACAGTATCAGACTTTCCTTTTGTCACCAGACACCAGACATTTGCCATTGAGCTTCCTTCTGGCTTTGGCCCAGCTACCTCATTAGTACTATAGCTACTTGTAGTTGTCCTCCACTCTTCCCCAGTAACATGTCAGACACCTTCCAACCTGAGGGGCTCATCTTCCAGTGCCCTATCTTTTATCATTTTAATACTGTCCATGGGGTTTTCTTTGAGAAGATACTGGAGTGGTTTGCTATTTCCTTCTCTAGTAGATCACCTTTTGTCAGAACTTTCACTATGACCTGTCTGCTTTGGGTAACCATAGCTCATAGTTTTATTGAGTTTTGCAAGCAGTGATCCAGGAGGGTAAATAGCAGTATAGGAGATAGCTAATTCCATTGGATTGTAGTATTGATAAGATAAGTGTTCTTGGGCAGCTAAATTCAGCTGATAAAAGTTTAGAGTTGATCTTTGCAGAAAAGTGTATTATAATAGGCTTTTGAATCTATAGGAGTGAGCTGAATGGGAGTAGTTGAGGCTCAACCTTGCTGGGATAGGTAACTTAATTTAGGATTAGAGCAGAGGGAGAGAAAATGGCAGGCACAGAGCTTACTATTGTCATCTGTGGGTATTAAAACCATGTTAAAGAAGAAGCTGTATTTTGGGAAGGGAGTTTTGGTTGTGGATTCCCACAACTTCTTTGATTTGGCAGGAAAACGAGTCTTACTCCCTGGATAAAGGGACTGGAGGAATTGTGGCAAAGGCTTTGTAAGCTCTGATGTGTGGAAGCAGGTACAGCAGATGAGAAGTAATGATGTCACCAAAGAATAGGGGAGGAGAGGGCATTGAGAATGGCTGGCTATGGTCCTTAGTACATCGGAGGAAACATATTGGGGAACCCCATCACTTTTTTTGGTGGGATGTATATTTCATACCATTGTGATATAGCTCAAGTTCAGAATAAAAAATATTTACTAGGGGATAAAACCTGATTTCATATCTTTTTGTAAAAAGTATGTTGCAGATTTTAAAAATCTATTACTTTAAAACAGCCAAATAATTATGTAAACTATATAGTAGGGCTTTTATTGTTATGGTGGACCTTTGCTAAATGAGATTTGTCAGGGCACTATTATTCAGGGTACACAGTATGAAATTATTTGAAAACAGTAAACTGAAAATAAAGATGTAAAGTTTGTTTTGTATAGTAACTTGTACTCCTGGTATACATTACTTATGAAAATTATTTGCTGGATAGTAAATCTTGGATGTAGCATATGGAATTGTAAATAGTAATGATTAGCAAACATTAGGGTAAATAATACATCCATAGCAATACAATTTGCTTGAAAATAGGGCTAATTACATAAACTTTTGTAGACTTTCACTTCATAATTTGCTAGCACATTTTGTCAGAAGACCTCTTCCTTTATAAGCAATTCTATTGTGACTTTTCTGTCCTTTATAAAAATTCCTTTCAGTATTTCATGTTGTTATTAGATTTTAACATTAAGTGGTTGACTTTCTATGTGTGTGTATCTTTATCTGTCTTACAAGTTTATTGCTTACAAATATTTACTCTAGATATTAAATTCCCAGGTGATTTTTTTTTCTGCATGTCTTATGGAAGTGACTATTAGATTCTTTTACTTTTTTATCCTAAAGCACAGCAGTGATTTTGAAATATTAAAACTGTTGTCATTTTATTTTCTAGTACCAGTCCTTTCCCTATAATAAAAATGGATTCAAAGTTGGAATGAAGTTAGAAGGTGTGGACCCTGAACACCAGTCAATGTACTGTGTTCTCACAGTTGCTGAGGTAAAAACAGTCTAATTCTGTGATTTTTTTTTTAAAGCAATTGGGGTTAAGTAACTTGCTCAAGGTTACACGGCTAGTCTTTATTTATGTGTGGGTGCTCATTTTCTGAGGCTGGTTTCGATTCCGGGTCATCCTAACTCCGAGGCCGGCACTCTTACTCACTTCACCACCTAGCCACCCCTTGTGATTTTTTTTTTTTAAATAAAAGAGCTTATAATTATGAAGCTGGAAAACATTCTGAAATAGCAAATTCATGTGAGTGACAGATCAACTGTATTTTTATTTTTTAGTTTTTCAGAGTATATATTATAGGATTCATCAGTAAAAGATCTCAGCCATAAAAAACATACTTCATTGCACACAGTATCAGTATTTATAATTGCATAATAATGCTTCTCTCCTAGATTCTTCCTTTTTTCTGTCTTTTAAAAATTTTCTTTTTTATGTAATTATATTCAAGGTATAATGTCATTTTCTCATAAAAATCAGTAAAGTTCCTCTCATATAAGTGTATTTAGTTTGGTTTCTAAAGACCAAACTATTCTTTCAATTATTTGGTAAAGACAGTAGTGCAATGCCATATGACACTTGTTAGAAGCAAAATCAGTTAATTATGATTCAAGAAAGACATATTTCTAGATTTTTCTGAACTATAGGTAGAAGACTTAGGCTTATACAAAATGAGATAATATTACTATTACTTATAGGTTTAGCCAATGGATGGTTTTTTTATGGTACCCCCTTTTTGAATTAGAAAGAGGGACTCAAGTCTTAATACCTTAATTACTGTGTCTCCTTTTGATTCAGATAATTTTATTATATATTCTCAAATTACTTACCCTTTTCTCAAGTGTGCCTTTTTTTTCTTTTTCTGTGACAGTTCATGGTTCATATATATTTTATGTCATTTATTTTTCTTTAATCAAAGTGGTTTTATTAGCATAGACTGCATATTCATATATGGTATAAATATTATCTTTTAATTTGAATGCATTGTTATCATTAACATTTTTAATTTTAGAAATTATTGACTAATATTCTTTTCCATGTTTCAGGTTTGTGGCTATAGAATAAGGCTCCATTTTGATGGCTATCCTGATTGTTATGACTTCTGGGTGAATGCTGACGCTTTAGACATTCATCCAGTTGGATGGTGTGAAAAAACTGGCCACAAGCTTCATCCACCAAAAGGTTTTATTACACTTTTCTTTACTATTATTACTAATTGTTATTAATATTAATTTTGTTGATATTGCTTTTTTTTATATTCTCATTTCCAAATATATCCCTTCACCCTCCTACCCATTGAATATTTCCCTGTATCAAATAATTAAAAAGAAAAGAAAGAAAAAATTTAAATAAAATTAATCACAATATCAGTTAAGTCTGATGTTCTATGCAAAATTACAAACCTAACCCCTCCCTACCGCCCCCTTCCCGCTTCCTACCAATCCTCTGCCAAGAAGTAAAGGTGAGGCATTTTCTCATTAGAGGGTAGGGTGGGATATTTCTTTAAGATTTTAAATTGAGTATGACCCCACCTATTTAAATAATACTAATTTAGAATTCATAGCAATAAAACATGATACTTCAGGTGATGTAAACTTAGATTTATATTTTAATATGAAAAAGTTTATTAAATAAATTGTGGTGTAAATAGAATTTTAAAAATATTTGTTAAACTTTATATTGTTTGAGTCCACTGTTTTAGCCTATTGATATCTTTTTTGAAATTTACTTCTGTTCTCTAGTGTTTAACTATCTTCAGTTTTCTGCCATCTGAAAATTTAATAAGCATGTCATCTATGACTTCATGAAAGTCATTAACTAAAATATTAAACAGAACATGGCTTAAGATGTCAACAAAGTATGCCAAAGATCAACCAGCCAATTTGTTAGCTAACAAAATAAAACATTTATTGAATTGGGCATTGTGCTAAGTGCTGAGGGTAAGACATAAGCAAGTAAGCAAGAAAATCCCTAAGATTCTTATAAGGAAGAGGTGGGAGTGATGATGAGAGTAGAGGCAACATGGTGCAGAATTATCTGGGAAATGGTGTAGGAGACTTGAATCTGGGCAAGAGAAGGTGAAAGTTGTCAGAGCCCAGGGTCTTCTGGGGATGGAATCCAAGGTTCCTGTGGGGAGTATGTGGGGATGATGACTGCAGTATGATGTGGACATAACTGAGAGAGATCTCCATCAGAGTTCTACATAGTTGAAGTATAACACATGGCAGTGTTGTAAATGCTCTGGACAGTTTTTTTAAATCACTTTTTCTCAGATATAAATTGTAATTTGTTCAACTTGATTGAAAACTCCTCCACTGTCCATTGTGTGCCTAGAACAACAGTGCCCAGAGAAGTTGTTTATGCTTGTTATTTTCTCAGAGTAGTGTGTGTGTGTGTGTGTGTGTGTGTGTATTTGAAGATAAGTCTTTAAGGAATTTACCAAAAATACCAGCCTCAAATAATAAATAGTTTTATTAACTTTACATGTTGTAAGTTAATGATGTTATCTGAAACTGTGCCGGGTGGTTAAGGAAAGAACTGTATGAGGACTGCCCACAGACCATTTGTATTTTTAGTCAAATCCACTTACATCTAACCTCATCACTCATAAGAAACTGATTTCTTTTATATTACACAACCTCCTTTTTTATCTAAAGTCATTCTGGTTTCAAATCTGGCTTCCTTTACAGGTTTGTTGTACAATATTTTGTACTCTTCCCAAGCCGGCCTACTTGCTATCATTCACTTGACATTTCCTTATCGGGCTTCATGACTTTGCCCAAGGGAAAAACATGCCTAGAATACTCTGTTTCCTTCCTTCTGCTTTTTTGACTCTAGGTTTATTCACAGTTTAAATCAAATGCCACTTTCTCTGTAAAGTCCTTCCTTTCCCTACTAAAGCCTCTTCCCTCCACCAAATTGCCTTGTATTTACTTTGCTTTTATTTATATTTACATACATATGTAACTACTAATTTTTTAAGCTTCTTGAGGACAGTGGCAGCTTTTTTTTTTGTCTTTGTTATCACCATTGCTTAGCACAGTGATTGGCACATGATAAATGCTTGTTGATTAATTGACTGATTGATACATAGAATCATTTCAGAATCATTTTAGATTTCCATTTCAATATCTGAAAATGTGAGATGAAAGTGGCTTGCTTAGTGTGGTGGTTCCTCAAAGACAGGAAAAGATTACTAAATAAAATTGTAGTTTAGCATTTGTTATAGAGAAAATTTTCCTTGTAAATAAAAAGGAAATACTCAGAGATTCCAAATGCTGTTGTCAGAAAACAGTCCTCGGCTCTCAGTTCCCAAGGCTACTGCTCTAGTTCAAGGCTCTCTTAGCCAACCACTCCCAATATCAGGTACTCCTACTTGCAGCCAGTCTCCACACCATCTCATATTTCATAATTTATTTCATAAGCCTATTTCCTTATTTTTTGGTGTGGTAAAGTAATTCCTCTGCTTACAAATGATTAAATGACTCTCTATTGCCTTAATCCAAAAGACAGTTTCAAAAAATAGCTAGCATTCATATAGCACTTTAAATTTGTAAATGTTTTATTATTACTATCTCATTTGATCTTCACAGCAGCCCTGGGAAATAGGTGCTATTATTATGCATAATTTATAGAGGAGGGAACTAAAGCAAAGGGAAGTTCAGTGATTCGCCAAGGATTACACAACCAGTAAATGTCTGAGGCCGGATCTGAACTCAGGACTTCCTGACTCCAGACTCATCACTCTTTACAACTATTCCACCTAGCTCAAAATTTGTACATAAATATTTAATAAATTGAAATTTATTAAGGAACCTTATTGCTTAGTGAAACTTGTCAGTGGTTCTTTTTTGTAAGACAATTCTTTTGCAAAACAAATTAATCACCTTTCATTTATCTGGTTTTTGAATTTTCCCTCTTAAGTCTTAAAAAGTGAGCACATTTAAATGAACACATTTTAGAACATTGTGCTTCCTCTTTATCCAGCTATTTCATATGGCTTTTCTAATGAATTTTGCATTCCTTGTGTTCTACCAACAGGATTTTCTACTTTTAAATTCAAAGAGTTGGTATTCTCTTATTACTTAATGCCAAAAGGCCATGTTTCTAAATCTCTGTTTTTTGTTGAGGGAAGTCTGCCTGAAAATTATTGATAATTAGTTAACAGGCCCCTCCTTGTTAGAAAAAATAATGGAAGAATGATAATTACACAATGCTAAACTAAAACATGTGGAAAAGAAAAAAATTAAATGGAAGAAAGGTAAACTTTTAGATAAAATTAATATTTGTACAGGGGGAACATTAAAATGAAAAAAATTTGGAGGTTTTTTTTTGTTTTTTTTTTTCTGTAATCTTGCTTTCTGAACATTAATAGAAGTAGAAGTGCTCATGCTGACAGGAAAAATAAAGTGAAATAGCCAGTTTCCTCTTTTAAGAAATGCTCACTTAAATGGTATTAGAAAATCAAGCCAAGAACCTTTACCCAAGGCACTTAAGAAACACATATATTAGATGCATTTTATTAGGTTTGATCTGGCTACTCTTGCAGTAGTGGGCTATAGACATTAGTGGCTCAGTGAATAAAGTGATGGGCTTGGAGTCAGGAAGACCTGAGTTCCCATGTGGCTTACTAGCTGTGTGACCTGGGCAAAGTCACATAACCTCTGTCTGCCTCAGTTTCCTACTCTATAAAATGGGGATTATAATAGCATTGACTTTTCAAGGTTACTGTGAGCATAAAATGAGATAATAGCTGTAAAGTGCTTTGCAGTCCTTAAAATGCTATGTAAATGCTAGCTATTATTACAATACATTGGCATTCTAACAGTTTCTATATTGAGCAAATTACTTTCTAAACACAGGGAAAAAATTGACACAGGGCCTTGCATATAATAGGAGCTTAATAAAAGCTTGTTAACTAATAGACAAATACCCTCTCCCTACTCCCCCTCACCGCCCCCAAGCAAACCATTAGTCTTCATTCTTCCTCTTCAATAAACTTTTTCTGGTGAATTGCTCATAAAACGAAAGCTTTTATGACAGTTATAACTTTCTCTGCCTTACTACTTTTTTTGTAGCTGTTTAGAATGGGAAAAAACACATTTGGAGCAAATATTACATTGTATGCTTGATTCTACTTACTTTGTGTAGGAAAACTCATTGTTGAAATGAAATTATTGTGTGTTGTTTAATATTTTGATTTTTAAATTCCAGTTGCAGGTGTGTTAAAGTAGAAGGTGACATTGAAAATAAATGAAGTTTGAGTTTTGTTTTTGTTTTGTTTTTAGAGAGGGAGGGTGTGGGTGTGGGTGTGGGGGTGTGTGTTGGGGGAGTCATAATGAAAAGAATGGTAGACTTTGAAAGTCAGAAGAGATATGGGTCATTACGAGCAGAATAATATAGGCAATTCCCTTAATATTTCTAACTTCACTTTCCTAATCCATATAGTGGGTGATAATACCTGTAATATTACTTGGTCATAACATAACATGCATAAAAAACACTTAACTAATTTTAAAACCATAATAATTATTATTGGCAGATTATTTGAAGTAAATTTTGAATCACATTTTGTAAAGTAAATTTAATTTATCTTAACACATATTTTTTAGGGTATAAGGAAGAGGAATTCAATTGGCAAACATACCTTAAGACATGCAAAGCACAAGCTGCTCCAAAGTCCTTATTTGAAAATCAAAATACTGTAAGTAGTTGTCCTTGTACATTCTAATAGAGATTGATGATGTTTTTTTCTAAGACAAGATGCTCAGAAATTATAGCAAGGAACTATGACAACTTTTATTGCTTAATGTTTAGTTAATATGAGAGATAGAATAATCTTCCTGAAAAAAGTTATACAATTACAGTTTTATATTGAAAGATGTGTTCAAAGGCAATATAGCACATATCCTGGTGCCTTTTGTACTTGTAAAATATCTGTTAATTTGTAGGATCCTGTATGAACAACTCAGGTTTACTAGGATATTCTTATTCTTATATTTCTTATATGCATATTTACTGTGCTGTCTGTTAGTTGAATCTTGATTATATACATGATGAATCTAGGATAATAGTTCAGTTGATCAATGTGGGCAAGGCATCAGTGCTTGGTGCTGGAAATACAAAGACAAATAAAACAGTCCCTGCTCTCCAGGAGTTTGCATTCTTCTGGTGATATAGGTATTAGGAGGTCAGTAAATACAAGATAATTAGATGAGGAAGAGAGCTCTAATAATTGGTGGGACCAGGAAAGGCATTGAGGAAAAGACAGTACCTGATCCAACTAGAAATTGGTGAAGGATTCTGAGAGGAAGGTAAGGAAGGAGAGCATTGTATGCATAGGGACCAGTCTTCCTAAAGGCATAGAAACAGTAAAACGGGATGCCAGGTTTGTTGGTCAAGTTGTTTTGAACAGATTACATGTAGAATGATTGCATGAGAATGTTGTCTGGAACCAGATTGAAGGCTGTGATTAAATGCCAGTGTTAGGCATTTGGGATTTATCCTAGAGATGATAGGGAGCTAGGGAAGATTCTTTTCAGGGGAGTGACATAGTCAGAATTTTTCCAATTTTGGCAGCTCTATGGAGTGAGATTTGGAGAGGAGAAAGTCTGGAAACAAGGAAGGATGCCAATTGGAAAGCTGCTGCACTAGTCTAATTGAGAGAGGATGAGTTGAATCTGAGTGTGAGAAAGGGACAGATAGACACAAAAGCTGCTGTAGAATTGGCTGTGATGAAACTTGGCAGCAGATTAGACAGAGGGACTGAGGGAGATGGAAGAGTTGAAGAGGACTTTGAAATTGTGAACATGAGTGGCCACTGCTTGGTGGTTGGTGCTGTCAATGATAATTGAAAATCTGGAGGTGAGGCCGATTTAAGAAGAAGATAATGACTTCCATTGTGGATGCATTGACTGTGTGAAAAAGACAACTAGGTGGAGCTGTTCAGCAATCAGTTAGATGGGAATAGCATACAGGAGAGAGATGAAGGGGACTCTAAAATGATGAATTGCCAAGTGTTGCTTGCCATTGTTAGAGGCATTTCCCACATTGGGGATTCCCTGCACCACTGAAATCACAGTTCTAGTCCCACATGGATTTGGATATCCTCTGCATAGAGGTCCTTAGTTGAACCAATGAGATCTGATAAAATCACCAAAAATGAGTATAGAGAGAAAAGAGAATAGGGTTTAGGATAGAGTCTGAGAGAATGCTTATGCTTAGGGAATGGGAGATGAACACTAAAGAAGTGATTGGACAGGTAGGAAGAGATGTAGGAAAGAGCACTGTCAAGGAAGCATCTGCAGTATCAGTAGTTGCACAGAGGTCAAGTAGAATTAAGACAAATCACTGAGGACCTTCAAGAGAGCGGTTTCTGTTAGGTGATATGCTTGGAAGCCAGAGTATGATGTGTTGAGAAGTGATTTCAAGGGCAAGTAATAGAAGCAGTTAGTGTAGATGATGTATTCAAGGGGTTTGTTTGTGAAAAGGTAAAAGAGATATAAGATGATAGCTTGAGGGTCAGGTGAAAGTTTTTGAGGCTTGTGGGGGACATTGGCACTTTTATAGGCAGCTTGAGAGGGAAAGGAGCCAGTGTATATGGAAACATTTGAAGCTGCATAAGCAAGAAGAACTAAGGTCACTGCAGGGATGAATGATAGACCAGGAAGATAGGGAGATGAGTTGTATTTGGAGGTTGCAGTGAAAATAAAAAAGTTTAGGAGAAAAAGGAAGATAGATATGAAAGGATAAGAGTTTATGGTCAAGGAGAGGAATTTAAGAGTTCAAGGATTTGGACTGATAACTTTCCCACTAGGGTACAGAGACTGATGGTTATGCATATTAGGACTATAATGTAGTTATGATGAATGAGAGTTCAGTTAATACAGTTACATTTATTACAATCCCTGTGGTGGGTGAAATGGAACGATAGTCTAGGTCATGGGATCACTGTCTCGACTAGAGGATACAGTCTTTAGATGCACATGAAAATAATAAGAATCTCCTTTTGTACTAGTTGGAAGTGTGATGTGGTACAGTGAGAAGATGGCTAGACTAGAGTCAGGCCTGGGCTTTTACCTTAGCTCTGATAATTACTAAGTAGGTGGCAAATAACAACTCAAGATCTATAAGCCCCAGTTTCCTTATGACAGTTTACCCTGTGTGAAAAGGGATTTGTGACTTTGCTGCAATATAAGCTTGTCACTCATAGAGTCCTATATTAGATGGATTGTGTCAAAGACTAGTTTGTCTTTTTTTATTCCGTCTTGTCCTTATTTGGGTCTTGATCCTATTGGCACTTTATGAATATCTAGCACTTTACATTTAACTAACAAAAATTGAAGTGATTCAGTGCTTGCCTTGTAATCAGGGTATGTTAATGAGCCAGACAGCTAAAAAATCATGGTTCCTATGATCTTCTTGGTCTTTATTGTCCCTACACCTAACACAAATAGCCATTTCCCCAGCCAAGCATATGGTCCACTTTAAGGATTCCTTAAGGATTTTTAAGAGGTATCAAGGAACCTTTTAACATTTTGCCAACAGTGGAACAAATTATCTGACCCAACTGATGATATAGACTGGTTCGAGTAGAGTCCTAGAGAAGGAAGAAGAGAGGCATTTATTAGCTCTGTGGAGCTGGAAGGAAGCCAGACTATTATAAGTGAAGATTTTCACCAAGATCACAGCCTAATTGTTGAAATGTAAATCTGGCATAGACAGCAGACACTCTTTTTTAAACCACTAAAATCCACTTAAGTAGAAAACAGCTATGCAGAAAGATGCTGCACCATGCTTCCTGATCCCCTTTTGGTCCTTTGCCTGTGAGTTTCAGCAGGGATTTTATTCATTGTCTCACTAAATTCTTTTCACTGTTGTCTTACAACATAATGTATGCTTTTTGTATAAGTGATAACTCACTCTCTTTGCTTAAATTACTTTGTGTTGCAACACTCAAGTATTTATGGGTAGAAATGTGCAATAAATAATTTGATGACATAATTCCTTTAATAAAACTTAGGTAGAAATGTTGCCAGGATAGCAGTAGAAGTACATCCAGCTTTAGTGCCCAGTTCATCAATTCAGTAGCATTAATTTTACATGCTTAGAGAAATATCATTAAAGATTGCTTTGTACATTGCAGTTTCCCTAATTCTTCATTATAGTTATAGTGTGACTATAGTTATAGAGCTATGACTATTGGTAAGGTTTTTTTTTCCTTTATTTCTATATTTTGTTACTGGAAAATTACCTTCATTATAGTTATAGTAAAAAAGATTTATAGCTGGAGGGGGCCCTGGAGATCAGCTTGTCCTACTCATTATAGGAATAAATATCTATTTTTGCATAATGAGGTTAGAACCTGATGCCTAACTTGGTCATTTCTATAATTCCTGATCATTTTTCCCTCCTAAGGCAAAGAAGTAGTTAGCTAGAAAGTGGGAAAGGACTGAAGAACTATGTAATTGTTATCTACATGTCAATACTACTGTTAGAAAAGAAGTCCTATTTTAGCCTTAATAAAAGATAGAAAGAAAAAATTTCACTTTTACCCTCCCTCTCCCTCCCCCCCCTTTCTCTCTCCCTTCCTTTTCTCCCCTCTCCCTCCCTCCCTTTCTTTCTTTCCTTCCTTTTTTAAACTACATTTTGATTTCACTGTACTAGGTTCTTCATGTTCCAAATGATTGGTATAGTAGGTTGGTTTGTTTAAAATATACCTATTTTGAATGTTTTCCTATCTCAATAGATATTTTCTACTAAAGTTGAAATATTAAAGAAAGACACAGTCCCTTACACATAGTAGATGTTTTCTAAATACTTTTAATTGCATTAAGTGAGATCTCTCTGGCCTTGGATTACATTTGCTGTCCCTCCTGTATAAAAACAGGCTACTAGCAGTTGAGGGGTATGCTTTTTAGGGTTTTTCTTTTCAGCAATGATAATGGATTTGGACTGATACTTTCCTACTAGGTTATAGAGACTGCTGGTTAAATTCTGTAGTCATGAAGCAGAACAGTAACTGGACCTTAAGGGGCAGCAAGCCTATACCTGTAGCCTTACTAGCACCTCATTCTTGCCAAATGAACTTACAAGTCATGGATGGTAAAACATAAGATGAGCACCTCATGTAGCCAAGCTTTAAATGCATTGATTATATTAATAGTTGTTGTTAAGGGTAGTCTGGACATTCAAGGTATATTTATTGTTAATTAAATCTGTGTTTCTGAGTAGACAGTGATCCCATCAGGTTTTCGTGTGGGAATGAAACTTGAAGCTGTAGACAAAAAGAATCCTGCATTCATCTGTGTTGCTACAGTAACAGATATGGTGGACAATCGGTTTCTGGTGCATTTTGACAACTGGGATGAGAGCTATGACTATTGGTAAGGTTTTTTTTTCCTTTTATTTCTATATTTTGTTACTGGAAAATTACCTTAATCTTGCTTTTGTGCATAGTTTATTTATCAGTCCATTATAGCTGAATGCCACTGCCCCCTTTTTGTATTCAATTCACACACTTGGGAATGGTCTAAAGTCAGGGATTTTCCTCACCCTAATCTTTTTGGGTACTATTTTCCTTTTCCTTTTCCTTCCCTATCCCAACCACTGTTCTCAATGTCTCCTTTTTCCTTCTTGCCAGAGTCCTTACTAATTACATAGCCCTAAGCTAATCTGCAGAAGCTGGACTGGTAAAGACAAGTGTGGGAGTAAATTTCTATTGCTTCCCCTCCTTTCCTCTGTGGCTACTGGTTCTGGCTTCCCCTCTTAGGTCAGTCAGTCAGTAAACATTTATTAAGAACCTATTGTGTGTACTAAATGCTGGGGATACAGAGAAAGGTAAAAGACAGTCCCTACTCTCCAGGAGCTCACAGTCTTAACAGTTTTTGTCTATTTGTATCCCAAGCACTGGTTTCTTTGGCAGAGGCCAAGGAGATAGCTGTGTCAGTTACCTTCTCAGACTTCATGCAAAGGCTTTCACTTGAGAATCCCTGCTCCCTCTTCTGACTGGAAGTGATCTGGATAATTTGATAATGGTCTTCTTTTGAAATATTGGTGAACTTTACTTCAGTCATTTGTGTACACCCCTTTGCTTTCTTTTTGGATTGAAGGAGTCAGTCAATCAACAATATTTATTAATGAACAAATGAGCAAAGGATTTATTAAGTGCTTACTACAATCAAAGCACTTTACTAACTAAGATCTAGGAATACAGATGGAAAAGTAACATGGTCCATGCTCTCAAGGAGCTCATATTCTAATGAGAGAAATAAATCAAAGATGGAAATGGAAAGTCAAATGGAAAAGACCCTGCTAGTAAAATAGTATCAATTTCAGATGTTGAACCATTTGTCAGTGCCAAGGACTTTGTGATAAGCACTTTATTTTGGGAGGAGGGTCTTCATTAGCCCTTAATAAATGCTTGTTGTTTGAGTGTTTATTTGAATGGCAGAATAAATCATCACATTAAAAATAACATCATTTATTTAATAAATATTATTCAATAATTAAATATATTATTTAACACTTATATAATGTAATAACAATAATTAAATACCAAATCCTTTTTCTAAAAGCTTTCCCAGTTTAGCCTCATTTTCAAAAATTGATGGAAGGGTATTAGAAAATTTGCTTTTAATGCCCAGTATGAAGGTAGAGAAAAACTGAACAAGAAAAATTATTGAAAACAGAATTATAATCTGTTTATATGATCGCAAGATGTGTATTTCCGTTAAAAAATATATATATTTTTTAAATGGTTGAAATTGTAGCATTCACAGTCATTCTATGTCATTCACCTTCATTTTCTTCTGGGGAAAAAGTGGAATTCCTTTAATACTGTTTGTGTAGCCTGACATAGCCAGGTTTAATACATGTTCAAATTGTAGTAATTTACAAAGTTCATTTGAACATACTCTTAAGTATTTGTGTAAACATATAACTATGGATATTAATGCATCATTGGAGTATTTTCCCCCACAGAGAATGAAATGTCTACCACATTTTTCACTTTGTCTTTTTTTCCCTCCAATCTGCAATTAAGGAACATTTTGAACAGTTTAAATGCTCTGAGATATCTGCAATGTTATTTGATATCTCACCCTTTGATCTTTGAATTGTGGAAAGATAGCACTTATTTTTAGCAGTATAAACTTGCCCACCAGGTGTGTAATTGAGGTTACAAATTGGATTGCCTTCCCTGATCTAAAGTAGTTTTGTAAACTAGGAGATTGTTCTCAGAATTTAGTCAGTGATCTTATCGATGAGAATGTGTGTGTTTTTTTTAAACCTCAGTGAGAGTTACTTTACCTAAAGTATAAGCTTACTTTTAGTTAGAAATATTTTTGTCTCTGTAAGTAGATCACACCACTTTATTTAGTGTCAAAGGCAAGTTTATTTCTGTAATGGAAAAATAGTCATTCTGAATTGAAGTGATATTTGCATGCCATGAGAAGAAGCCAGTGAATACAAGAGGTTAGATTCCTAAGACTCAGTATACTATCTTTTGTTATATTAAAAAGACAACATTTTCTTATGAGGTGAGGTGAATCACAAGATTCAGTAGGGAATTTCTAAATATCTGGAAATTTAAAAGTTCGAAAAGCTTGAAACATATTTCATCTGCCCATTTATGCCAGTCAGGAGTATTTCTTGAACTAGAAAAGTGTGCCTAAGATTGAAATAATATTTCTTCATGAAATGGAAGGGTGGCTATCATCTGCTAATAGTGTTAATTTGAATTTTAGTTTTTTGTATATCAGTAACACTCATTTTTGGCAACTGTTACATTTTGCTGCTTTGGTATTCATCACACTTGGCAGAATGACATTTAGATCTCATACTAATCTATGATTGTGACCCATTATTGTTTTCCTTTGGGTTTTATATTGAGCACTAAAATTTAGCAAAGAAATAATTTTACATTTTCAGATGTAAAGGAATGAGGAGCTAGAATAAAAATGGAGAATATCACATTGATTAAACATTTAATTTATATCCAATCAAAACTCCACTTCAAACATTTTTTCTTTTGACTAGTCTTTTTTAAAAAGAATTATTAGAACAGTGACTTCCTCACTTGACCTTTTCTTTAAGGAGCATAAGGCTTAAAAGCAGCTGAATATTCGATATGCTAATGTAGTCAGATTAGGTTGGAGCATATATTTCTCCCCTGAGTGAAACAAGATGAGGAATATAAGTGGATCTGTGAAAAAGGAAGCTATAGTAAATATTGATGGTATCCATATCACATATTGCTTCTAACCTACTGTGTGAATTTGGTTAGGTATCCAACTTATTTGTACCTATTTACATACTGTAAATGTAAACAATAATAATTAATCCCTAACCTACTTTACATGTTGTTGAATACTGCTAATGTGCCCTGGTGCTCAGAACTCTTTGGAGAAAATCATTCTTGAAATAATAGTTAACTATTATGAAGTTCATGAGTTTCCTGAGTGGATTATCTGGTATAGATAGGCTACATAATGAATGTATGTGGCTTATTTTCTACTTCCTTGTAATTTCTCACATGTCTGCCACTTCTCAAGGAAGTTTAAATCTGGGTTGGCACAGTCAGTAGTGGGGTATTTAAAGATAAAGATAGTTTTCTGTGCATCCCTGTCCTGCCTTCAGACCCAATAATGTTTTTCTCCCTTTTCCAAATAGTACTGTTGGGTTTTTTGCCATAATTTAAAACCACTACTGACCATTTCATTATCTGTGTTTGTGCTTCAAGAAGACTTTCCAAATTTTCCTGAAGATTATTCAGGTGATCAATGGATAGATTTATTGTGTGATATGCTTAAGAATACAAAAGCAATAAAGTTAGAGGCCCCAGCCTTATTTATAGTAATATGTAATACATAATAATAAAAATGTCTTTTTGGTAATATTTCCATTTATGATCACTAGATGGGGCTAAGAGATGATTCTTTTCAGTCCTGCGAGATGGATTTTGTAACCTGCCAACTCTAAAATAAATTGCCATTTGCCTATGGGTTTTTTTTTCCCATTCTCTTTTTATTGCTATATTGAAATGGCTTCTTTGTTTAAGTAGGGGCTGTGGTCAAATTTTGGGAACTCTGACAGTATTGCACATAATTAAACTAGTGTAGCAGTAGCCCAGAATGTGCTAGGATAAATATAGTTTTATTACATAGGCTTCAAGAGAAATCTTCTGTATTTTGAAAATAGACTTTTATTGATATCTTTTGTTTTCACTTTGTCTAGATTTCCTCCTATATCCTTCCCACTGCCCCTCCCAGAGAGCCATCCATTAATAACAAAGAAATTTTTTTAAATAGGAGGAAAATTTGAATAAAACTCATAAATGTGTCAAGAAAATATAATGTTATAAGCAGGGTTTCATACCTTTGCACCCTGATGTCTGCTGAGGAGCAGAAATAGGCGGCTTCTCATTTCTCTTTTTAAGGTCATTCTCACTTAATTTTTTTTAATTTTTATAATTTCACAGCATTCAGTTGGATTTTTTTGTGGTTATTGTTCTTTCCATTTACATTGTTGTAATTTTGTGAATTGATTTCCTGACTGCATACTTCACTTTGAATCTGTTCATGTAAGTCTTTCCATAGTTCTGTATTCATAATGCTCATTCCTTCTCACAACACAGTAATATGCCATTATATTCATGTATTACAAGTTGTTTAATGATTCCCCAGTAGGTGGGCATCTACTTTGTTTCCATGATTTTGCTAACAAAACTAGGGTTGCTATAAATATTTTGGCTCTCCTTAGCGTATATGCCTAGCGGTAGAATCTCTGGATATGGACCATTAGTCACCTTATTTGCAGAATTCCAGATTGCTTTCCAGAGTGGTTGTATTAATTCATAATTCACCAGTTATTTATTAGTATACCTGTCTTTTCATAACCTCTTTAGTAGTGATTTTTATCATTTATCATCTTTTATCATTTTACCAATTTGCTGGGTGTGAGGTAAAACGTCAGGGTTGTTTTGATTTATATTTCTTCTCTCTTTAGACAACAGAACATTCTTTCATATGGTTGTTAATAGTTTGTTGTTCTTTTCTTGAGAACTTTTTTTTCATGTCCTCTGATCACTCATATATTGAAGAATGACTTTTGGTACTACATGTTCTTGTTAAGTGTGTGTGTGTGTGTGTGTGTGTGTGTGTGTGTGTGTGTGTGTGTGTGTAATACAAATCAATATTTGATACAAAGATTTCCCGTCAATTGCTTCCCTTTTTATCCTAGATGCACTAATTTCTTTTGTTTAAAGCCTTCAATTTCATGTAATAAAAATGATCTGTTTTGTCTTTTGTGTTTATTTTCCCTTGTTTGACTGAGATTTCATCTACCTATATCTGTGAAAAGTATATGATTTTCTTCTCTTCTGATGCTTTATGGTTTGATCTTTGATATTCAGATAACATTTCCATTTTGAATTTATTGTGGAATGTTAGTCTAAAGCTAATTTTTACCAGATTGCATACCCATCAGTTTTCTCAGCAGTTCCTTCCGCTGCTAAGACCTTCCTTTTGTGATTACCTTTCATTTATACTGTGTATCTTTTATATAAATAATTGTTAGCATGTTGTCTTCACCATTAGAATTCAGACTCCTTCAGGGCAAGAACTATGCTTTTCCCTTTCTTTATATCCCTAAGTGCTTATCACAGTTTCTGGCACAATGTAAGCACTTAATAAATGCTTGCTGGCTGACAGTTCCTATGGCATAGGGAGTTCATTCCTAGATAATTTATATTTTGTGTTTATTGAACACCAGTGTATTAAATTCCGTTATTTTTTTATTTTTTCTTTGTCTAATCTCTCTAATGTTTGTCTATTTTTTTCAACCAGAACCAAATGATTTGGATGATTTCTGCTTTATGATACAGTTAAAAGTACCCTATCCCCTTTATTCCTACCTTTTTTCATTATTTCTCTTGACTCTAGATCTTTTGTTTCTCTAAATGAATTGTTATTGTTTTACCTAGCTCTGTAAAGTATTCCTTTCATTGGTATCACAAGAGTGAAAATGAAATTTAGTAGTATTGACATTTTTATTATATCTGCGTGGCTGAAGCATGAAAGCTAAGTATTTCTCAGCCATTTAAGTTGTTTGTAATCCTTAAACATTTAAAACGTTAAACATTGTGATGAGGTAGAAAAGAATGCTTGAGGCAGGTGGAGCAAGCAGGCTATAAGATAGGAGATAAGACCAGGATGTAACCAGCCAGAAGACAGTAAACTTCACCCCTTTTTTCTGAAAGATTTCTTCTACCTAGTGTTTGAGTGGGGAAATGATGTGGATACAACCACTGCCCTAAGAGTTAAAGCCCCATAGCTTATTCTGTGACTTGAAGATATCCTAAAGTCCTTTCCCCCTTATCTTGAACTTATACCAAAAGAATTGCTTTTTGTCTCCCTTTTCCTGTGTTTCCCCTGTCCTTTAATCTTTAAGCCCCATATGAACCTCTAAAACTACACCATCATTCTGAAACCTCCGTATAACCATAATTCCCACAAATATCTGGGTCTCATTTAGTTTTCTTCCTAAGGAGGCCCATGTTTGCTTACATGATAAAGCTCCTGATGGCTACAGAGAAGGTCTAAGTGAATTCTTTCACACCTGAACTGCTCTCCCAACTCTATAAATCTCAACACATTGTTTCTCATATGAGTTGAAGATCTTACTATTATGAATATTGATGGATGATTCAAAGAATATAATGCTGTATATTATGGTTAGATCAAAAAGAAACAAACCTCAACTTAGAAACTCATTTTTCCAAGATGTTTTCAGTCCTTTATTTTTTATTCCCTTTAAGTATTTCTCCACTTATTTAGCAAAGATGTACTGGGTTTTTTTTTACTACTAGTTAGCTTTTCTTTGTGGTCAGGAACTTGCAGTTGCCACTGTCTGTGCATCTGCCTGGCTTCTGATCTCTACACTGCTACATTGAGAATTGAGATGTCCTGTCCTTTTATGATGAACTTAATAGAGATAGGTCATGGAATAGAGCTGGTCCATTTGTGTCTTCTGAGCTAATGTTATCTAATTTTTTCACTATGTAACTCATTCTTGGTACCTAAATTTTCATTGATGTGATGTGTTCTTGAATACTGGGAGAGGGGGAGAGAAAAAAATTGAGTGTAGTGGAGGAGGAATGGTGGAGTGTTGGACTTTAGGTGTTATACTAATCTATAGCCATATACACACCTTCTCTCTGATGGGAAAAGGTTGGGCTTTAGGGAACTCTTCCTAAATTTCTTAACTTAAGAAAGGGTGACAGGACAAACACTTCACAATTTCCTACCTGACTATGGGACTTAATCTGCTTCAACTTTTCATCCCCTCACTTTTCAGCTTCTTGTTATATGTCCTTCTTCTGTTAGATTGTGAGCTCCGTGAGGGCAGGGTTTGGCTGTCTTTTGCCTTTCTTCGTGTCCCCAGTGTTAGCACAATGCCTTGCGCAAAGTAGGTACTTTATCATGTGTTTTCCCCCTAGATATTGACTTGTATTTGTTAGTGTCAAGTTTACAAATTATTCATTTAAAAATGTATAGCTAGGGGCAGCTAGGTGACACAATGAATAGCGTGCCAGCCCTGGAGTCAGGAGGACCTGAGTTCAAATCCGGCCTCAGACACTTAACACTTACTAGCTGTGTGACCTTGGGCAAGTGACTTAACCCCAATTGCCCTGCATTCTTCCCTCTAAAAAAAGCAAAAAAATAAAATGTATGGCTCATATTTTTCGGTTATAGTTTTTAAAAGATTGTTTGGTTTCTCTAAGTTCTCCTCTTGGAAGAGTAGAAGATTCATTACATCGATTTTTAAAAATCAATTTTTATTAAGCACTTATTGTATGCTAAATACAGGGAAATGAAATAAAAGATACACGACAGTCCCAGCCCTCAAGGAACTCACTTTATATTTGGAAGCAACAACTTAAGTTCAGCTACAGGGAAGATTGAAAAGCCTAGAATTCTTAAGGATTCAGTAGCAAGGCAGTTGGCAAGGTCCAGGGATCCCTAGGGCATACCAGCAGAGCAGCTAATGGTGCCCTGTTGTCTGGAGGCCATAGAAGCAAGATGCATGGGAAGGCCTCCTCCATGAGGTTTGGCCTGGGTTGGAGTAGAGGAAGTAAAGTGTTTGGGAGAGGTGCTAAAGGAGGGCCCACCCTGCTGATCTAGATGGGATCTTCTGTAGTGTTTCATTAAAACTTTAAAAAATTAGTTTGACAGTGATAAACAAGAATTATTCTTTTAAAATGGTCTTGTAAGCTAGTTAAATCGGTATGTGATTCTTAACATGTCATTCTTAACAGTGGAATTTCATTATTGACCTTCTTAGGTGTGAAGCAGCAAGTCCACACATTCATCCAGTGGGTTGGTGTAAAGAACATAGAAGGACCCTTATCACTCCACCAGGTTTGTGCTATATTGTATGTCTGTGACTTTTCAAATATCCTAAAATAAAAGTAATATTCTATTTTGTCCATGATAGTGATCACTGAGCATTCTTTAAAAGAATTTAAAATTATATGTATAATGTTTTTCATTCATATAGCTCAAATTTATTCTTTTGATTCTGTAGTCAGATTTCAATGTGTTTTATCACCATAGAATTGAATTATCTAAGTCTGGTAAATTAGATATAAGATTTAAGGTAAGGTAAGAAACATTTATTAAATATACTTACTATGTCCCAGATTTTGCTGAGTGCTAGGAAAACACCTTGTCATAGTGTATATAGTGCTTGACATGGAGTCAGGAGTGGGTTTGAATCCCACTTTAGACCAGGTGATCATGAAGCAAATCACTTAACTTTACAGAACCATATTTGCTTATTTGTAAAAATGGGGATAATACCAGTACTACCTAACACAGGGGTATTTTGAGGAAAATGATTACAAACTTTAAAATTCTATATAAGCCGTCATCATTATCGTCCTCATCATAATATCACAGTTATACTCCAGTTCCTCAACATAGCATGGATCTGATCCTGAGTTCTTGAAGGCTGCTCCAGTGAAGTAAAAGGTCTTATGGACTGTAGCGTCCTAGAAGGACCTTGAGTCCCATTAGCTGATTATGTCTATGTCTTGTTCCCAAGAACAAGCTTAGACAAGGATATGGAGACTTATCAGCAGTATATTGACAACTGAGTGATGAATTCTTTGGCCATGAAAACATACCAAATGGTCCGTGTGTAGTTTGTTCTCTTCTGTACCAATGGTGTCAGAATGATATAAAAGAGAGTAGAAGGTGCTAAATGTCAATTCTTAGATGTCTATAAGTGCTTATGAGATACACCCCCCCAGTTTTTTTTTTTGTTGTTGTTTTGTTTTTTTTGCAAAAAGACCACCTTAATATAATAGTAGCTTATGCAGTGACATCTGCTGTGGGATGATGACATGGAGAATTTCTGTGAAGAATTTGAAAAGACTCTCAAGTTAAATACTTGCTGATTTTGGTGCAGAGGTGGGCAATGGGGAAGATGTCAAAATATATTGGAAAATATTGTTCAGGAATAGAAAATAAGAGAGACTAAAGATTTATTACTTCATACCTATACATAAAAAAATTAGGAGTTACTGAGTGTGACAAGTATCAAATAACATCATAAAATTAATTTATATTATTTTTGCAGAAAAGAAATGATACGATATGAAAGTCATTCTTGAATTAGCTCTCTGTATAGTCAGACTACCAGGTTGCAAAACCTTGTAGACAAAGAATTATGAAAAGTAAACAGAATAGGGAAGACAGATAGTGAACAAAGACTGTTAGTCTTGGACCCAGGGCAATCTGGGTTTAAATACTGCCTCTGATACATAACTGACTGTGTGACCTTAACTTTTTTATTTAACTTTTTATTTCACTTAACTTTTCAGTGACACTGGTAGCTCTGAAACTACAGGTTGCAGAAAAGTTTCTAATCTTCATTGGTAGAGGGAAATTCCGTACTGTAGTGTTAATTTTAAGTCAGGGAAAAAATAAAAAGGCAGAGTAAAAATGTAAAGAAATGTATGATTAAAGATAAGATGAACTGATTGTGTATGTGGCAAGAATGAAGGATCATCATTGGATAGTCCATGTGTTCCAATAGTATGCCTGCAGTAGGAAGAAAAGGCTAGTCAGGCCCTACCACAATGGGGACCTCCTGTTAGAAATTTATGAGAGAGGGGAGGCTAGGTGGCACAGTGAATAGAGCGCTGGCCCTGGAGTCAGAAGGCCCTGAGTTCGGAGCCAGCCTCTAACACTTAATCCACACAAACAAAAACCTAGCCGTGTAACCTTGGGCAAGTTACTTAACCCCAAGTTACTTAACCATGCTCTCCGTCCCCCCTGTTCCAATAGAGATCCACATTGACCTTTTACTTTTTCTTTGGTGTTTATGGTTTGAGAAGTCTGGAGATTGCCACAGCTGATGCTGTTTCACTCTCCTGGAGCCTGCTCCAGACAGTCTGGGCACTGGTCGGGGCTGCTCTGAAGATGGGAAAACAGCTCATGGGGGACTGTGCTCAGCTCCTAGCTCAGTGTGATAGACCTTTACTGTTGGCCTGCCGGGCTTCCTTCAGCTGGAGATTTGTTTCTCTCTATCTCTTTTTGGGTTCTGTAGCTCTAAAGTTTATTTAGAATCATTTTTTTTACATGTATTGGAAGTGATTGGAGCATGAGCTCATGCCAAGTTTGTGCTTCTACTTCACCATCTTGGCTCTGCCCCCTCCTGAAAAAGTTTATATTTTTGTAAATATTCATCCATTTCACTTAGATTGTCAGTTTTATTGGCATATAATTGGGCAAAATAATTCATTTTATCTTCATTGGTGGTATATTCACCCATTTCATTTTTGACACTAGTAATTTGGTTTTTCTTTTTAACTTAAATTAACCAATGGTTTATTTATTTTATTTTTCTAAATAAAAACCAGCTCCTAGTTTTACTTATTAGTTCAGTTTTTTTTAACTTTAAATTTTATTAATCTTTCCTTTGATTTTCAGAATTAAAATGTTGGTGTTTAGTTGGGGATTTTAAATTTGTTTTATTTATAGTTTTTTTAACTGCATGTCCATTTCATTGATCTAATCTTTCTCTCTTTTATTGCTTTGCATGTTTAGAGATATGAAATTTCCCTTCATACTTCCTGGCTACATCCCACAATTTTTGGAACATTTTCTCATTGACATCATTTTTCTTACTGAATTATTTATTGTTTTTTGATTTGTTCTTTGACCTAAGGATTAGATTCTTTAGTTTTCAGTTAATACAATTTTCATTGCATTGTGGCCTGGAAAGGATACATTTAATACTTCTGCTTTTCTGCATTTGGTTGTGATTTTTTTATGCCCCTAGGATAAGAGCAGTTTTTGTGAAGGTGTGTTATGTACAGCTAACAAAAAAAAGGCTATTCCTTTTTATTCCCATTCATTTTTTCCACAAGTTTATCATATCTAACTTTTCTAAGAGTTATTCATCTCCTTAACTCCTTTCTTATTTACTTCATGGTTAAATTGATCTAGCTCTGAGAAGGGTAAGTTGAGATCCCCCACTAATGTAGTTCCACTGTCTATTTTCTTCTCTAATTCATTTAATTTTTCCTTTAAGAATTTGAATTTTATTCCATTTGATACATCTATGTTTAAAATTGATATTACTTCATTGTCTATGGTGACTTGTAGCAAAATGTAGTTTCTCTGCTTATCCCTTTTAATTTAATCTAGTTTAGCTTTTGCTTTGTCTGAAATCATGTTTACTACACCTGCCTTTTTTACATCGGCTGAAGCATAATAGATTCTGCTCTGGCTCCTTATTTGAACTCTGCATGTGTCTGTTTCAATTGTATTTCTTATAAATAACGTATTATTGTTTCTGGTTTCTAATCTAGCTACTTTTATTAGTGAGTTCATCCTATTTCATATTCACAGTTATGATTACTAAACTAGTACATTTCCCTTTATCCTGTTTTCTTCTGTTTATTCTTCTTTCTCTTTTTTTATCTTTTCCTTCCTCTAAAGTCTTCTTTTGCTTCTGACCACAGCCTTTTTTTATATGCCTGCCTTTTATCTCCCCCTCTACCCTTTTTTTCTTATTGACTCCCCCCCACTTCCTTGTTGAGTAGATATATTTATTAACAATTGAGTATATGTTTTTGTGTATGTGTTTGTGTGTCATTTTTCCCCTTTTTAAACCAATTTAGATGTGAATTACATTCAAACATTTCTTTCTCCCACCTCGACATTTTCCCTCCACTGTAAAACCTTTTCCTTGAATATCTTTTTTGTGATATAATTTCTTTCTCTCCCTTACCCCTTGATCCATTTGTTCTTCCAGATGAATTCTTCCTCTCCCTTACCCCTTGTTTCAGGCATTCCTTTTTCTCACCTATTCATTTTTTTAACATCATCCCAAAATAACCAATTTATTTCTGCACCCTCTTTCTATATAGAATCTTTCTAACTGCCTAATAATGAAAGTTATTAGAAGTTACATGAATCATCTTCCCATATAGAAAGATAAAATATTTAACTGTGAGTCCCTTAGTATTTCTTTTTCATGTTTACCTTTTTTATGCTTCTTTTGAGTCTTATATTTGAAAGTCAGATTTTCTTTTCAGCTCTAGTCTTTTCAACAGGAATGCTTTAAAGTCTTCTATTTCATTAAATGTTTATTTTTTCCCTTGAAGGATTATGCTCAGCTTTGCTGGGAATATTATTCAAAGCTGCAGTCTCAGCCCTTTTGCCTTCTGGAATGTCATATCCTATGTTCTCTGCTTTTTTAAAATTTGCAGCATTAACCTTTTTAGAATTATGTATTACCCTACGGTTTGTTTTCATGCCCTTCTTTATCTTCTAAAATGTCATACTCTCTAATTTATTTTTTTAAGTGAAAAAAGAACCTAGCACCTCATAAGACAGCCCTCTCCACTACTAGATAACCTTGATTGTTAGAAAATTCTTCCTGATGTCCGACCTAAATTTGCTTCTGCCTTTTCTGCCCATTGCTCTTAGTTTTGCCCTCTGAGACCAAAGAGAATAAGTCTAATCCTTTTCCACATAACATTTTAAATGTAGAAAGGACAGTTTACTACTTAGTTAGAATTTTTTATTATCAGGAATATGAAGATACTGATCTCAAAGAACCAGCCTGGATTAGTTGGATTTTTAAATGGTCACTATGGCTTTATCTTAATAAGTAATACTAATTTCAAAAGAAATTAAGAGTTATAATTGCAGAGCTCTTCTGAGACCTGAATTATAAGCCTGTAGTTCCCAGATACTTATCTTTACAGTGGTAGAACTGCTGTAGACAGGAGAAAGAACAAGACTCAAGGTGACAGAAGTCATTTCCTTATGCATGTCAATGAAGTGATATACTTCTCATCTTTACCTCTTTAACCCCCATCCATCCTGGAGAGGACTGTGATTAGAAAGATGGAAAATATTGCTGTGAAGTCAGAGGAGCAAAAAGAAAAAGTTTTATATCTCCTGTGTGCCCTCCATGGAGCATAACAGTTTATTTAAAAGTACTTTGACTCTACCAGTGGTGATGTACTAAACCAACAATGTTGCTTTTCCCCCTGCAATTAATGGTTTACAAAATAAATCTTTTATGATCCCTTCTGGCCTTCTAGGGTACTCAGCCACCTTTGAGTACTCAATAAATGCTCATACTAATAATGGCCACTATAATCCAAATGACTAAACTTATCCTCTGAGAGTTCAAGAAGGTGGAATGGAATGCAAAGGTTATTTCTTCCAACCCATACCTGAACAAGAATACCCTCTTGCCTGGTTCTTTCTTCTTGGACCAAGCAGAACAAGTCCAGTATTTCTTCCATATGATAACTTTTCAGGAGCTTAAAGATGACTGTCATCTCCCTTTTGATTATTTTTTCTCCCAGACTAAATATCCCTAGACCCTTTCGTCTTAACTATGCTGATCAACTTTCCTTGGGTCCTTTGGATTTTGTCAGTGCCATTCCAAAAATATGGTAGCTCATCATTATGCCCTAATCAAAATTGATTTCCATCCAGACACCTTAACTATTCTTTCCAGCTTTGTATCATCTCTACAGGTTTAATAAGTTGCCTTCCATGCTTTCATTCAAGGCATCGATAAAAATATTAAATAGCTATAGCCCTTAGAATTATAGGACCATAGATTTAGAGTTGGAATGATTTATCTAAGGTCACACAGGTGCTAAGAAGCAGAGCAAGGATTTGAATCTAGGTATCCAGGTGTTCTGACTACAAATCCAGGATCACTTTATTTTGTAAATGAGAAAACTTAGGCCTATAAAATCCTAAGTAAAGGGCTAAAAGCCTTAGAGCTATATTGTGGCAGCTGGAGTTAGAACTGTATCTTTTGCTTCACTTTTTTTTTCTTTTTGGATGGCAATTGGGGTTAAGTAAGTTGCCCAAGGTCGCACAGCTAGGTTTTTGTTTGTGTGTGCGTTAAGTGTCTGAGGCCAGAACCAAACTCAGGTCCTTCTGACCCCAGGGCCAACGCTCTACTCACTGCGCCACCTAGCCACCCCCTTTTGCTTCACTTTCAACCTGTATCATGTCCAGTACTCTTGCCATTGTATGAACCTCTGGTCTACACATTTTTTATAATAATGGGGAACATCCAAAAAAGTTTGGTCAATGTCATCTTAAACATAGTATATACATGCTTTAGGAATTATTAAAAAAATAGAAAAGAACATAAAAAGTTAAGTAGAAAATTTTGATGACGTGAGTTTGAAAAGCTTTTGCACAATTGAAATCAATACAGCTGGAGTAAGAAGAGAAACTGGCTATTGGGGAAAATATTTGTATTGTATCATTTTTCTGATAAGGCTGTAATGTCTAAGATAAATAGGTAACTAAATACCTGAAACAGTGTGGTATATTGGATAAAGAACTGGACTTAAAGCCAGAAAGACTTGCATTTGAGTCTTGACTCTGACCCATACTTCATCAACCATCAACCTTCACCTCTGTCAGAGCATATTTAGCATGATTCATCATTAGTCCTCTATAATTATGGGTGGTCATGGCACTGATTAGAGTTTTTAAGTTTTTTGAGTTTTTATTTAAGCAGTATTATTAATGTATATGTTATTCTTATTTTGCTCATTTCATTGTGCATCAATTTATACAGATCTTACCAGGTCTCTCTGAAAACCCTTCATTATTTCTTATGACACAATAGTATTCCATTACACTCATGTACCATAATTTGTTCAGCCATTACTCAGTTGGTGAATGACCACCTAATTTCTAATTCTTTGCAATTACAAAAATAGATGCTATAAGTATTTTTGGTGCATGTGGGTCCTTTTCCTCTTCTTGAATTGTTTGGGGTATGGATTTAGTAGTGGCATTGATAGATAAAAGGATATGCATAGTTCATTAATTTGGGGTACATAGTTCCAAATTGATTTACAGAAGGCCTGAATCATTTCACTGTTCCATCAAGAGTACATTCATGTTCCTGTTTTCCCAAAGTCTCTCCAGCATTTGCCATTTTCCTTTTTTTTTTGGAGGGGGGTGGGGGTCAGCTTTGTCAGTCTGATGGATGGGAGGTAGATCCTCAGAGCTATTTTAATTTGTATTTCTCTCATTTTTAGTAATTGAAGAAGTTTTTTTATGTTGCTGTTGATTTCTGGATTAGTTTTGTTGAACAATTTGCCCCTTTTTATTTTATTCTTTATTGTAGGGGATAACTTGCTCTGGGAAGGGATACACTCAGAAATAGAAGTGAATAAGAAGATTTAAGTAATTTTTCTTTTAATCAGTTCAATAAAATTCATGTTAAGTTAGTTTTAGAAAATAAGGAGATAGGGTTAGTGTGGTATCATGGGAAGTACATTAGACTTTGAATCAGGCAAACTTGGGCAAGTTACTTAATCTCATTAGTTATTCATTCATTCAGCAAACATTTATTATGTGTGTACTTTAAAGACTGTTAGGTAAAGACCCTTCCAGAGTTTAGTGTAGAGCTCAGGTCTCCATGGTTTTGGGAAACTAGGTTCTTGATTTCCTCACTTCTAAAATTTGGGGCCGGAGTTGGCTTAGATGACTTCTAAGACCCCCTTCCAGTTCTAATAGTCTGTAATGTAGAATAAATAGATGTCCCACCATCTTTTACTGGTATTGTATTCACAAGTCAATGAAGTGACCTGTGGTCTTAAATTTCCTGATTTCAAACACCTCTCTTCCCTCTCATGTGACTATTTAATCCACAGCAGACTGTGTACCTTTCTGCCACTTAAATGTCCCTTATGCACCAAACAGAGCAGGTTTTTGTATTAACCATAGACAGAGAGATTCTCCTTTCCCTTTACATTTCTAAGCATATTATATAAGGGATAATTTTTCCTGCCCACTTGTTATTGTCCCATACTGAAGAGTATATTCTATTCCTTCATTATCGTGATCTTCATTATTGTTGATAGCAGTATATTTATTAAGCACATACTCATTTTCTTTTCTTTTTTTATTGGAGGGGCAATTAGGGTTAAGTGACTTGCCCAAGGTCACATGGTTAGTAAGTGTTAAGTGTCTGAGGCCATATTTGAACTCAGATCCTCCTGACTCCAGGGCTGGTACTCTGTTCACTGTGCTACCTAGCTGCCCCACATACCCATTTTCTATAAAAGTCATCAGCAAGCATTTATTAAGTGCCAACGATGTTCGAGGCACTGTGTTAAGTACTAGAGATAAAAAGAAAGGCAGAAACCAAATCTCCTCAGAGCTTACAGTCTAACAATGGAGAAAAGTGGGCTGTGCATACAAATGATAAGGCAGTTATGTGACATTTGTTAGAGAGTGCTGGGCTTGGAGTCAGAAAGATTACATCTGATTTCAGATTGTGCCTCAGGCTCCTAATTTTCCATATGACCCTAGGAAAGTTAGCCTCAGCTTACTCATCTCTGAAATGGGAATAATAATGGTGTCTACCTCACCAGGGTTGTTGTGAGGATCATAAGGGATAACATACATAAAGCATTTTGTGAACCTTTAAAGTGCTATAGAAATGATAGCTGTTATTATTACTTTTTGTTGATGGTGTAATAGTGACTACAGTTTTGTCAGAGCAACTACTTATATTTGATGCCTCTTGAAGGTTCATGTACTTGAGTTCATTCATGGCCATGCTGCAGCAGTGTTTGTAAGCCCTAGGACCCAAGTCCTTTACTCTGGTACAGCAGTACTATTCATTTTCAGTACTGTCATACTAAGTGGTTGTTTTCTTGGGGCTTCAATTTTGGCTGCTTTAGTATTTCACTTAGAGTCCCTGGGCACTCAGTTACTCAGGGAACCATTTCTCATAAAATTTATTTGTGAATACCACATATCTAACAACCTAGCATGCAACCAGAATTGGTGACACATATATGGAGGAGGGCAAAGTGCCCAGAAAATTCTGTGAGTTGGACCCAGGTGTGTCCTGTGACTCACTTCACATTAGAGACCATGTGGTTATAAGCCCACATAAACGTTCCTTTCCACTAGCTTCCCCTACCCACCATCCTGGCTTACCCTGGTTTTTCTTGGATGTGCACTCCCTCTGTTTATCTTTCCTCTTTTCTCTACTCTTTCACTTGGTGATCTCATTAGCCTCAAGGCTTTAATTGTCATTGCTAATGTATATAGTGTCTAGATCTATGTGTCCAGTCCCACTCTCTCACCTAACCTACCATCTTGCATCAAACTAGATGTCCCATAGGAATCTCAAGCTCACCTTGTTTGAGGCAGCTAGATAGCATAGTGAATAGTGTGTTGGACTTGGATTCAGGAAGTCCTAAGTTCACGTCCCGTCTCAGACACTTAATAGCCATGGGACTCTGGGTTTAACTTCCCTGTATCCTAGCTTTCTCATGTGTAGAATGGTGAGGTTGGACTTGATGACCTCTGAGGCCCCTTCTAGCTCTAATCCTATATCCTGTATCCAAGACTCATCTTTCCTCCCCAAACCTCCCTTCTTCATCTGAACTTCCCTATTTCTGTTGACGTTACTACTATCATTATAGTTATCCAGCCTTGCAACCTTGGTGTCATCCTTAACTCCTCATTCTCATTCACCCCTATATCCAGCCAGTTGCCATATGTAGTCATTTCTATCTCTACAGAATCTCTCAGAAATATCCCTTTCTTACCATTCAGACAGCCATGGCTCTAGGTCAGGAACTCACCTAGACATTTCATTATTATCCTGATTGGTCTCTCTGACTCAAGTCTCCTTCCACTCCAGTCTACCCTCCACACAATTGCTAAACTGATTCTCCTAAAGCAAAGATTTCACTCTACTCAGTAAAATTCCCTGCTTTGTATATAGTTGTGTGTAGATAGCTGATCTAACTATATCTGTACCTACAGAGGCACATAAAATTTCTCTCTCACATTAGAATGTAAGCTCTTTGAGGTCAAAGGCTATTTTTGCTTTCGTCTTTGTTTCCTCAGTGCAATATCAGTGTTATTTAAGATCTCCCCCTCCCATTAATAGACCTCAAGTGGAGTCCATTAAGAGAAGTTTGCTTATAAGAAGGCTTTCACACCTTTTGCTAATTTCTCATTAGGCACTGAGTCAATAGGGTTGTGATGCCTTCTGGGTTTGAGAAGTGTATATATACTTTGAGTTGGTATTTTGCTTTGGAGGCTTGCTTATGAAGAGGATCTTGTGATTCCCTGGTCAGGATTCTGAGTGGCCAAATGTTCAGAGCTCCTTGACTGCTCAGATGTAAAGACTGTCTCGATCCAGGGATGTATGTAAAGTGTATAGTTGATTCAGGCAGAGCATTGTCTGTTGGTCTTTATTTTTCTGCATTTTTTCTGAAGTGCAGGGTGCTGACTTTTCCCCTCAACTAGAGAATATAATTAAAAAAGATTGTTGACCCCTTAAATAGCTATCTTTTCTAGTAAAGCAGATCTAAGAACCTGTACTAGCAGCCATCCTGGGTATGCCAGTGTGGTTGCGCCACACCCAGTACCTGTCATTTGAGAGGACCTCAAGAAAACCTTGATGATGGATTGAATGATTGATTCCTACATGCTATTCTTTATATTTGTGGAAATATCTTCCTAATTTTTTTATTGATTCATTTATTTTTAACATCCTATTAAAATTTTTTGAGTTCTAAATTCTCTCCCTTCCTCAAGTCCCTCCCCCACACATTGAGGAGGCAAACAATATGGTATTGATTATACATGTGAAATCATGCAAAATGTATTTCCATATTAGCCATATTGCTAAAAATTAATTAAAAGCAAGAAATGTTAAAAAGTAAAAATATATGCTCCAACCTTCTTCACTCCAAGTTCATCAGATCTCTAGCGGTAGATAGCATTTTTTATCATGAGCATCATGAGTCTTTTGGAATTGTCTTGGATCATTGCCTTGATCAGAGTACCTAAGTCTTTCTCGGTAGATCATTGTTACAATATTGCTTTTATCATGTATAGTATTTTCTTGGATCTCCTTACTTCAGTTTACATCAGTTCATGTAAATCTTCCCAGGTTTTTCTGAGAGCATCTTGCTCATCATTTCTTATAGCACAATAGTATTCCATCACAATCATACACCACAACTTGTTCAGCTATTCCCCAACTGATAAGCATCTCTTCAATTTCGAGTTCTTTAGCTACTATAAATATTTTTATACATGTACATTCTTATCCCTTGTCTTTGATCTCTTTGGAGTACAGACCTGATAGTGCTTTTGCTGAGTTAAAGGATATATATGCAGTATTTTATAGCCCTTTGCTATAAATTATTCCAAATTATTCTCCAGAGTGATTGGACTATTTTACAACTCCACCAACAAGTACATTAGTGTCCATATTTTTCCACTTCCTCTCCGGCAGTTCTCATTTTTCTTTTCTGTTAGGTTAGCCAATCTGATATGTATGAAGTGGTACCTCAAAGTTGTTTCACTTCCTATTGTTTTTAAGGAACACTCTGGTCTTATAGATTTTTGACTGTGGGAATGTCTGCCCATCTTTTGCTGGTTTAATTATCTAACTCTACTACTGAGTGCTGTGGGTCAGGTCTTGTATGGACCATAAATAATGGTCCCTGCCTCATAGACGTTCAATTGAGTTGAGGAGAAAAGAGGTAGCTCTATAAAGACATAGACTGGTATACAAAAACTTAAATAATACATAGTGTCATCTTATTAAGTGATAAATGTGAGGTTTTTTTTTCCTTTTTTAAAAAATTAAAACTATTGAATCTTATTTTTTATTTAAAATTTCTGAATGTGCAAATCAAGAGTTCACAATGAAAAGGTGCTGTTTAATTTATTTAGATGACCTGGAATAGCATTAATGTGTGACCTATCTGGAAGGTTGTTTGGGGTTATTATGTGAAAATGGACTCAGAAACCACAATGTTAATTTTTCTGATTATAATAATAATTTTGTATATTATTTAGTATATTAGAATTTTACCTTTTGTGTATGGATTTTTCTTTATTTTTAAACTCCTTATAGATTACCCAAATGTGAAACATTTTTCCTGGGACAAATACTTGGAAGAAACTAATTCTTTGCCTGCTCCTGCAAGGGCCTTTAAAGTGGTAAGTGACTATATTTTATGTTGTCCTATTAATTTTTATTAGTAAATACAAGTTTTCTGATTTTTAAAAATAAATTCTAGAAAATTACAAATGTTCACTTTCTCAGCAACTTTTTCCTTTTCAATTCAGATAAACACTTTTGGGAACAAATTGATTTTTTTATTAATCAAAACCACCTTGTATAGTACTTTTACTAAGTTATTCATCTGAATAAATTTAAACCACTTTTTGAAAAATTCAGTTTTATTTTCAGATCTAAATTTTTCCCTCCCTTATTAAGAAGGCAAGAAAAGCAAAATCCATTGTAAATATATATGATTATATAAAACAAATTCCCTAAGCTATTTTTAATATTATATTTTAGTTCGAGATGAGAGATCCATCCAGTGAAATCAAAGAACAAAATAGATCATGGTAGAGGAAGCCAAAATAGAAGCAGGTAGAGAACAGAAGCAAAAAATAATCATGGGCTTAGAAAACTGTACGTTTGAAAGTTAAATTAAAGAATCCATAGGTTCCAAATGGAGTAGTTCAGGATTTTTTTTTTTTTTTTAAAGCAATTGGGGTTAAGTAACTTGCTCAAGGTTACGCGGCTAGTCATTATTTATGCGTGGGTGCTCATTTTCTGAGGCCGGATCTGATCTCGGATCATCCAAACTCCGAGGCCGGGCGCTCTTACTCACTGCGCCACCTAGCCGCCCCGTCAGGATTATTTTTAAAAATGTAAGAAAAAAAATCAATGCAATTTTGATTAGTCATTGATAACCAGTGAATGTTTTTTTGAATGAAAAGGTTCACTAAGTTTTATCTGTTATATACCCAGTTTATATATGAAATGCAAAAAATAGCATATTTGACTTTAATTCTGTTGTTTTCCATAAAATCATTAGAAGCAACCTTGTGTAAATAGTACTATCATTTGCTATATATTCTTCTAGTTAGATTTCCTGGGAACCTTTTCAGTATAGTATGAGAGGCTTTTGTTTGATCAGAGCTATTTTTTTTTTTGTAATTTCAGTGGAAATACCATATGGCAAGTTAAGCTATACTTGATTGTTTTAAATGCTTTTGGTCCAATGTGTTTATTGAGTGAAATGCAGCAGAATCTATTTATTCCAATATATTTCTAGCATCCATCTTGATGATATGAGGGATGACTAAGGCATGACATACATGCTTCTCCCGTTAGGATTCAAAGTGAATATGTTTACTGTGAGAAGATAGATACAGAAATCCTGTAGGCTTGCTTTTTCCCCTTGCCACAAACATTTACTTTGACGTTTAGAAGAACAAAGTCCTTATTTTTCTAAGAGTTCAAAGGAAAAAGAAGGAGAAAGATCTGTTAAAAGCATTTGTATTTGTCCTTTTTTTTTAATATGGCTATTTAGTCTACAGGAAACGGGAAAGACTTTTCTTTGGCATCATATTATAGTTGCTAGGATATTAAGTTTAAAAAAATTACTCTGTGGTAATTAATTATATCAAACTGAGAGGGAAGAGAAGTAAAGGGGAAAGATAACTTATTTTACAAAAAAGAAAAAATTCCAAAGAAATGTCATATTTCAGTATGTGTGATCCTTTACAATATAAGATGAAGCTTATTTTATCACTTATGATTTCCAGAGAAAGAATAATTTGCAAAATAACCCACCATTTATTCAGTATTGTCAGTGAATCAAATGATCCCCAGGAATACATTTTTCCAAATAATTGATGCTTATCCTTTGACATGTTAAATTTTTTTTAAATGGTGAAAAACTTATACATGACTGTGCTATATATCTTTGCTTTCTTAAACAATAAAATATAATGAACATAATTTAAACTTCTTGATTACTTAGCTTTATAGTCATTAGCATTGATTTTATGCCATAGCTATAGTTTTTCTGTTTCTTTCCTCAGTATTAATTTCTGTTGTGATTTTTACTTTCCATGTGCCAGCTTTTAATTTGATTCTTATCTACAGGTATTCTTATCTGAGAAATCAGATGATTTAATTTAGAATTATTTATGAAATTCAGTTAACAAAAAATCCTATGGATTAAAGTGTGATAGTTTTATAGTCTTGACTTTATGACAGATATTTTAAGAGTTTAAAATCTTTTTTTTTTACTGACCTCTTTTTTTCTTACCTTTGAAGAAAGTATGAATTAAAGTCCAGTTGCATTTGTAAGAAGTTTGGACTTGAAAATCCTGGTCTCTGCATAAGTGGCATATAGAACAAAAAGTTTGTAGTGGCAGTCTGGCAATTTAAAATCCTAAGGGAAGGAATTGCTAGGGGTAATGGAGTTTTCTACATAGCTGATAGTCAGGTTACCCCTTAAGTACTAAAACATTTTTAAACATGTAATGTATTGAACAGCAAAAGATTGCTGAAAAACGTATCATTTATATTGATGACTGACTGATGGTTGATGTTATGAATATCCACTGCCATGACATATTTGTGATACAGGTGCAGATAGTTGGAGGAGGGTAAGACATAGGGTTGAATGGATCCTGACAAGATATTTTACAACTGTCTTCCATTTGGACCATTCACCTTTTGCTCATACAAGTGGAATGAAATGATCAGTTACCTGACTTCCTGAGGAGGGTACTTTGACTGCTATTTTTGCAAAGCTGATTAGCAAGTCAGATGTTAAAGCAGCTTTCTCCTTAGTGGTTTTCTTGCCTTCCAGAAAAGTATTTTCTTTACTTTTTTCCCAGTGTCATTTGACTTGTCAGCCTCATTTAAAACATCTGTGTTTAACTTATCATTAGCCCACTGGATAAATTAGAGCGACCATCAGCTTATCATCTATTATTCTATCACCCTTGCATTTTTGTTCATGGAGTATAGAGTGAGCAATATGGAGACTGTGGAGATTCACTCCTTCTTTTAATGTGGCACATTGATGCTTTCAAGGGCTAATAAGGCATGGCCCAGATAGTGGTCTCTCCAATTTTGCTTCTAGCTCCTATATACGTACAAAAGATCCTCTGTTTGCTTTGGTCTACGGGAGCTCTCAACTTCTTTCAGGTAGAGATAGCTTTTTCCAGTGGAACTTGGATGCCATAATGAGATGGCCCCAAACCAAGAGAACTGAAGTCCTTTATGCTATATGTCTTGCCTCTGGTAATGAGATGTTTTTTATTGGCTGCTAATGGATTAATTTGGATACCAAGAGCTTTGAAGAAATGAAAAGACAGATTTCATGAAGGCCTAGTTTTCAGTTATGCCCAGTTTTTGTGCCAAAATGTATTGTTCACAGTTAATTTGGAGTTCCTGTGGACTTTCCTACAAAATAGGCCTTTTACTTCCTGAACTGAATATGACTTTCCCTTATTCTGATTAATTCTCATCTGGACCTATTCAATTGCTAACACACTTACATTAATTAGACTTAAAGAGGTTTGCTTTTGTTTTTTTTTTTTGGTTGCTGTTCAAATCAGTTTTCTCGCATAAAATGTGGACCTGATTTAATTGCTTTTTAAGCATTCCACTTAAAATCATCTTTTATTTCAGAAACCACCACATGGATTCCAGAAAAAAATGAAATTTGAGATTGTAGATAAAAGAAATCCCGTGTTTATTAGAGTAGCAACTGTTGCAGATACTGATGAGCACAGAATAAAAGTAAGTTTTTCTTGTTATAAGTTTGGTTTTTAGTAGAAACTTTTCTGAATAAAAGCATTAGCAAGTGGTATGTTACCTTGTGATGATACCATACGTTTCAATTTTTCTTACTATAGGAATATGCATAATGCAGGGACATCTGGGGTTAAGTCTAAAGTTCACTCCCTGCTCTTCCGTTCTCTTTGGTTTGTATAATAAAACTCAAGATTTTCTGTGTTTACATCTGGTGTGATAACAAGTTTGAAGCATGTGATGGTGATGGTGGTGGTGGTAGGAAAGTGGTTTTGTATTTATATGAGTGATATTCAGTTAAAAAATAAGGTAATAGCTGACACTTACATAGCATTTTAAGGTTTTCAAAATTCTTTACATTTATCTTTCTGATAAATATAAAATCTTTCCTTTTCAGGAAATATTCCTTGGGTCAAAATAGATAATCTTTGTTTAGTCTTAAATTTGAATTGTTATTTACCTTTGTTTTAAAATGCTTTTAATTAAAAAAATCACAAACATGTGTAAAGAAAGTGCTTTTCTTGGACAAGAGAAGATCATAGATTTAGAGTTGGTTTTTTAGTCCAGCCTCCCATTTTATAGATGAGGCAAAGATGAAATATCAATCAATTAAACGCCTTCTATGTGTGCTAAGCAACATGATAGTCAGTGGAGATGGAGAAACAGAAAATTTAAGTGCTCCCTGTCTTCTACAAGTTTATATTCTTTGAGTAGGTAGTAACAGATAAAGTCAACATTCAAACTGATTTTCTCTTGACTCTAAATCTATTAGTCTTTCCACTATGCCTTGTTGCTTCTTATGCAGGGTATAAGTATAGCATAGTGTAATCAACAATATTGGTCTAGGAATCAGAAAGCCTGAGTTTTGGCTCTGGTGCCACCATTAATTAATTATCTATACGCATGCGCACACACACACACACACACACACAAACACACACGCACATGCACACACAGAGTCTCTGCGTCTCAGTTTCCTCATTTGAAAAATCAGAGTAATAATAACTAACCCTACTGACCTCATGATGTTGATCTGAGGATATGATGAAATATAATTCCTATCATTTTGTAAACTAAAGAATTATATAAAAGTGTATGGCATTATTTTATTATTACAGAATAGGGATTGTAATTTTCAATTACATTATATTGCAGATAAGAAATTCCAAGTCATGTATAAATATCTTAGCTGATTTTTACTAAGAAAATAATCTGTAGGATAATGGAGAATTTGGGTATGTACTGCCATATACATAGTCTGGGGAGTCATTAAAATATCTCATTAGATAAATGAGGAAGCTGAGGCCCAGAGAGTAGCAAAGCCCAGGCCAGCTTTTGGATCTTGCTTCTTAGCCCAAGTGATTTTCCCCCTGATTAGTCCTTAGTGTCTAAAGAAATGATAGGCATACAACCGTCATCTTCTTCATAATATGGATAGTAATTGTTGTGGTTAAGGATGAGTGATTTAATAAGAATACTTTTGTTTATAAGATTTTGGGGGAAATAAGTCCTGTCATATGACCTTATAATCTATGACCTTATAAACAAACAAAAAAAAATTTTGTCCTTTTGGAGGAGGGAAGGCAGGGCAATTAGGGTTAAGTGACTTGCCTAAGGTCACACAGCTAGTAAGTATTAAGTGTCAGAGGCTGGATTTGAACCCAGGTCCTCCTGACTCCAGGGCCCATTCTGCACCACCTAGCTGCCCCAACAAAAACACATTTACGGGAGAAATGATACAGTCAGGTTTTCTTGACTGTGATTTCACATTGATTGTGTCCCATAGGAAGTTTCTTCCTAATGTTGTTAAAATGGTCGTCAGAGCTATGTGTATGGGGGTGCAGTTTATGATAGGTCCTATGTCCTTCAGCTTTTTATATTTCTCTTTGAGGAAAAAGAAATCGTTGTTTCATTTTTCCATGTTGTGTATTTATACCATGTATCTAGTACTATTGTAATTTTCTGATAAGCATTCCATTTTTGTACAAAGTGTTACATAATAGGAAGAGCAGTACCATTTTACATTTCTAGAACTTTTATGTTGTTCTTTTAGACCTCTTGACATTCTGAGACATGAGGTCAGTTAAAACAAACCCTCTTAAACAGAATCAGATGAGACTATGGAAACTCTGGTAAAATAATTAATGGAGTGTTGGCTTCCAAGGCACAGCTATTGTTTGGGATTTAAGGTTAATTTATAACACTAATTTCAGGTGATGGATCTTAAGATACATTTTGTTTGTCTAATGTAAGGTACAGTTAACATTAAATAGTTTCTTTAAGCAGCCAAATTGAGAAGTGATTTAAAACATGTACTGACAAACAGTATGCTATGGTATCATAAAAAAATAATATCTCCCCACCTAAATAGTATCTGTTTTTAATATAGTTTATGTTCACCAGGTGTTGGAGGAAAGAAGTAGTAAACTTCAAAGGGTAATTTATTAAGATATTAAGGTTTGTGATTCCTACAGTAATGGTAACCTTATGCTTTAAGTTGGAAATAGTTATTTTAATCCTAAGAAAATAAGAATGAATTCTTATAGAGATAATAACTTCATCTTTAGGACTGCATTTCCCCTGTTCCAAGCAGGCTCACTAGCTACTTTTTAAAAACAGAATTAAATATTTTAATCCACAACACTTCAAAATAACTAGTTTTGTAACAGTTATATATTTTTTTCTCATTTATTTGGTTTCAAAACATAACTACTCCAAATGCAGAAGGTCTATATTTTTAAAAAATGAGAAATAGTAGCATTGAATAATTTATTTGTCCTGATCACAGTAGGTTAATTCTAGTCTTTTTCTATTTTCAGCTGTGTTACTCAGTTTGAAGTAAAGCTCAATACTTGATGCTCTAATGAATCTTTTTTTCCATCCATTTGCATGTTATGAAAGTGATACAGATCGCATCCAGTTAATGGTTACCCTTCACCTGCAGTTCTTACCAATATCCTTCATTAGTTCACTAGTCGGGGTCCCCCCACAGTGCTGAGAGTATTCTGCTTATCCTCTTGACATCATTAAGATACCAATGAAGTCCACAATCCAGTGGTCATCCTTCATTGTTCCATGTGACTGGTCCACCCTTTTTGCTTATATATTTCTTTAGTGGTATCTTTTGCTTTGCTGCTTCTTCTTCTTTTTTGAATTATTTATTTTTAGTTTTCAACATTCATTTCCACAAAATTTTGAGTTCCAAGTTTTCTACCCATCTCTCCCCTACCCTCCACCCCAAGCATACTGATTATCCCTTTCCCTAGTCTGCCCCATCTTCTATCCTCACTTATTTTCCCCCTTAGCCTCTTTTCCCTTACTTTCTTGTAGAGCAAGACGGATTTCTTTTTTTAATAATAGTATTTATATATATTTGAAACATTTAATTTTAAAACCTTGAATTTCAGATCCATTCCCTTCCTCCCTTGTTCCCATTCCCTCTGGGAATATGAGCAATTCAGTATGTGTTGTATATGTATAGCTATGCAAAACATTACCATAGTAGATATATTGTAAAAGGCTGCTTATAATTCCATCCCACCCCCCCACCTGGTCCATTCCCTACTTTGATCCTGTCCCTCTTTGATAGTGGGTACTTCCAACCTCCCTTCTCCCCCAGAATGCCCTCACCTCCATCATCCCCCCTCTCATCCCCCTTCCCCCTACTCTCCAGCAGGGTGAGATATCCCATTTAGTATGTATGCCATTCTCTCCCTGAGGCAAATTCAATGAGAATATAGTTTTGCCTTTTTGCCTTCCTGTTCTTCATCTCCCCTGCAGCCACTTCCCCTTGCCTCTTCTACATGAGATAGTTTACCCTACCCTGTCTCTCCCCATCTCCTGCAAGATAGATTTCTATATCCCATTGCCTGTATATCTTATTTCCCGGTTGCATGTTAAAGCAATTTTTTAACATTTGTTTTTAAAATCTTGAGTCCCAGATTCTCTCCCTTGCTCCCTTCTCACCCCCACTAAGAAGATAAGCAATTTAATATGGGCTGTGCATGTGTAGTTATGCAAAACATTTCCATAGTAGTCATATTGTGAAAGACTAACTATACTTCCCTCCATCCTATCCCACCCCCCCATTTATTCTGTTTTCTCCTTTGACCCTGTCCCTTTTCAAAAGTTTGTTTCTGACTACCCCCTCCCCCAGTCTGTCCTCCCTTTTATCCCCTTCCCCCCTACTTTCCTGTAGGGTAAGACACCTAATTGAGTGTATATGTTATTCCCTCCTTAAGCCAAATCCAATGAAAGTAAGGTTGACTCATTCCTTTTCATGTCCCTCCTCTTCCGCTCCATTGTAATAGCTTTCTCTTGCCTCTTTTATTTACCCTATGCTGTCTCTCCCTTTCTCCTTCTCCCAACCTCTTAATTTTATTTTTTAGATATCATCCCTTCATATTCAACTCACCCTCTGCCCTCTGTATGTATACATATACACATCTATACATATACAGACACATATGCACACCAGTATGTGTATATGTGTTACAAATATCATCTTTCTATACAGGAATATAAACAGTTAAACTTTAATAAGTTCCATATGAATTCTCTTTGCTGTTTACCTTTTTATACTTCTCTTGCTTCTTAAACTTGAACAGCAAGAATGCTTCAAAGTCCTCTATTTCATTGAATTTCCATATTTTCCACTATAGCATTATATTCGGTTTTGCTGGGTAGGTAATTCTTGATTTTAATCCTAGCTCCTTTGACCTCCAGATGATCATATTCCAAGCCCTTTGATCCTTTAATGCAGAAGCTGCTAGATTTTGTGTTATCCTGATTGTGTTTCCACAATAGTCGAATTGTTTCTTCCTGACTTCTTGTAATATTTCCTCCTTGACTTGGGAACTCTGGTATTTGGCGAGAATATTCCTAGGAGTTTTCTTTTTGGGATCTTTTTCAAGAGGTAATTGGTGAATTCTGTCAATATTTTACCCTCTGGTTCTAGAATATCAATGCAGTTTTCCTTGATAATTTCTTGAAAAATGTCTAGGCTCTTTTTTTGATCATGACTTTCAGGTAGTTCAATAATCTTTAAATTATATCTCCTGGATCTGTTTTCTAGGTCGGTGATTTTTCCCAATGAGATATTTCACATTGTCTTCTATTTTTTCCTTCTTTTGGATGTGTTTTATAATATCTTGATTTCTCATAAAGTCATAAGCTTCCATTTGCTCCATCCTAATTTTGAAGGGATTATTTTCTTCCGTGAGCTTTTGAAATTCCTTTTCTATCAGGCCAAATCTTCTTTTTAAGGCATTCTTCTCCCCATTGGCCTTTTGGACCTCTTCTGCCATTTGAGTTTGTCTATTTTTAGGGTGTTATTTTCTTCAGGTTTTTTTTTGGGTGGAGGGTTTCCTTTAGCAAGCTGTTGACTCGTTTTTCACTATTTTCTGGCTTCACTCTCATTTCTCTTCCCAATTTTCCCTCTACTTCTCTTACTTGATTTTCAAACTTCTTTTTGAGCTCCTCCATGGCCTGCAACCAATTCATATTTTCTTGGAGGCTTTTGATATAGGAGTTTTGACTTTGTTGTCTTCTTCCAGTTCTATGTTTTGATCCTCTTTGTCACCAAAGAAGGATTCTGTAGTCTCGATTTCTTTTCCTCTCTTTGCTCATTTTTCCAGCCAGTTACTTGACTTTTGAGCTCTTTGCCATGGTAGAACTCTGCTTCCAGAGTAGAAAATACTGTATCCCAAATTTCTGGGGTTTTACGCAACTGTTGTCAGAGCTACTTCTAGGAACCTGCTTCAACTGTGAGGAGGATTGCCTCTCCACAGCTACTTCAAACTCTGCCACACCAGCACTCCTTACCCCAGGGCCACCACCCAAGACCATGACCCAGATCCAAAAAGGGAAATGAAAGAGAATCCTGCCCCAGTGCCAGCAGAAAAATTCCTACAAATGCCCTCTGATCAGCCATTTGGTCCAGCTACCATCTCTGGGCCTAGAGCTCCAAAAGGAGCTGCTGGGAGTAGGGGCTGAACCCTGTTCCTCTTATCACCCAGGGCCAACAGTGTTTCTCCACTGACCTTTAACTTTGTCTTTGGCATTTCTGGGTTGAGAAGTCTAGAAACTGCCATGACTGCCAGTGATTCAGTCCCATGAGGGTCTGCTCTGCCTCAGTCTGTGCCACAGGTCTGTGGCAGGTGAGGCCCATTTAGGACTGCGCTCTGCTCCCAGCATGGTGTGATCAACCCTTCCTGTTGACCTGTTAGGCTTTCTTCAGCACGAGATTTGTTTCACTCTGTCATTTTGTAGGTTCTGTAGTTCTAAAATTTGTTTAGAGTCATTTTTCCCAGTATTGGAGGTAAATGGGGGACAAACTCAAGCAAGTTCCTGCTTTTTACTCTACCATATTGGCTCCACCCCCTGCTTCTTCTTTTAAATTCTTTGTTGGTAACATATTTCAGACCACCTGTGTCCACCTTGTACCTTTCCATTGTCCTTTGGGTGATTTTTCAGTCCTGTTTCTTCAGAAGCTATTCCATCTGTTCATGACTATAGCACCAGAATGCATGAATGAATGAGAAAGCATTTATTAAACACCAGTTTGCCTAACATTAGGGAAACAAAGAGAAAAGTCAAGACAGTTCCTGTATTCAAGGAGCTTACAAAACATAGGGCAGTGGTGGCCATGAAGGAATATTTGAACAGAGAAATCACAAAGATGGAGTTATAGGGTACCTGACTAACATATCCTTTACAAAAATGGAAGCTTGATTTGATTACTGTTCTTCATTCAGAAACCAAGGTATAGCTGGCATCCCAAGTTGGAAGTGGAAGCTGGAGTATGGGAACATGCCATGATGAATAGTGATATTTTAAAAAGCTATTTAAAAGATGAATCTTTGTTTCATGGAGAAGTTTGTTGTTATGAAACTGCAATTTCCCAAAGGCAGTCTAGCCCTATTCAGTTTTTAAAATTCTGACTCTGACTCATTGTTAGAGACAATCTCTCCATTTGTTTTCTTTTTCTTTTTTTTTCTTTTTTTTTTTTTTTGCTTTTTGGAGGGCAATTGGGGTTACGTAACTTGTCCAAGGTCACACGGCTAGGTTTTTTTGTTTGTTTGTTTGTGTGTGCCTTAAGTGTCTTGAGGCCCGATCCAAACTCAGGTCCTTCTGACTCCAGGGCCGGTGCTCTACTCACTGCACCACCTAGCCGCCCCTCTCCCTTTGTTTTTTATACCTTACTTTTCAACTCTACCCCTGTGTGACTGGTGACTCAAACTTTTTTGCTCTTCTTACACAATACTCTATCTCCCAATTCCAGGAATTTTCATTGGCTTCCCCTCATGCCTGGAATTCTCTCCTTCATCTCTGCCTCCTGGCTTCCTTTAACTTGCAGCTAACAAACATCCTTTTCTACAGGAACCGTTTATGAAACCTCCTTAATGCTAGTTCCTTCCTGTCATTGATTATGTCCTATTTATTCTGTATATGACTTGTACATACATAGTTGTTTGTGTGTTTTCTCCCCATTAAGATTATGAGCTCATCAAGGGCAGAGGCTATCTTTTGCCTTTCTTTGTATCCTTCAGAATTTAGCACAGTGCCTGGGACATAGTAGGTGCTTAATAAATGTTTATTGACAGACTGACTTTCTGCCTGCTTGCTTGCCTGTGGGACAACTCTGCCTGACTGCTCCCACTACCTCAGTCTTAACATGTCAAGTCAAATTTATCATTTACCTTAACTTATTTTTCCTTCTGTCTTCATTATTTCTGTCTATAACTACTTAATTTACCTGGAGACAGAAGGCAGGATATTCCATGCAAGTAAACTCACCATCACCTTGAATATTGTCTCCCCTCAGACTTCAGTGGAGATAGTCATGGTCTCTGATTCCAAGAATTTTGGGAATAACAATGCTTCCAACCCAGTGTCCCCAGTCATCCGTCTTGGAAATCATCCCTGGTGAAGATGCAGCTTGGCAAATGCTTTTTCAAGTGCTATATGCAACCTCAGCTAGTGAAGACCTAGAAAATAAAGTTCTTACCACCCAAATATAGTTCAGCATCATAAAATGATAAGATGTTGTCAGTAGGAATGACATTAAAGAGGAGGCATTGCCATCTGTTTTGCTGATGTTCCCAAAGGACCATGGGATCTTTCCATCTGACTTAAACCTGAAACCTATATGTGTTGTCTTTTTTCCTTTGTACTTCCTTTTAGCACAATGCTTTGTGCAGAATAGGTCTTTAATAAATGCCTTTGCATTTAGTCATTAATACATTCATTCATATTTGTATTAGGCTCCTCAATATCTTGGATATCAGAGATTTGATGCAAAATTTTTCCCTTTTGACAGCTTTCCTTCTTATATGGGTGCTCAATATACTGCAACACTAGTACTGATGACTAAGGAGATGAGGATACCCCCCTCTTTCTTAAAATTTTGAATTTAATCATCAACAAAACATTTCAATGTATAAAGAGAAACAAAAATACTGCATTTTATAATAAAAATAATAGCTGACATTTATATAAGCTTACTATGTTCTAGATACTGTGCTAAGTGCTTTATGAAACTAGAGTTCTTTTATATTTTTTTACGTATTACCTTTAACAAAGAAGAAATAAACTTGCCATGTTTGTCAGTGTTCCTTTCTTAATTTCTTCTTTTTCTTCTTTATATGTAAAAAATAAACTCGTGCTCCTTCTCTTGTACCTCTACCCACTAACATTTCTTGCCCTCCCTCCCCCATTTTATCCCAAGTAGGAGGTTTCATTTCATTTGTAGTGGTGGTAAGATCTGATCTTGACATCTGAATTCATTTTCCTACATATACACTGAGACATGCAGTATTTTTATAGGAAAATGCCTTTTGTATTCCAGACAGATGAGTTGTAGAGGAATTTTTGGAACACAACCTGTTTTAAGTTAGAAACTGCATATATCTTTTTAACTATTTTGCTAAAAGATAAGCCAAGTAATTCCTTTCATTATAGCTCCTGGTGGTGAAGGGAGCTAAGAAAAGAAGGTAAAAGAAGACAAACAGAGTCACCCCTAAATAACTAAACAGATCAATAAAACAAAAATTGAGCAAAGAGGAATAGCTTTCAGCAAGCTGCTAATAAGTAGATTAGGTTTCACAACTACCCACAGTTATCTTCTGTCTTTACAGCTGGTAACCATGTAGGCTATTAATCCATCATCATGAGGGATTCTTCCTTTTGATTCTCCAGTCATGTGTGTTTTTTAGATATCAGTATCAAAACATGAAATGTTGATTGCATCAGTTATTGTTATCCTACAGACATAGTTTTTATTTAAAATTTTAAAATACCCATTATGTTTCTAACTAAAGTCAAATGAATAGCATAGTTAAGGTTTAATTTAAATTATTTTTTTACTGTAATTGCTTCAAGATCTTTCTGCTTCAGACTCGACAGTATGTTTCTTACTTTTTTAATACTTTGTTTGAGGCTACATAATAGGGGAAAATAATTTTAGATTCTTTTCAGTAGCATAATAGACAGCATTTATTTGACAAATCAAAATGAAATGAGTGATTAATGTAGACAGTAACTTTTTTCCTATTTTTATTATACTTATTTCTTATTCCTATTCTCTGAAATATATTGTTTATCTTCTCTTATGTCTCTAGGTGCACTTTGATGGCTGGAGTAATAGTTATGATTACTGGATTGAGGCAGATTCTCCAGACATCCATCCAGTTGGCTGGTGTGCAAAAACAGGACATCCTCTTCAGCCTCCTCTTAGTAAGAGAACTTAGAATGATTATAATAGCTAGCATTTATTTGGCATTTTAAAGTTTGAATTGTATTTTAGATATGTATCTTATTTCATCCCCAAAACAGCCCTGAGAGACAAATGTGATTATTATCTTATTTTAGATGAGGAAAGTGAGGATGAATGATGTCAAGTGATTTGATAAAGGTCACACAGCCAAGAAGTATGTGAGTCAAGATTTGAAATTGGGTCTTCCTGACAGCAGTTCCAACCCTCTATCCATTGGACCCCCTAGCTGCCTTAAAAATTATTAAGGCTTAAAGAAATAACTAGGCATTTGTAGTTTGTGGGATTATCCCTGTCAACCTAGCCCTCCTTATCCATTGTAAACTTTTCTCTTAGTTTCACAAATTACTTTACCTTGAGATATTGAAATTTAGCTGGGAGGAGAAGCTGTCACCCCCATTTTATGTGTTGGAAAACTGAGATGTATAAAAAGACAAAATGACTGGCCTTCTCATTTATTCTCTATTGCCACATATCCTCCCCCAATTCTAAGGGTCTCTACAAATATCAGAAATTTGTGGACCAGAAATGCTTGTGCTAAGATACATATCCGTAGGGATAAAATGACTCATATACATGGAGCTATTGGGGCCAGCTTTGGAGTTGAGAGTTTTATTAGGTATTTATTGATTTTAATAGTGTTATTTCCCAAGTAGTGGGAAATGGAGAGTATTTGTACTTGCTGACATTTTATAACCAGGAGAATAATTGATAAGTTGAAATAGTAATATAAAATAAGACTAATGTTAAGAAAGAAAATATTGTCAAGATGTGCATCCTCTTGTCAGCTGAAGGGGAAATTTCTTTTAATTAAAAAAATTTTCTCAATGACATGTAAACAAAATTTTTAACATTTGTTTTGAAAAAAAAATTTTTTAAAGCAATTGGGGTTAAGTAACTTGCTCAAGGTTACATGGCTAGTTATTTTTATGTGTGGGTGCTAATTTTCTGAGGCTGGAACCGATCCCAGGTCCTCCCGACTCCGGGGCCAGTGCTTTTACTCACTGCGCCACCTAGCTACCCCTGTTTTTTTAAAAATTTGAGTTCCAAATTCTCACCCTCCCTTTCCTCCCAACTCTTTTTTTGGGGAAGGCAAGCAATTTAATATATATTATATATGTGCAGTCATATAAAACATTTCCATATTAACCATGTTGCAAAAGAAAACTCAGGCCAGAAAAACCCAAGAATAATAAAGAAAGTTAAAAAAGTACGCTTCAGTCTACATTCAGACCTCATCATTTCTTTCTCTGACAGTAGATAGCATTTTTCATCATAAGTCTGAAAGAGAAATTTCTAAGGGCAGAGAAAGGAAGTTTGGGAATGAGACCAATGTACCTGATATCTGTTTCATTCAACTCCACAGTCTTTCAAACCTGAATTGCCAGTTCTCTCTTTTTCAATCCATAAAGAAATAGATCCCCTTCCATCCCTATCCCTATCACCATTTTTAGAAGGCACTATCATTGAATTCTTATCATATTATTTCTGATTTTAACTTTCCTTATTTTATGCTTATTTTTTATGTTTCATAATTGATTCAGTGTGTTGACTGACTTTACTTTCATAGCTAAGAATTACAATCATTATTTTAGGAAACAGTATTTGGGAACGATATGTCATATCTTTCCCTTTCTTTCCATTTCCACATCCACCAACTTATTTCAGGACCTCATTGTTGTTTTGCCTTGACTGTTATGATGGTTTCCTAATTTCTTTTTTGATTTTAATCTTATCTTTATTGTTAACACCACTGCCAAACTAATCCTCCTCTATATATGTGGCCTTTCAAAACTTCAGTGGCATCTCGTTGCTTGTGTTTTCTTTTTTCTTTTAAATTAAAAAAAAATTAACAAGCATTTATTTTCTTTTTCTTAAAAAAGGGAAAACTTTCATAACATACACCAAGCAAATTCCTACATTGGCCATGTTCAAAAATGCATGTATCATTTTGCCTCTTGAGTCCATCATTTCTCTTTAATTTCTTTTTTAACACCATTGCTTGTTCAATAAAATACAGTCCTTAGCATGGTGGTGAAGTTTCATGCCCATCTGGCCACAAGCCAACTTTTCAACCTTATTTCATACTGCTTTTTACATAGCCTTCATTTCAGCCACACTAAACTATTTATCATTTCCTGATTTTTTTTCTCTTGCCCTCTTAATTTTGTGCATTTATATCTCCATCCCTTTAACTGGGTACTCCTCCAACTTTACCTATGGAGAGAGTCTTGCTTTAAGGTTCAGCTCAGACGCCACCTACTCCACAAAACATTTCTTGATCCATCTCCTTGAATGTCTCACTACCCTCCCTTTGATGTTATATTCAAATGTTTTGTATTTCATATTTACTTTATATTTTTGCTGCCTGTGTACGTGTGTATATACATACATTTACATATATACATGTGTGTATATATTTTTTCCTCCATTGGAATGTAAATTCCTTAGGAGTAGGAATTGTTTCATTCCTTGTACTTTTTTCACTAACACCTCTGCCTAGCACATAGTGACTGCTTAGTAAATGTTTGTTATTTTTTTAGTCTCGTGTACTCATAATCATGTTCTAATCTTTACTTTTGTTTCACGTATAGAAGATCTTAAGCTTCTTGAGGGCAAGAACCATATTGTTTTGAATTTTTATATCCTGACCACCTAGCAGAGTATTAAGAGTTCTCTTTAAGTATTTAATAAATATTTCTTGATTTGATTGATAGAAAAGTTAACTATGAACACAATTTCTTTAGGAGAACCTATTTTATTGTGTATGACCTTTTGTTTTGTCTGTTACATTGATATGTATTTGAAGTAAAAATAGATTTAATATAAGCTTTTTATATTAAAGGGATTTGAAAAGCTTTAATGAAAGGTTATTCAGCCAGTACAGTAATCAACGCATGTAGCAATTTTATCAGTTGTGAAAAAAATTCAGTGATAATACTTTGCAAGATGTACAGGATTTTTTTAAAGAAAGCTTTAAATTAGGGATGGGGGCAGGAACTTGGCAGGAATCTTAGCTTTATTTAAAAGTCTGACATAAGATAAGGAAAACATTTTGTTAGTATAGGAAACTTCTCGTTAGGAAACCTCTACCAATGCATATATATGCATATATATGTATGTATATATGTATGTATATATGTGTGTGTATATATACATATATATGTATGTATGTATATATGTGTGTATATATATATATACATATATATGTGTATATATATATATAATCTGCAGTTTATAATTGTAGAGAATTTTCTAGGACACTTAAGAGTTTAAGTAAACCTCCCAGGGTCACATAGCAAGAATGTATCAAAAGTGAAGCTTGAACCCTGGCCCTCCCCATATTGAGACATTCTCTATTCACAATGCCATGCTTCCTCTTGGATTAGTGTATGACTGTAATTGGAAATTTTCAAAGTAATTAAAAAGTTGAATTGGAGTATATGACTAGATTTTCAGAGTTCCTAAAAATGCTAACTAAATTAATACTAACTAAATTAATTTAATCTAAACAGGAAAAAGACAGGAGGAGTGGCCTCATGAGTCAGAAAGACCTGGTTTCAAATACAACTTATGATACACATTGGCTATGTGGTTCTGGACAAGACTCAATCTTTCAGTGCCTCCGGCTCCTCTCTAAGACTATTGGGAAGTTGGTGCTTATATGCCATGGTGTAAGGAGTTTCTGATACCAGTGAAATCATTGATCAAATACTGCCTTATATCCTTCTCCCCTCTCCCCCACACCCTAGAGAGATAGCTAGGGGGAAAGGAAAACGGTGGGGCAGAGAAAAGAAGAAAGAGGAGAGAGATTGACCTACTAAATCTGAGCAGACAGAAATACTGTTTTGATGTAAAAGTATAGAATAAAACACTTGTTATAGGAACTCATCAATACAAAATTCAACCGGAATTTATGATTATCTGGACAAGGACTAAGTCAAAATTAAAGCCGTCTTCCACTTTCTGTATTGACCTTGCATATATATGCCAGTGTTTATATGCTTTGTCTCCCTTTATCCTATATAAGCTCCTTCATCTCAGGGACTGTTTTTGCATTTTCTTTGCATCTTGGAGCTTGGCAGAGTACTTGACACATCATTATCACTAAATAAATGGTTCTTAATTAGTTTATTGATTGATAGTACGTATGAATAAAGTTTCAGTAGGAATGTTATAACAGGCTTACTTGAGGCATCCTTGAGTTGGATAAAAGAACAGACTGTTTCAAAGCTTCTTTAAAAACTGAACAATTTCATTAGTCTCTGCAAATGTAAGGCAAAGTATTGGCTGAAGATGGATTTTAGGCAATTTCTCTACTCTGACCTCTGTTCTCACTCCTTCTTTAGCTCTGTGATCAGTTGAATAACTTTATTCCTTACTTTACTTCCATAGGTCCTCTGGAATTGGTGGAAGCCTCCGAGCAAGGAGGGTGCCCAACTGCGGGGTGCAAAGGAATTGGCCACATAAAGAGAGCTAGACATCCAGGCTACCATAGGTAGATATACCCCTTGTCCCTTATCATACACTGTTTTTGTAAAAGAGTGCTTCCCCCATGTGTATAAGGTAATTTATCTGTGTTAAAAGAAGTGACAAGCAGGTTTTACAATCAGATCTATACTAAATGCGGTTACCATGGTGAGCATATAAAATTAAAGGGTAGCTGTAGAGTTGTAGGGGGAAAATACATTTACAGTAAGTTAACTTGTTACCAAGAATAGATTCAGCTTGGCTATTTGGCTTTTTATTGGCAGTATTCCTGCATTTGAAGGAGTTTTATTTAGAAAACAATCATTTTGGTCTTTGACCACCTGTAATGATAAGGGTAGGTACTGCCAAGAAATTTTCTTGTGTATGCCCCTAGTGACCTGAATATTTCAGTAATATGAAATATGAAATTTTTCAGTATTTGAATATGAATATTTCAGTAATATGAAATATGAAATTTCTGTGAGCCTATAAGGATTGATAAAGTAAACAGTAAAAATAATATTCAGAAATACATATTTGTATTAATTTTTCTCCTGTATTATATATGTAGAATTGAAATATAATTTGCATAATTAAAATTGTTCTGTACATTAGATCCTATAAAGTGTGAAATATTAATGATGTGCTAGAAATGTTTTTAGTTTAAATAGGGGTCCTGAAGGGGAGAGTTAATCATGTTTAGGTTTTTAATCTTAAACATTTTAACTTTATTTGTTCATGTCAAACTTGGAAGTATTTTATTTCGTTAATTAGTTTGCTCCATACAAAGAAATTTCTGAGAAAAAAAATAGTTTCTTTTTTATCTAATGTGTACAGATTGAAGAAACCAGGTCATTCTGAAAATCTTAAGATTGTACAACCTTCTTCCTCATGAATTAACAGATGGTACAAAATTGGTATAATTATCCTCATCAAGCTACAGTTTTCTTCATTCTGTCATCTCTTCAACCTTGATTTAAGAAGGGAAGCCTTTTTATACCTCTACACATTTTTGGAAAAAATTACATGGAGTGTTGCTGGCACATAAGTGTTTTTAATGTATGGGAAGAGCCTGAAATTAGGATTCAAATTTTCAATGGAAAGTTTAAAAATCCTTTTAATTGGTCAGTTGGCAACTGATATTGAGGTCATCAGATAACTATAACTTTGTGGAAAATACATATTTGAAAATAAAAGACTGTATACCAAGACTATTTTATATGGTAGTAGTTATAGCCATGTGAATAAGTAAATGCTGAAGTCATCACTTTCAAAGAATGGTTAGTATGGTTTAGACTGCAAAGACAATATAGTATTCTACAAGTTATTAGGTGCTGGACAGTAAATGTAGTAATCTGTCTCCTTTAGGGAAATCCAGTGGACACATATACTTCATTAATCATGCTGATCTACCACTAGAAAATGTGATTTTTAAATTGTATGGAGTGCTGTCTACTCAGATAATTTATTTCATAGAATGAAAGAAGTAGAGCTAGACTTCTTAACTTCATTTAGAAAGGACATCATTCATTTAGAAAGGAATCAGTTGTATTCTTCTCTCCAGCAGATTGTTATCTTTAATGGCCTTACTAAAAACTGCTTTGTTTCAAAGGAAGAGTTATCATTTGGGAAGTTGAATTTTCTATTTACTGTCGATTCACCAGGTTTGAATGCCCCTGATTAGGAAGAGGTCTCTGGACTAGAAGGTATCCTGCCTCTTCTGAGTGATCCTATTCCAATAGCATCAACTCGATTGCCCTATTTTTAAAGCTGCTTATGAAGGCTAGATACTCATTTTTGGAAGGAAAACTCTTTGGCAGATTTTTGTAATGACTGCTGTGCTATGAATGGCATTTGCTATGTTCATTTTGTAAGAATTTGCTTTTTGACTTCTTTGAAAAAGTACTGTGTTATAGGAAAGTAACTTGGGAACAATTTTTGTTGAATTTAAAATGCAATGAATGAAATAGGTATTATAATAATGTCTCAATAAATGGATAAGGAAATTCTTCAGTGAGAATAAAATCAGTTTTGTGAAATTCTGAGCCAGGAGTTGTCTTTTGAACTGGTTTTAGTGGCAGGTTACTGGGCAGAGAACAGTTCCTTTGCTCCAGCTAGATGATAGAATGTTAGAAACATCTGATTCCACTGAAGGATCAGATTGGAGATTAGGCTTCTTTAGAAAGAAATTCCTTTTATTTGCAAATTTACTGAAATTTAATTTATATGTTGTAGCTTCTGCTTCCTTACCATCCATCCCTCTGTTTCTGAAGTCCTTATACTTTAAACTTACATTTCCATCACTTTCCTGAACTTCTCCCTTAAATGTAATCAATAGTCTCCTCTTTGCCAAATACCAATGTCTTTTTTTCCAATCCTCATACTGCTTGATCTCTTTGAAACATTTTATTTTATCAGCTACTTTTTCCTTTTTGGAACTCTCCTCCCTTGGCATGAGGTTATCTTTCCTCTGTGTACTTGGTTATGTACCTGCTATGTCTTCTATTAGAAAGTGACCTAACTTCTTTAGGTCAGGGACTGTTTTTGCCTTTCTTTGTATCCTTGGTGCTTTAGCACAGGTGATAAGTGCTGACTATAACAGAGTAAACATTTAATTATTTGCTGCTTTTTGCCTGACTGTCCTTATTAATCTTCCACTTCTCTGATAGCTCCTCCATCTTCTTTGCTATTTCTTCTTCCTTCTTCTATTGCCTGAATTGACAATTTCCAAATTCTGTCTTCTATTTTCTCTCTAACTGACAACTCTTAAGTGTCTTTTCCTCGGAGGTCACACGACTTTACCTATCACTTGTGTACAGGAAACCCACAAACAAAAATCTCCATCTCATATATTTTACCTGAATTCTAATTGTTTTACCTTTCACATAGAAACTTCTACTCCCTCAAACAAGACTTCCACCGTCTTTCCCACACGCCTGGAATGTTCTCCCTCCTCATCTCTCCCTCCTGGCTTCTTTTAAGTCCCAGCTAGAATCCCACCTTCAATAGGAGTCTGTGCTTGATCCCTCTCAATGCTAATGCCTTGCCTCTGATGATTATTTCCAGTTTTTTCTGTATATATCTTAGATGTACATAGTTGTGTGAATCTTATCTCTCTCAGTAGCCTGGGACCTTCTTGAGATCAGGAATTGTTTTTTGCTTTTGGTGTTTCCCCAGAGCTTAGCACAGCTCCTGGCACATAATGGGCACTTAATAAATGTTTGTTGACTGACTTGCATGTCTCACTGTCATTTCAAACTTGTCAGGTCTAAAACTGAACCTTTAATTTAATCTTTGACAACATAATCTAACATTAATTCTTCAACATTCTCCAACATTAGTCAGAATGTTACTTCATGTTAGCTATTCCTCTTGACTAATCTATTTCTTTTAAAAACAAAAGAACTATGAACTTAACAAACACAAAGTAAAATAGACTCTTCTCTGTGTAAAATAGAACTGAAGATAATTTTACTTGAAACTGCGAATCTCTCTTGTGTACATCCTACTTTTCCTTTTAAGTATATAAAAAATTCAGCGTGTAACTTTCAGATCTACAGTGTTTGTCTGTGGTTCTGTCTGCACTTCCTTCTGTTCCTTTCTGTGCTTTAAAAAATGCTTGAGTGACTTTTTCTTATCTTGTTTTCTTCTTTGTGGCAACCCAATTCCTGTCACTCCCTGTCTCTCCTCCACTTTCCTAATTGAGAAACAAAACCAAAACTCTTATAACAAATATTCTGTCAAGAAAAACAAGTTCCCAAATTGACTGTTTCCACAATGAAAATGTTATTACATTGTACCTTGAATCTTTTGGCTCTCTGTCAGAAAGGGGATAACATGTTCCTTCTGCATTGTGATTGCTCATTGTAATGATCAGAGTTTTTTTAATCATTTAATTTTTTTAAACTAAGCTTAGAAACCAAATAAAATTAGGATTTTCATACACACAGTAGAATAGAAGAGAGGCATGCATGAAACTGCAAATCTTTTGTTATGTAGAGCTTCCTTTTTTTTTAAAGAACATAATAAATTCATTGTGGAACTTTCAAAGCTGCTCTGCTTGTCTCTCTTTCTGATCTTCCTTCTGTTATCTGTGTTTTTGCAAAACATATCCTCAGTCTCCTTCTCTTTCTTATGTCTTCCTTTACCTGCTCATCTCTCCCCCTCATTCCTCAACCCCTATGAAAATTCACTTTCCCAACCCTTTTTAAATCTATTGGGCTTCCTTCTTTTAATTAGTTCCTGTTTATCATGTATGTAATTTGTTTGATTGTTGTCCCACCATTTAGACTGTGAGTTCCTTGAAGGCAGAGATTCTTTTGTACCTTTGTATATACCCAGCACCTAGCGTAGTGCCTGGCTCATAGTAGGTGCTAATAAATGCTTGACTATTGGCCACATCTTTTCCCAGGTTACACTGTTTAGTGCAAATAATATGAAGTATAAGAAATAGTTCTTGGTCTTGTGGAAGTTTTGGTCTTATCTCTTCAACATGTGTCAGTATATGCATATTTGGTTATTACATTTAACTGTCATTGACCTAGATAATATATGATAATATAATATGTAATATATGATAGTATAATATGTTTTTGGTTATTACTTATAATTGCCATTGACCTAGACAGCAGAACCAAAGAAGTAATTTCAGGGACCCAAGAGTTTGGGGTTTATAATAGAAATTATTTTTCTTAAATGTAACTTGTATTGTCCTCCACAGCATGGTACATAATATTAAGAATTTTTGAGTTTTTAATACTATTGTGGGTTCATAGAAGGTACAGGGATAGTAAGTATATCAACAATGTCAGTAAGCCCAGTGAATCAACAGACTGATAAGACTGTGATAGAGATCAAAAGATTACAAATCTTCACACTGACTTTATCAGATTAACACAAAGGAAAGCTTTCAGGCTACAAGACCATTGAATTCTGCTCTTGGGGCCTTCTTTTTTTGTTTGTTTTAAGTTTGTTATTTATTTTTAACATTCATTTTTTTTTAATTTTGAGTTCTAAATTCTCTCCCTCCTTCCCACCCCTCCTCTACCTATTGAGAAAGCAAGAAATGTGATCTCAGTTATACATGTGAAATTATTCAAAGCATATTTTCATATTAGCCATGTTACCAAAAAAGCAAAAATATGAAGTTGAAAAAAATTATGCTTCAATCTGCATTCAGATTCCATCAGTTCTTTCTCTGAAAGTAGTTAAAATTTTTCATAAAACCTTCAGAATTGTCTTCATTCATTGTATTTCTGAGAATAGATGGGTCATTCACAATTAATCCTACAATATAGTTATTCCTGTGTACTATGTTCTGTTTCTACTTACTTCATTTTGCATCAATTCATTTTATTATTTAATCTATTCCACTGATCCACCCCTCTGTTTCTTAGCCAGTAAGAGATTGTTTTGATGATCTTACTTTATAATACAGTTTGAGATCTGGTACTGCTAGGCCACCTTCATTTTTCCCCCATTGATTCCCTTGATGTTTTTGATCTTTTGTTTTTCCAAATGGAGTTTATTATTATTATTTTTTCCAGCTCTATAAAATAATTTTTGGTAGTTTGATTGTTATGGCATTGAATAAGTAAATTTAGGTAAAATTGTCATTTTTATTATATTGGCTTGACCAACCCATGAGCAATATTTCTCCAGTTTTGTAGATCTGTCTTTATTCATGTGAAAAGTGTGTTGTAATTTTGTTCATATAGTTCCCAAGTTTGTAGACTCCCAAGTATTTTATATTGTCTGTAATTATTTTAAATGGAATTTCTCTTTCCATCTCTTGCTGTTGGACTTTGTCGGTAATATATAGAAATAATGATGATATACTGTGTATTTACTTTATATCCTACAATTTTAATGAAATTATTGTTTCAATTAGTTTTTTTTTGGTTGATTCTCTAGAATTTTCTAACTATACCATCATATCATATCTATAAAGAGTGATAGTTTTGTTTCCTCATTTGCCCATTCTAATACTTTTACTTTCTTTTTGTTTTATTGCTATAGCTGGCATTTCTAATGCAATGTTGAATTATAGTGGTGATGACAGGTATCCTTAGTATCCTTACCCTTATCTCATTGGGAAAATTTGTAACTTATCTCCATTGCAGATATTGCTTACTGATGATTTTCAATAGATACTACTTATCACTTTAAGGAAAACTCCCTGAACTTTATGTTGTTTTTAATAGAATAGGTGTTTTAATTTGTCAAAAGCTTCTTTTACATCTGTTGAAAATCACACTTTTTGTTATTATTATTGGTGCAGTCAGTTATGCTTATAGTTTTCCTTGTATAAAACCAGTCCTACATTCCTGCTTTAAATTCCATCTGGTCACAATATATGAATTTATGATATAGTGCTTAATCTCCTTGCTAGTGTTTTAGTAATTAATATTTTTGCACCTATATTCATTAAGGAAATCAGTCTGTAGTTTTCTTTCTGTTTTTGCTCTTTCTGGTTTAGGTATCAGTACTATATTTGTGTTTTAAAAGGAATTTGGTAGGACTCCTTCTTTACTTATTTTTCCAAGTAGTTTATAAAGTATTGTAATTAATTGTTCTTTGAATTGTTGATGTAATTTACTTGTGAGTTCATCTGAAACTAGAGTTGTTTTTTTTTTTTCTTGAGGAGCTCACTGATGGCTTGTTCAATTTCTTTTTTTATGACAAGGTTATTTAAGTATTAGATTTCTTCTGCTAATCTGAACAATTCATATTTTTATAAATTTTCATCATTTTCACTTAGATTGTTAGATTTATTGGCATTTAATTGGGCAAAACATCCCCTAATAATTGCTTGCATTTTATCTTCATCAGTGGTGTATTAACCCTTTTCATTTTTGACACTAGTAATTTGGTTTCTTCCTTTTTAAATTAACCAATGATTTATTTTATTCATGTTTCCCCCCATATAATCAGCTCCTAGTTTTAATGTATTAGTTCAATGGTTTCCTTACTTTTAGTTTTACTAATCTCTTTTATTTTCAGTATTTCCAACTTGGTCTTTATTGGATATTTTTAATTTATCCTATTTCTAGGTTTTTTGGTTGTATGCTCAACTCATTGATCTGTTCTTTCTCTTTTTGTTGATGTAAGCATTTAAAGATATAAATTTTCCTATAAGTATTGCTTTGGTTACATTCCTCAAATTTTGGTACATTGTCTCTGTTGTCTTTCTTGTTAATGAAATAATTGATTGTTTCTATTTGTTCTTTGACCCACTCATTCTTTAGTATTCAGTTATTTAGTTTCCAACTAATTTTTAATTTATATTTCCATAACCCTTTATTGAATGTAATTTTTATTGCATTATGGTCTGAAAAGTTTGCATTTAATATTTCTACTTTTCTGTATTTGGTTGGAAAGTTTCTGTGCCCTAAACATGGTAACGTTTTGTGAAGGTGCAAATACAACTGAGAATAAGGTGTATTCCTTACTATTTCCATTTAGTTTTCTCCAGAGATCTATAATATCTAACTTTTCCTAAATTCTATTCATATCCTTAACTTCTTTCTCTTGTAATTTGTGATTAGGCTAATCTAGGTCTGAGAGGGGAAACTTGAGGTCCCCCTCTACTATAATTTTATTGTATACCAAATGGCATAGCATTCAAATTCTTAAAGCAAAAGTTTAATGAGATGCAAGAGTATATAGGCAGTAAAAGTTGGGCTCTGCTCTCCAGAATGGAGGAGACAGTCCCAGGCTTCAGGTTTTTCATGCAGCTTTTTTCAGAGTGAATTCTGAGGGTTTGTAAGTTTTAGATACTTCCAAGGTGGTATGATCCAAGTAGTAGTCTCCTTACATAAGAAGAGGCCTTGCCCTGCTATAGTTGCAAGTTCTGATGCTTCTCTAGACCCAGGGACTGTGACCAGGTTCTCAGCTCTCCTAAAACTGCAAGCTCTAGTGCTCCTTTCTGCCTTAGAACTGAAGCCAGAGTCCCTGCTTCTTTGTGAGCAACCGCAAGTACTTTTCCCTGCCCTGGAACTGTGACCAGGGCCCCTGCCCCACTATAGCCACAAGCACTAGTGCTCTTCTTTGCCTTGGAACTGTAACCCATAGCTTTTATAGGCAGTGCAACAGGTCATGCAACCAGTACCAGCAGAGGGTTCCCTGTAATCTATTTCTGACCAGTTGTCCAACCCCTTTACTGTCTGGACTGAGAACTCCCAAAGCTGCTGCTGCTGCTGTCACAGTCACCTCCAAGTCTGTTGCAGGTGCTGCTTCAGCATGTGCTGTGCTCCTGCCTGTGTTTCACTCCTGGTGTCACAGACCTTTCCCTGATGAACTCCTGAGTTAATCTTGGGCTGGAAAAAAAAATATCTCATCCCAACCTTCTGTTGGTTCTGCCACTACAAAATTCAGTTTGAGGTGTTATTTTAAAATTTCTTGGAAGGGAAGGTTGGGAGAATTCAGCTGAGTTGCTGCCTATACTTAATCATCTTGGCTCCTGACCTCAGGGGCCCACTTTTCTTTTCAAACTTGCTGTTGTGGCAGCATCTTGGAGATGGTGGGCTTTCCACCTTGATCAGTTCGATAACAATGCTTTTTCCTAATTGGTATCTGGAAACTATGTAGATAATCTTGACTAGCTTAATGATTGGGGTTGCTAGTGCTCTGGATGAGGTTTCATAAGGTCCTTTGATACTCCTCACCTTATGCAAAGAACAGTTCTGTTAATAAGACCCCCTTTTCAGGGAGAAATCTGTCTGTGACTTGATGGTTCTATCCACTGTGGCATGCTGTTGGTACTTTACAAGATAGAAAAATAGTTCTGGAGAGTCTGCACAGCAGTTTCATTAGCAGCCCTGAAGGAATATTTGGAATTTTGATGACTCTTGGCTGGGAGGAGTGGTAGAGGAGGAGGTAATTACAGAAATCCTGCCTGCTCTCTGCTCACTTTCTACTCACTTTTCTTGAAGGTGTAACTCTTGGGGATATCCATAGGCATTCCATACATCCATGAAGCCAGAAACACCCACATCAACATACTTCTTAGAATCTAGAACAAATAGAGCTTTCCTAATTCAATAAATGTCATAGTATTTTAAATGTAAAATGCTTCATACTATGTATTTCTTTAATCCTTGTTGTAGGCTTTCAGTGTATTTATTGAATTTTTGTGATCTTTGAAGCTATTCCCTTTAACTGAGAAAAGGATTTTAATAAAAATGGTCCTTCTGATCTTTTCATCTTTCAGTGCTATCAATTGTCCTTATTCAGAAATCAATTTGAACAAAGACCGTATCCTTCCAGATCGTTTAAGTGGTGAGATGTCTCCAGCTAGCCCATCATTAACAAGGAATAAAAAGACGGAAATAAATGAACGCTCCTCATCTCCTGAAATCAAGTAATTAAAATAATTATAATAATAATGATAATGGTAATTAGTACAAGGCTGTTATTAAATGCTGTTTTATGTTTCCAAGTGCATTACACACAATATTGCTTAAGTTTAAAATAATTAAACAGTCAAAAATGAGAATATAAAATAATTTATTTGAGTAGTGATTAAACTTTGGGTTTTGTCATATCAGCATAACTAAGTCAGGATTGAAATAATGAATCAGAGAAGGAAACAGAGATCCTTGAGTCCAACCATCTATTAAACAGATAATAAAACTATGATTCAAGGATAACATAATTTACTAAAAGTTTTAACAGGTAGAAAGAAGCCATTCTGGGACTTGACCATAGGTTTCCAAATTTCAAATCTTTTCTTTTTTCTCCTTTTTGGTGCCATCTCTCTTCACCATATAATGATGTACTAGATGACAAAAATCTGAAAATACCATTTTTCCAACCTGGGCATCAATAAAATGGCCCTGGATGAATTGAGCAGATCAACTACAGTTGTATTGACAATGACTTTTTGGTATTCCTTGTAACTGTAAAACCATTTGTTGCCCTAGGAACTTGATCAGCTGGATTCATTTCAAGAAGTAGTATGAAGGAAAGAGAGATTTTTTGTTGTTGTTGTTTTTTAACCAGTGCTATATAAGAATAGGAGGCCACTGAGGAATGTCTTTAAATAAGGTGGCCAAAGCCTTTATTAGTTGGAAGGGCTAAGATAAATAAAAGTGGATTTGATAGAAAAGTAATTCTAGATGTGAAGATTTTGGGAGGTATTTTCAAAAAATGTTTAAAACCTGTATCTAGTGCAAAAATTTTCTGATGGTGAAATATTTGTATTTTATAACCTCCAGGCTGTTATAAAATTGAACATCGTCATGAAGTGATACTGCTAAAATTTCTTTGCCAACTTAATATCCATAAAATATCACTCAGAATTCTCTATAACATTTTTTGGCCTAAGTAGTGTTTATAAATAACTTCATTCTCATGGAAAAACATGTTGCCCATCAGATCAGGAAAAAAGTCCAGCAGCATACAACTTCAGATGTTAGCTAATTAGCTACATTGATGAGTCTTTAACCTTCAAACATTTAAATTAAGAAGACTTAGGGTTTGGATTTCAAAAGTCTTTCCATTTTTCCAGAAAATGTCCTAGCCCTGAGCACACTGACTCCAAATCATTGATTCAGAATCGATCATCTGGGAAATCTGTGCCAGAGAAAAATATACAGGAAGATATGGAAGGTAAACCTCCTTACAAGAAGCCGCTGTTGTGTGATGATAATGAAAAGAAGTCATCTAGGTAATTTTCTTCTCAATCACTTTAAAAATAGTTGGGAATGAGCGTAATTCTCTTACTTTTGGCAGCATATGTAAATCATGCCTATCATTTAAAGAATCTAAGATTTCACAAATAGATCTCATGTATGTGGTATTTGTGAAATTCATAAAAGAGGAACTCTCACATGCACTTCTCAGATTTTTTTTGTAAATATGTTAGAAATTATGTTGTGAATTCCTCCTTGTATCATTTCATCCATACTATCTAAGTATTTGAGTATATTTATGTACTTAGGATACTTTCATACTTATGACAAATCAAACTTCTATAGTGAGAATCTCACTAGAACGTTGCTTTTATAATGGGCCAGATTTCTGGAAATTACTTTTAAATAGTTTTAGAGTCTAAACCAGAACAGGTTTTGGGTTTGACTTTGTGAGGAAGGTGGGGGTAGGGGTGGGAGAGTAAAAAAAATTTTTTATGGAGTTCAAGATTTCAGATACATTTATGAAATTTCTTCACTAGATATTCCTTCTACATAATGATTCAAAAGTCACTAAATAACATTATAGTAAATGGCAGGTCTATTTTGGTCCCTATACAAATAAATTTATTTACTGAAGTACCAAAAGGACTTGATTATTAGGAAATCTTATCCAATAGGTTTCAAAACATGGACACCAAATAGACCATCCAAGAGAAGCTCCTGTATATCTACCTCCCTTATACTTGTTTGCATTCTTAGAAGGGATAATTCACATTAGCTCAATTAAATTTTATACACACATATTCATTGCCTATTATATGCAGAACAGTGTTCTTATTGTTGTGTCAGATGCAAAAATAAGATATGACCCTTTCCCTGATGGAACTTACAGTCTAGTAGAGGAACACAGCACATACATAAAAGAATATAATACAGATTAGGGCAGGAAAAACACACATGACATGTACTAAAAAAGTACTGTGATGGATGCAAGAGAAAAAAAATTTCTGACTGAGTAGGTGGCATAGAGTCAAGGAGGACTGCATGCTTAAGGTGTCACTTGAGGTAGGTCTTGAAAGATCTGTAGTATTTCAATAGGCAGAAATTGAGAGTAGGAAGATTACAGACGCTGGGAATATAATAAGCAGAAGTGTAGAGGTAGGAAAGTGTGGAATGTACATGACTGGAGTCGTCGTGTTTGTCTGGAACTTAGAGCATGGGTTGGGTGTGAAGGTAGTGTGAAATGAGGTGACCAAATTAGGGAGGACCTTGAAAGCTAGGTGAAGGAATTTGCATTTTATTTGGTAGGTAGCAATTGAAAGTAGCTAAATTCAGAATTCTTCTTTTCAGAACTATGTTCTGTCTATCCCAGTATCCTGCCTCTGACAGAGCTAAACAAGGTTGTGTTGTGAAAGAACATGGCTAATTTCCTTTTTGTTAACTTAAAAGGTTAAGTGACCCCCAAATATTCTTATCTTGCTTTTATGGATATATCTTGTTTTTTTCTTTTTGGAGGGCAATTGGGGTTAAGTAGCTTGCCCAAGGTCACACGGCTAGGTTTTTTTGTTGTTGTTGTTGTTTGTGTGTGTTCTGAGACCGGATCTGAACTCAGGTCCTTCTGACTCCAGGGCCAGCGCTTTTCTCACTGCACCACCTAGCCGCCCCAATATATCTTAATAAACACTTAATAAATGCTAGTTGTCTATCTTCTCTTTATCTAAATACCTTGTGAATCAGTTTATAACTTCTTTTTGTATCAACTCTTGAAAAAATGATATAAGCTTATAGCTTATTTTATAAAATAATTTTTTCTTGAATCGATATTAAACATACTCCAATATCTTGCCAAGGACCCAGATTGGGTCACAAAGAATTGGACATGACTGAAACAACTGAACAGTAAACAACAAATATTTCTCTTCAGGGAATAAGCTCTTATTCTAGTGTAGTGGGATTTGGTAAATAATCAATGTATGTCTTCTCTTTATATATACTGTTTGTAATTTAAATTCAACAGATATTAATTTTGTAGACTTCAACCATGTGATTCTCAGCTTTTGTCTTACCACATTCAAGAATCTTAATTCTTTCAATTTGTCCCTCTGGATCATCCACGGTTCCTTTTGTTAGGTTTAGTAACTAAAATTAAATGTTGTCACCAGTTTCTTCTGTAGCTTCCTTTATGTGAGGATTCCAGCCACCTATGGAGATTATACTTCTTCCCACCTATATGTCCTGTGGAAAATATCCAAATATGTCATGTGTTTCCAAAAAATCCTCTCAGGAGGATCTACCAGATGTGAGAGCAGCATTATCGTTGCTTTTTTGGTAACTTGGGGGTTATCACTTTACCACTTGGAATATCTAGCTGTATGAAGCTGGGTCTTTTGCTCTGGCTTTCTCTTAACTGGAGATTTCTACCTGTTCCTGCTGTCCTTATTAATTTCCATAACAAACATTGATTGCCAAGATGGACACACTAAGAGAGCTGATGTTGAAGAACCGATGCTATTGCCTCCCTTCTATTGATTATCCCCAGTTTATTGTGCATACTTCTTGTTTGTCCATAGGTGTTTTCTTTTTATATTGTCTCCCCATTAGACTAGTTTGTATCCATTAGACTAGTTTGTATCCCTAGTACTTAGCATAGTGCTTGGTATGTAGTAGGCACTTAATAAATGCATAATGTGGACCAATTTCTAGTATTGAGCAATTTCCCTGATACAGTCCAACCCAATCTCAATTCTCTATCCAGATAATTATCCATTTGTAGCACTTGAGTCTAATTAGAGTACATATAATAATATAGTTTTCATCCTTTGGTGAAGCATAACAAATGTAAGCTCCTGTTATGCTTATCGATTTTATTGACACATTTGACATCTTTATAACAAAATACAACCTTGAGGCCTCTCATTTACGCATAAAAATGAGACAAGATTCTATTAGTTCCCATAAAGATTTTTATAGAGATGTTATAGAGGTCATTATTTGTTAATGTATTCTTGACTATCATTTAAAAGATTTTATGTAATTTTTTATTCTTTTAGAAATTCTACCTTTTGGAAATGTCATTTAAACCCCTGTTTTAATGTCATTTAAACCCAGCTTTTAATATTATATTGCCCCAAGCTTATCAGATTTCTTCTGTGTGTACAAAGAAAAAGCTACTGATTTTATCTTCCTAAGTGTCATTATTACTTCACATTGTGCCCCAGGTTTACAGTTAGTAGATTATAAATACGATGATTGTTGAGAATAGATAACTGTAAGAGTACTAGCAGATATGTTCTTCAAAAACCCATTTTGTTGTTCTTTTATTTAATATCATAATACTGATAGCTAGAATTTATGTCATGTAATACTGTGCTGAGTGCTTTGTAATTATTATGTAATTTAATCCCCACAACAACCCTAGAAGATAAGTGATGTTATTATACTCATTTCGCAGTTGAGTAAACTGAAGCAGACAAAGGTTAAGTCACTTGCCCAGGGTCATACAGCTGGTGTTAAGTGTCTGAGACTAAATTTACACAACTTACACATGGGTCTTCCTAACTTCAGGCCCAGTGCTCTACATACTATACCGCTTAGCTACTTCCGAGGCTCTAAGGAAAAAATCTGTTAGCTTGATCATCCACCAGACTCTATGTGTACATTTTTCCCTTCTCCTACCATGGTGCTTTGCATGTACAAGATACTTAATAAATATTTGAATTGAATTAATTTCTCTTCACTGTTTGCTAGACAAAACATTGCCGTAGTCCACACAACCAATTCTTGCCATTTGGTTCTATCTTTACTTCTATCATGTACAGACCTCTGGGTCATTTCCTAACTTTCTAAGGAGAACAATTGTTCTTAACTTTGGGTTTCTCCATGTGAATCAGTTAATTTGAATGACTATGTCCTTACTGTAAGGCAATATACTGGTCATAACTATTTTTATCACTGTCTCTAAATTGGACACCAGTGAAGCAATGAAACCCTAAGAGCTAAAAGGGCACTATATAATGTTAATTGTAAATATGTTACAATGTCTCTCTTGTGAATGATAATACAGAATAGCCCTTTAATTGGTAGGCTTAAACTATGTGTATCCTTGGCTACTCACCTCCCTTTGCCTTTATCATTATCTAGGAATTCAGGCAGGAAATGAGCTGCTATAAATATTTTTGTACATAAGTATACTATTCCTCTTTCTTTGATGAATTTTGAATACAGATGTCATAAGGGTTATGCTTTGTCAAAGCATTACTACAACTTCATATTTTTGAAGACTTTTTTTTCAAATTACTGGTAGAAACATGAATTATTTGCCAATTCCCATTTTTCTGTCAAGCATTCTAGATACTTTAATGAATTATACTGCTGATGTCCAAATTTCACAGAATTTAATAACTTTTTAATTAAGTGATGAACTAATGAATTGATGATGGTTGTTCCTTCTCCAGGCTGTTTTTCTGTTGTCCTGTGCATCTTAGTGATGTAATCTTTAGGAGGCAAGGTACCACTGCTTCTATGGGTGGAGGCAGGACCAGCTTCTTCCTTTAGCTTCCTTTTCCCCCTCCCTGGCCCTGTTCTTTTTTTGGTGGAAATACTCCATATGTTTCTTCATTCAGGTATTGGATTTATATCACAAAAATATATAATCCCTAAGAAAAAGTTATCTCCTCCAATTATTTAATTTCTTTATAGGCTCTTTTCCTGGGAGGAAGAACCTACATATTCTATATGTGAATATACTAATACTGTATATTCACATAGCACTTTATAATTTTCATAGTTTTATTTTCGAAGATTGAAAGAGGTAAAATGATTTGCTTAAAATCAAATAGCAAGGCAAAGAGAGGAGTATTTCCAATATAGTATCATCCTCCCTTTCTCATGGAAGACCTCTGGCTCTGTTTCAGAGGGAAGAGGTACTATGTGATTCTGTTTCCCTCTCTCATCATAGTTTTCTTTTTTGGGGGGTGGGGAAGGCAATTGGGATTACGTAACTTGCCCAGGGTCACACAGCTAGTAAGTATCTGAGGCCAAATTTGAACTCAGGTCTTCCTGACTCCAGGGCAAGTGCTCTTACAATAGTTTTCCAGACCCCCCCCCTCCCCCAATTTCCTCTCTAGGGACTTTAGTAAAAAGGTGCATTGCTATTATGCACCTACAATTGGTTTTAGCTTTGACCTTACCAGACTCAAAACTTGGTGCTAAATTCTACATTTCTCTTTCTTCCAAACATAGACAAGCTCTAATAATATCAAACACCTTTTGAGATTGAGTTTTCTGTTGAAGAGCATAACCAGTAAAAAAAAATTTCATGTGATATGAGGATTATTAAAGCTTTCTACTTAATTAAAAAGCAATTAAATCTTAAGAAGTTTAGATATCACCAGCAATTTAATTCATTACAGTATCTAGAATACTAAAATGATAGAGTACCGACCCTGGAGTCAGGAGGACCTGAGTTCAAATCTGGCCTCAGACACTTAACACTTACTAGCTGTGTGACCTTGGGCAGGTCACTTAACCCCAATTACCCTGCCCTCCCCCCTCCAAAAATCAAAAAATAATAATAATAGTAAAAAGAAAAATGAGAACTAATTAGCAACTAATTCATGTTTCTACAAGTAATTTGAAAACAGAACAAAACAAAAAGTGTAGTTACACAACTACCTTCAAAATATATCAGCCTTTGTTAAGCTGTGTGTTCCCTTTGACTCACCATTACCATTACATCTACATTCTAAATATATCAAAGAAAAAAGAACAGGACATATATGTACCACAATATTTATAGCAACTCTTTGTGGTGGCAAAGAATTGGAAACAGAGGGGGAGTATCCACGAGGTAGGGAATGCATGAACAAGTTGTGGTATATGAATGTGATGAAATACTATTGTTCTTTAAAAAATGATGAAGGAAGTGGTTTCAGAAAAACCTGGGAAGACTCATATGAAGTGGTGCAGAATGAAATGAGAAGAACTTAAACAATAACAACAATACTGTAAAGGCATATGATTTTGAAAGTCTTAGGAACTCTGATCAGCATCATAACCAAACACAGTCATAATGAGTCAAGATAAAATTTGCTGTCCTCCTGCAGGTAGAGGAATAGTGGGCTAAGACTACTGATTGAAACTTAGCCCCTTTTTTTAAACTTGGCCAATTCAGGAATTTGTTTGGCTTGAAAATACAATTTTGAAATGGAGGGTTTGGGGTTTTGGGGGGTTTTATGTTTATTTGTTTGTTTGCCTTCACAGTGGAGGTGAGAGGAGGGAGAGAAGACAGATCTTTATGGAAATAAAATAAAATTTAATTTGAAATTCTCTTGAGGGCTATTGATAACCTGACCTAGAGGATCAACTGATATATTTAGCAAGAAGTAAACCCCATCAGTTATGTAATTATGTGCCACCTGTGTAATCTGGAGCTTCACAGAAAAGGCCAATCCTAGGGCCAGAAGGATGGAGTCCAGTCAGAGCCCACTCAGATTTGCCCTGCAGGTGGGTCTGGGATAGGAAGTAAAATCCCCATGGCTACTCCACAGCCTTTTATTTATCTTGTTAACCAACTATATTCGTCAATTATTACTGTCCTGCTATGTCAGTGCTCAGCAGACTGACATCATATAGAATGGTTTTACAATTTTTATCAAGTCTTTTATTATTATTTTTTGCAGCTTGGTATAGTGGGTAATGTTAGACCTTATTAAGTCAGTAAAACCTGAATTAAAATCCAGACTTGGAAGTTATCTGTCCATCAGATATCAATTTTAAATCTTGTCCATTCTGCTAGTCAGAGACATAACCAGTGTCTTCATTCCCGACACAAGCATCCTCTTCCAATTCTTATTTCTTCCCTCTGGGACTATAGCAATAGTCCACTAAATATTTACCGACCTACTGTCTATATGTTCATATTACCTGACCCATCTTCCCAGTGCATCACTCCATATCACTTTGCTACTCAGAAACCTTCAGGGTCTCCCTGTTGTTTTCCAAATAATGAATAGATGCCTTGTCCAAGCATAGACTGTCTATCCACAAGCTGATTCCAAATTAGATTTTCAACCTTATTCTGCACTGTTCCCTGGTTTACTTAGTTTTTGTTTCAGCTGAACTGACCTGTCTTATCCATCCCACCCATTTGACAGGTAAGGAGTCCAAGGTTCAGATAAGTAGTGACTTCTGTAAACATGGTTACTCTGGAAGAGCCAAAACTTAGACCCCTACCCTGTGACTCCCACTCTGAGAAGTAGGTATTCTTCATCTCTTTTGAGTAGAGGTAGACCTCCTTAAGGAAACTCTGGCCTGTTCTAAATACACTGTCGCCCACCAGCAGGAGTCTCAAGAGGCTCTCCCATCTAAGGATCCCTACTCCTTTTGGACCTTGAACTAGGTATTATCCATGATATTTGGAGCACAAATTCCCATTACCTCCATGGTCTTTTTGCTTGTGCTCCTCATGAGTTATGACAAGTGTCATGACTCCATGACAAGTGTCAGATGAAATGGCATTTCTTTTTATGTAAAAAAAAAAAATAAGCTGTGCTAATTCCTTGATTATTTGTCTTTTTGAGGAAATCTTAGATGCTTCTTTCTTTTTAAATTTTCAACTTAATTATAAACAAACAGAACTGTTTTAATCATAATAATTACAATTATTGATATTTTTAATGTGATTCAAGGTTTGTGAATTGCTTTACATATGTTATCTCGTTTAATTCTCACAATAACCCTTTGAAGTAGATGCTATTATCCCCGTTTTGTAGATGAGGAAGCTGAGAAAGACAGGGGTTAAGTGATCTCTCCATGGTCAAACAGTTAGTAACTTTCCAAGTCTGAATTTTAATTCAAGTCTACCTGACTTCAGTTCTAACAGTACCCACTATACCAAACTGTAAAGAAGAACAAAAAAAGATTGTAATATGAAACTATAAACTAGTGTTACATGTGGATTTTTTAAAAGCATACATTAAATTTAACAGAATTTTTCTATCAGCTGTTTTTCCATTCAGCTGAAAAATATATTTTATTTCATTTTTGGTGAAGATATTAGTATTCACATGATTTTATTCCTCCAGTATCCAGTATTTATTACTGGACAAATCTTTCATAATTAGAAGACTAACCGTTAAATTAATTTTTATGAAAATGAATTTTTATGAAGCCTGTTACCCTTAATATCTTCTATTTTCCTACCATTATGACTGCAGAATTACAAGGGCCACATACCATTTGTCATTTTATTATTCCATAGGTTATCAGAGCCAAAAAATTGATCACCTAGAGGCCAGCCTTCTGGTGATGAGCACTCTCCACATTTAGTTAAGATGTCCCTCATCTGGCAGACAGTCTGCCACTGGGACAGTATTCAAAAACCAGTCTGTCTATGGTTTGTGCTCTTTAGGAACTCAGTTGTTTTCATTCTACATTGGGTGCCATAATGGTGTTTTTTGAAGGACTTTCTGCATAGTAAATTTTAAGCCTCACTTTGTTGAAATGTACAAAAATGAAGTAAATGTTACATAATTATAGGCGCATATATATATATATATATATGCTTGCCTAATAATGGGAAGAAGGCTGAATTTGGTGTGAGAGGATTTGAACAGAAATACCAGCTCTACCATTTAGCACCTGTATAACTTGGGGCAAATCACTTCCACTTTGAAAACTTTAAAGAAATGTTAGCTATTTTTATGATTACTTTTGGATGATTCTGACACTTCCTGTTTCAGCAAGTCCCTTTTCCTTACTGAATCTATGTTCCCTCATCTGGAAAATAAGGTAGTTTGACTATAAAACTTCTAAAGTCTCTTCAGGCTCTAAATCTATGGACTTTAGAGCTCAATTGAAGTTTATTAAAGCACATTTTAAGTTTAAGGGCATTATCTTATCCTTGGCCATATAAAGTCACTCTAAGAGGTTTGCTGAAAGAATTGTCTATAGCGAATAGGAATTAATATGGTACTTTTGAACCACATCACTATTTCTCTTTATTTCAGACCATCATGTGCAAAATCCTTAAATATTTCATCTGTTAAAATTCTGACTTGGTACATTTTGTGTGTAGCAACAATAATCTCAATTTGAGTTAAAATGCTCCCAGCTCTGGTGCCACCTGCTGTGATACCAAGGCAACCATTCAAAGTGAAGAGGAAAAAGGCCTAGATCATTGTTATGTGTCTGTAAAGTTGTTGGAACAATATTGGAGCAGGAATCTTATTTTATTTCTTTGAACATCATTAATTTCATACTCAAGGGACACTTTTAAATACTAGAAAAGCAATAAAATCTGTTTCTCTAGCACAAATGTTTTGTTCTCAGTGCTCTGGCCTTGTTATAAAAGATATATCCATGACCTAGATCTCATTTCTTATATATTTTTCTAATTAGTTCACAGGGTTAATTATTAGTGCACCCTGAAGATTCTATTTGGTATGTTGATGTCATATCAAAATAGTTAACATTTCACATAGTTTACACTTCACTCACTAGCAAACTAGGTATTAATAAGCAAAGTTACTAATTTTGTAATTGCCAACATCATAAAGCAATCTTTGACCAGATGATATAGTAGTGAACATTTTTCATAATTTGATGATCTCTAAGGTAGGTCCCTTCTAGCTCTGAAATTCTGCTATCTTGTGATCCTAATGGTTTCAAAACCATAAACATTTAGCAATAAATTGTTTTTGTACTTCTAAAGGAAGTTCATTTATAAAATATTCTTTGAATGGTAACCATGGAAATAAAATTCAAACCTCATTGGTCACAATTCCTACTGCCTTCCTATCCCTTTCTTCCATTTCTTTCCTATAAATTACTTTTGTACTAGAGTGCAGGGATTTAAGAATAAAAATAACCCAGTTGCTCATAGAGCAAGGATTCCTTGTAACCCCTTGTTCCCCAGACTAGTACTTTTATTCTATCTTTCATTCACAGGCAATAAGCCTTTCTGTTAATTACTCATTTGGCTGTGTTTCAGTTCTGAAGTGGCTTCAGCAAATCCAAACCAAGTTGTTGTGGCAGAGAAGGGAAAGATAATTTTCAACCACATCCCCAGCCAAAATAAAATTTAAGAAAACAACTCCTGGGTTAACCTTGTGTACCTGAGATATGAAAGGAAGTGCTAGTGGTTAGAGTGACATGCCCCTGAGTCCAGTGGCTGCCTCTGCAGCTTCAACACACCATTATTTTCTCTTGAGATTAGATGCCTCTGAACTTAGTCACCTATCCATCTTGGTGACACTTTCTGGCACCAGCTAGTTGGGTTTTGAAAAGAGAGAATGGCCCAGGAAGGTTGAAAGGACTTCAGAAATTAAAATAGAGGACAATATAGCCAAAAAAAATAATATTGAGGGAGAAAATAGGGAGACATCTGAAAAAAAGTTATTTTTTTTCAAAAGCCTACTATTTTTAAGATATTACTATTTTTTGAAGATTACTGTTCTATTTTAAAGACTACTCTTTTTAAAAGGTGGATAGAAGGGCACATAGCCAAGGATAAACATAAAACAAAGTCTCTTAGATGGATCAGTGTGTCATCCCCAAACAGAAGGTATTTTGAGGGTGTGTGTGAGTGTATGTATTTGTGTGTAAGGTGGCTTTAATCCAAAATCTTATTTTCTTTTTTTCTTTCAGCCTTTTGCCTTTATGCCACAATTATTACCCTATAGCTCACTTCCTCTATTGCATCCTTCCTTGTCACTGTGACAGTGACACCAACATCTAAGCAAAGCCAGTTTATGGAGCAACCACATATTAGAGAATATAGTCTATTCTTCATCTATAGTCATAGGGTCAACGATCCAGAGCTGGAAGGGACCTCACAGGCAATCTAGTTCTGCCCTCTGCTTTCACAGAAGAAGACACAATACTGAGAGGAGGGAGTTGTATTTCATAGTCAGTTCTCCTGGCCTGAGATTGTCCTTCACAGTGCCTCACAGAGTTTCATTATCGGTTCAGTTACTGTAGTAACCCAAAATGGGTGTAGATTGCTGTGTTTGTTCTTTCTTCACAATGTATCTCTTCGATACTAGTTACTTGTTTCTCTAAATTCTTCATATTTATTGTTTCTTATGGTGTATTCACACTACTACATTTTATTGTTCAATCTTTGTTAGTCGTGTTGGACTCTTCATGACCTCATTTGGGGTTTGCTGGGCAAAGATACTGTAGTGGCTTGCTATTTCATTCTCTAGCTAATATTACAGATGGGTAAAATGAAGTCAGCAGGGCTATGTGACTTGCCCAGGGTCACAAAGCTAGTGTCTGAGGCTGGATATGAACTCAGGAAGATGAGTCTTTCTGACTCTATGCCTGCACTTTATTCACTGTACCATTTAGCAGCCTCTCTGTTAAATTAATATGCCACAATTCAGCCATTCCCCAGTTGATTGGCACCTATTTTAGCACTGAGTATATTAAAAGCTTCAGTTGAAGCTTCTTAAACATGTGAAGTATAATAAAAATATGTGTAAAGAACTGTCTTATTAAGAACATCTTATTAAATTTCTTCATTTATAAAATGGTGGTAATAATAGCACCAGGAATCAGGAAGACTCATCTTCCTGAGTTTAAATCAGGCCTCAGATACTACTAGCTTTGTGACCCTGGGCAAATCACTTAACTGTTGGCTTCAGTTTCCTCATCTATAGAATGGACTAGAGGAGGAAATGGCAAGCCACTCCAGTATCTTTGCCAAGAAAACCCCAAAAAATGCAATCATGAAGGGTCAGATAAAACTGAAGCAACTAGGGGCGGCTAGGTGGTGCAGTGAGTAAGAGTGCCGGCCTCGGAGTTGGGATGACCCGAGATCGAATCCGGCTTCAGAAAATGAGCACATAAATGAACACACATAAATAATGACTGGTCGTGTAACCTTGAGCAAGTTACTTAACCCCAACTGCTTTAAAAAAAAAAACCTGATGCAACTACTCAACAACAAAATCAAAGACCTTAAAGCACTGTAAGTCTTGGCTATTATTATTGTTCTTGATATAATTACAATTCAATACTCAATTAAAATTCAATAACTCTTGTTAAGTGCCTACCATGGACCAGGCAGGGTACTAAGCACTGGGGATATAACTAAGAAAAAGATAGTCCATGTCCTCAAGAAGCTTGCAATCTAAAAGGTGAAGACATCCTACAAAAGAGAGCTGGAAAGGAGGGGGTGGGATGTTGTGGCGAGGGGGGGGGTGGGGGAAAGTTCAGAAGACACCATGGAGGTGGTATCTTGTTCCAGGGAAATGAAACCAGGCAAAACTTCCAGGTGCTATTGTTATTATATTTTGTTGGGGTATTTTTATTGTTAATAATAATAAATGTATTTCAAACAGTTAGAATATCAAATAAGACAAGTTCCCACTGCTTGGGAACAAATAGTCTAATGTTGACAGATGAGAAAAACCAAAACTACTATTTGCTTCTGCCTTTTCTAACATGGGGATTTCATCTTCAAATGGAATATAGTTTGTTAATATAAAATTGAAATCTAAGGTAAGAGGGGGGATAGAGAGAACTCTAAATGAGTTTAAAACTCCAGGCCAACAGTAGTATAACAGCTTGCAGATGTGCTCACAGTATCACTGTCAGTGAATATTGAGAAAAAGTTTGGCATTGGAGAAAGTCTAGAAGACTGTAAGGCCTAGTGGATTTAAAAGTGGCTACTTAGGTAGGAATTGCCATGAGTAAGAGTTGACCTGGTCCTGGAACTGGTGTTCTTTTAACTACACTACTCTGACTCTCTCAGCCTTAGTATTTTCGTCTTTGAAATGGCGATTTTGAAGCAGTGAGACCAATTGAGAAGCTTTTTGCTGTAGTCCAGTGGAGAGCAGATAGAAAGTCTAGAGTGGTAGCCGCTGTGTGTGTGTGGAGAGATGTTCTGCAGGTAGATTCAGTGAGATCTGGTGACTGATGGGCTGTTGTGGGGTAAGGGAGAAGAAAGTGAAGAGTTAAGATGGCCAACCTTGGGGAAAGATAATGAATTCCATTTTGGACATGTTTATGTTTATACCTAGCATAAAGTAGTTGCTTAATAACTTGACTAAAATACCTACAGAATATCAGATTTGTAATGTCTAATAGGTAGTTGATGATGCAGGACTGTAGCTCAGGAGATTGCTCATATATAGCTCAGTGTTGGTTTTATAGGTTAAAAGTCATCTTCAGAGAAATGATCATTAAATCCATGGCAGCCAATGAGGTTAGAAAGAGAAAAACTAAAGAGAGAAGAGGGCCCAAGACAGAACAATTTGATAGATCAGAGGAATGCCATAGACATAGCATGGTCAAGTACAGCACAGTACTTGACCATGGCTCTCTTGACATCCTGGTGGATAAGAGGGAAAGATGTGGGTTAGATGAGGGAACAGTTAAGTGTGTTTGTATTTAGTTGAATAAACATAACAAAAATGCCAATAAATGGATCCATCTCAGTTTAAATGGAGGTCACTAGCATTAATCCCACTATACCCTGTGATGGTCAGAGACTACAAATGGCATTATATGTTCAATTTGAATTGTAGCTTCTCTAAAGAAAAACTGCTAGGATGGGAGCCTTGTCATATGAGGGGCAGGCGATGGAATTGTAGCTGTTTATCTAGAGAAGAGAATATGGGGAGGTGGAGGTGGTATGATAGTTGCCTTTAAATATCTGAAGTATCATGTGGAGAAAAATGTAGACTCTTTCTCTGTTGTTGGATAGAATTTATAACAACAGAATTGTGCACAGTTTAAGAATATCCCACTAGTTACAGCTATCCAGTAATAGAACAGGCTCCCTTTTGATGTCTTGAGTTCCTCTAAATGTCCCTAGACATATTTGAGTAGAGATTGGAAAGCCCTCTCGAGAATGTTATGTAGAATGGGAGCTTGGACTAGGTAGACTTAAGGTCACTTCAAACACTAAGGTTATACAAAGTATTTATTAGTGTCTCATGTTTATGCCAAATCATCACTTCTAGCTGTACAACCTTAACTTCTCAGGGCTTCCATTTCTTCATGTGTAAAAATGAGAGAACCAAGAGAGATTTAGACTAGATGATTTTGAAGATCTCTTACCATTCTAAATCTATAAACTTATGATTATCCATACATTCCTAATTACCAAGCAAAATTCCCTTCCCTATTTTTTTCCTTTGTAATAAGAGTTTATGACCTGACCCTGTAGCTCACTGGGTATTACTTTCAAGTGAACAATAAATGAGGCCTGAGAATTACATTTTATGTAGCAAAAAACCAAAGCACTTATATTTACTGCTGTAATGTTTACCTCACTAATATTTACCCAAATGCATAATTAGGACAGGATAGTGAGATGTCCAGAATGTGATGCATAATTACAGAAGAGAAAGAGAATTATAGGTCAGTGAAGCAATATAACTCAGTAAAGAAAGACTCTTATCCCTTGTTTGGATTTCAGTATGCTTTAATAAGATGCTAACTAATATTCTGTAGTTAGAAGAATTTTATTTAGCTAAAATTCTGTACAGTTCCTTCTGAAGAAATGTCAAAATAAATTAGCCCTTTAGAGGGGAAGTTATTTAAAAGGCCTGAAATTCCAAAAGGGAAACTGATGCTTGGTGCATGTAGAAATCAGGGCTCCTTATTTATTGGAAATAGGAGCATCTTCTCTCCTAAGATAGAGATAGTAGTTTTCATTGTTAACACAGTCAATGTCAGTGCCACCATGAATATGTAAGTGCTTTCACATTCTTAAGTACAGTTCTTCACAATAACAAATGTGCTATCAGCCTGAGTATATTAGATTTTGATTTAGAATAGACTCCTACCAGTGAAATATGGAAAAAAAGGAAAAAAAACATCTGGTTATCCATATTTTGACCTAGAGAAAAATATATTATGACAGTTTTTGGAAACTGTTTTACAACTATAAATCTTTTTTATAATTGCAAGTATATATAATCAATAAAAATTTATATATGGTGATTTATGGTTAACACTTTCATATATATTGACTTGTTTAGATTTGTTAAGGGGTTTAGGGTTAGAAAGAACACAACCAGAATTGTTTATGGGAATGGGTTTAAGGGTTTAGAGTGTTAAGAGACTCCTAGGTTAATTGATTAACCCATAGTCATAGACTTAGTAAGTGTCGGAACAGGATTTGAACCCAGGTCTTTCTGACCCCAGGACCATCCATCCATCCATCCATTATGCTGTGCTACATTTCTGCTCATGTTGTTAATTAAAAAAAGAACCAAAAGATAAGAGAAAGACCTTTAATGTATTGAGGGTAGAATCTCAATGAAGGTTTTCTAGAAAAACTTGAAAAAAGAAGCATAGTATATGAAGGCATAGAGAGATTACCATCTTTGCTGATAAAATTATGGTTCTTTTACAGTTTCAAAGGTAAATAAATACATGTATATGCATACACATATGTATGTAAATATATATATATACATATACACACAAAATACATACATATATACATCCATATTTAGATAGATGTCTGCCTGTCTGTCTCCCTATTTATAACCAAATATTTTATCCAAATGGTCTCAGGGTACAACACAAAATACTTTAAAATAAACTTGAGTTAAAATATGAGTAAAAAGTAAATATTCTGTGATGGAAAAGCATGAAGTATAACTAAAAATAGTAACTATCATTTTGCTTCTGTTTTGGACTACAATAAGCATGCAGAAAGTTTGAGAGACACTTCCTTCTTTTACTTCCTTGCCCTTAAAATGTTCTTATAAATAAGTTTCAGTTACTATAGAGTACTTAGATGCTATCTAAAACATTAGGAGAGATTTATGCATTTATCCTGCCATTTGGATTTTGGACAGATATTATCCCATTTAAAGTAGGACTGGGTTGATACTTTGGCAAAGCCCTTAGGTCTTCTTTACATTTTTTACTGAAAAGGATAAACTTAAGTGTTATAATAGGAGAAAAATGCATAAGGGTGTTGTGTTGGTAGAAGAGGACAATTCAGCAGATGCCAAGGAAATATATCATTTCTTCCAACAGTGGGCTACAGTGCTCAAGGTATTTAAGGAAAGAATGTGTAGCTTATAGATTTTGAGAACATTGGCCAATACAGATCTACATTTGGAAGGACAGAGTGAAAGGGGCAGCAGTGTGAGTGTTTGCTCTATTGTTATGTTCCCTTCCAAACCTCTTCCAGAAATACTAAGTGGAGACTGTGGCCTCTGAGTTCCTTGGGCATGTGTTTGTCTCTGACAGGATCTGGTTTGATGAATACCTGTTGGGGTCATTGGAAGCTCCATCCTGGATAAGACATTTGATAAGATTCATCCTCAATGAGACACTCCTTGCTAGGAACATCCCAACATTTTCAAAACAAAATTCATTGTCATTACTCCTGTACTCCAACCTTCTTCCAAACTTCCTTATTTCTGTCAAGAACACAGCCATCCTTGTACAGTTTACAACCTTGGAGTTTTCCTTATTCCCAATTCCTCCAAAACTAAGTATTGAATTGGTTGTTAAGTATTGTGCATTCTGCCTCCACAGTATCTCTCCCCTCTTTTCCTCTCTGTGTACCCTGACACCAGTCTAGTTCTAATACCCCTTGATCTCTTGCCTGGATATGACAATAGCTTCTTTAAGTTGATCTTTCTGCCTCTTGTCTCCCTCTCCCTTCTCCATTTTGTCACTCACATTACTTACTACTAAAGGGATCTTCCTGAAGCAAAGTGCTAACCATGTTAACCCCCTTGCTCTACAGGCTGCAGTGATTCCCTATTACCTCTAGAATTAAATACAAATATATTTCTTTGTTGGTTAAAGCTCTTCACAAACTGGCCCCAGCCTACATTTCTCATCCTATCACATACTGTTATCTACACTTTCAGTGACCATGCCAAACTGTTTCATCTCAATGCCTTTATACTGAGTTTGCACTCACTTGGAATGTCATTCCTTCTCCCTTGTATATCATAGAATCTCTGGTTTCCTTGAGAATTCTCAAAACCAACTTCTACTGAAAGCCTATTCTATCCTTTCCCTCTGGTTGCTTGTACCTTGCACCCCACAAACACACACATTACCTTATATATATTTTATAAATACTTAGACCTCTATGTGTCATCTTTATCATTAAAATCTAAGTTTCTTGAGGGGAGGAGGGACTGTTATTTTTTATTTGGGCATTCCTAATGCCTTCAGTAGTCCATAGTAATGGACTTTAATACATATGGTTTGATTGATAGAGGAATGGATTGAAAGGCATTTGACTGTGTCAGGGGTTAGGGAATCAGGCAGAAAGTCAGAGTTCATAAACATTTATTAAGCTCCTGCTATGTACTAGGTGCTCTCCTAAGTGCTGGGGACACAAAGAAAGGCATAAGACAGTCTTTCTCCTCAAGCAGTTCATAATCTAATGGAAGAAAACATACATAAAAAGAAGCTGATAAGTGGGGAAGTTAGGAGTTGATGAGTTTCTGACCTGAGAAATGATATGACATGTGAGTTACAGAGTGAATTCATCATACAAAATGAAAAGGTTCTAGAGATGATGAAATCTAAGTGCTCCAACCCCATGAGTTGAATTCCCTGGGTAACCTCAAATCAGGGTCTAGGAGGAGCTCCCACATATCTACTCCCCACCTCTCCAACCAGAGGGAAGGAGGGGCCCCAGGGGCAAAGGGTGCATGATTCCTTTATAAGTCACTGAAATATGTAGAAAATGCAAAAACTTCAAAACTAATTCAAACTACTAAAAAAGTAAAAATGACATTGCAATTTTTCTTTTTTTCTGGGAAAAATTAATCAGAGCAAGAAAATGACTAGAAGAAGCAAAAAGGGGCTGAATAGTGCATACTTTAATTAATTGGACCTGACTAATTAATAAAATTAGTTGCTTATCTTTAATCCATGCCAAAGGATTTTGTTATCTATCAAAAACTACACTTTTTTTCAACTTAACTCTTCAAAAAGCTGAATTAGTATTAAAGTGTTAACTCACTTAGATTTCATCACTCTGTAACTCACATCTCATATCATATTAGAATGCAGAATATAGTCATCTTGAGTTCTGGATCTCTGAAATATTTAGTAATAGCATATGATAACATATGTTCAGTTTTAAAAAAAAATATGTTATACTTAAAACACCCAAGTGAATGGGGATTTAGAGAAGGGGATAGCTTTCATTTCAAGAAATCAATAGCTAAAAAAGGTGAGGTGTTTTTTTTTTAATTGCATGAGGTGCTGCTCCCTGGTTCTAAATTATACTATACATGTGTTTTGTGCTGAATAATCATTATACCTATTCAATAGCTAAACAAAGAATCTTCCCTCATTAGTCAAATATTTATTAGACTAGAATTTATGATCTGAAAGAATATCCAATTTTAAATAAATTGAATTTAGATGGTTTGAAAGACTTAAGAAATATTATTTACATTCCAACTAGTCCCTTTAGTGTAATATGATTGTTAATAGCAGCCTTTTAAAGTCACTGAGCATGATCTTGTCATTTTTTGACATATTGTTGCCATTGTTTTGACCAGATTGGTGATTTCATTAGTATAGGGAGTGCTTATTGAGGAGCTTCATAACATCTCTGATATGTGTCCCTTATGTCCTCTGACACTGTCACCACTGATATACCTTTATCACCTCATGGGTAGACTATTGAGTAGCCTGCTGATTCTAATCCATCCTCCACTCAGCTGTCTCTAGTTCAGGTCTGACCATGTTACTCCCATCTTTAATAAACTCCAGTGACTCCCTATTACCTCCAGGATCAAATATAAAATCCTCTTTTGACATTCAAAGTCCTTCATAATCTGCTTCTCTTCTATCTTATACCTTATTAACCCCACATACTCAGTGATCCAGGGACACTGGCCTCCTTACCGTTCTTCAAACAAGACACTGCCCCAAAATCTCATGCATCCCCCATGCCTGGAATGCTCTCCCTCTTCATCTCTGCTCCCGCCTTCTGTGGTGTTCTGCGGTTCCCATCTAAAATCTCACCTTCTGCAAGAAGCCTTTCCCAGTCCATTCTAGTGCCTCCCCTCAGTGATTATCTCTGATTTCTCCTGTCTATATCTTGGTTTTACATAGGTCTTTTCATGTCTCCCCCATTGGACTGTGAGCTCCTTGAGAGCACAGACTGTCTTCTTGCCTTTCCTTTTGTCCCTTGGAATTAGCACAATGCCTGGAACATAGTAGGTGATTAATAAATACTTTGTTGATTTGATATTACTTGAGGAGCTTCCTCTAACAGTTAAAATACACATACACACAGCATTCTTGTCCTAAAAAGTTAGCTGACTGGAACACTGTAAGGTTCATTGATTTTCTTCAATCCCAAGACTTCCTGACTCCAAGGCTGGCTTTATATCCATTGGGGGCACACTGTTTCTCATTGCTGTTATTATTGTTAACAAAATTCCCTGAATTCTTAATGTTACTGTTAACAAAATCCTACTGTGATACATCTTTGCATCATGGAAGTGATCTTTGGTTTGTGTTACACCAATGGAGTACAAGCTCTGGTAGGACTTACCTACCAAAAGCTTGGTGTATGGACCTAGCAACAAATTTTGTCTGTTTACTAAAGTCAGAAGATTTGAACTTCCAGAATTTGGTCAGCAGGTGTTAGAATTTTTTGACCACATAAACTCACATGAGTCATCTATTAAGGCAGAGAGGGCTTATCTCTATACAGAGATGGTAGTACCTATACTAACAATACATTTCCTTTTAAAAATCAAAATAATGATAATATCTGATATTATTATAATATAGTACTTGATTATTACAAACCATTTTAGATGTATGCATTTTATTTGATCTTTATAACAACCCTCTGAGTTAATGTTGTGTTATACCCATTTTATAGATGTAGAATTGGGCTCAAAAAGATTAAGTGACTTTCCCAGAATATAACAACTAGTTAAGAAGTGAATCCAGAGCTCAGTGTAGGTCATCTTCTTCAAACCAAGAACTCTTTCCAAGGCGATTTTCTTATGATTAATATCCCCTTTCCCCTCTAAAATGTCAGTGAGTATCTTATATTGTTTTTACTATATCCCTTCCTATTACATCTGATTAGATTTTAATGTCTACAGTGGTAACAAGCAAAATCACTGATTTTTTATTTTCATTTTTTTTTAGAATTCAATTAATATTTGTTAAACCCTTATTGCGTGCAAGGAGCAGCTAGGTGGCACAGTAAATAGTTCTGGCCCTGGAGTCAGGAAGATTCATATTCCTGAATTCAAATCTGACTCCAGACACTTCCAAACTGTATCCTTGGGCAAGTCACTTAACCCTGTTTACCTCAGTTTCCTTATATCATAAATGAGCTGGAGAAGAAAATGGCAAACCACTACAGTATCTTTGCCAAGAAAACCATTTCCAAATGGGGCCACAAAGAGTAGAACACAACTGAAAAATGACTGAATGTTAAATTTTATGCAAGGCAGTATTCTTGGTTGGAGATAGGAAGGCAAATGTTAAATAATCCATTTAACCCTAAGAACCCTACACACATACAGATAAATAGATACAGCTTTTTTGGGAGAAAGCACAGACATTAAGGCTCAGGGAAAACTTCATTGATGAGGTAGTACCTGCACTCTGACCTGAAGGAAAGTATAAATTCTAAAAGGGAGCTATGAAGAGCAAATTTTTTTAGGCATTGAGAATAGATAATAGATAATACTCAGTGTCATGGGATGGAATGGCAAGTTCAAGGGACAAGTGGCTGGAAAATAGAGTAAGTGAAAGACAATAATGTAAAATAAATCTGGAAAGGTAGGCTAGATCCAGATGGTGGAGTGTCTTAAATATTAATTAGAATAGTATATACTTTATCCTAGCAACAGTAGAAATCTACTGGAGGTTTTTGTGCAGGGAAATTAAATTTAGATTAAGATTATTTTGACAGCTGTGTGGAGGATAGATGGCAGAAAGGAAGGACTGGAAAGACCAACTTGGAGGCCACTAGAATTGTTCAAGCAAGAGATGAAAACTGCCTGAAGTAGGATGATAGTCGTGTGACTGGGAAGAAGAAAACAAATCCGAAAGGAGGTGTGGAGCTAGAATTCATAAGCTTTGGCCACTGATAGGATATGGGAAGTGAAGAAGGAGTGATCAAGAATGACTCAGAGGTTACAGGTATGGTAGACTAAGATGCTACTGAGCCTTTCAACACACATGAGAAAGTTTGGAGGACAAGCAGGTTCAGGAAAGAAGATGAGCAATGCTATTTTAGACATGTTGAGCTTGAAATGCTAACAGGACATCTAGTAATGGATAGCTAGTAAGCCCTTGGTAAAGAAAGCAGAACTGGAATTCAGGAAGAAAGGCTGGTTCTATGGATTCAGAAGTCATCTACATAGATATGGTCATTAAAGTGCTGCGGGCAAATAAGATCTCAGACCTGGAGAGGAAAGAAAAGAGGGGCCAAGACAAATCTGGGGGACCCTATCAGTCATTTTAGAAAGAGAAATTTCTGCTTAATGCCAGGATCTAAGCCAGATTGTGGTGGTTTGAGAAATGAATAAGTGGTAAGGAAGTGGGAGAAGCATCTGCAGAACAGTGTAGGAGTTTGGCACTGATATAGGATGGTACGTTGTGAGCATGGCAGGATCAAGTTAAGGGTTTGTTTGCTTTAAAGGATAAAAGAGACCCAGGCTTATTTGTAGACAGTGATGTAGAAGCTAGTAAATAGAGAAAAAGAGAAATTTGTGGCAGGCCCCTGGGAGAGACAGGAGAAAATGTGATTTAGGGCACAAGCAGTCAAGCCACATCTTCCCCACTTACTAGCACAGAGGAGGAGAAGGGTAGATTCTAGAGAGGTTTTTGAGGGACTTCAGGTGAAGGTAAATTTGTTTTAGGCGTTGAGAATAGATAACAGATTATACTCAATATCATGAGATGGAATGACAAATTCAGGGGACAAGTGGCTGGAAAATAGATCAAGTGAAAGACAATAATGTACAATAAATCTGGAAAGGTATGCTGATACATAGTCTCAGTTTTTCTCAGTAAAATAAGAGTGTCATTGGCTGAGAAAGAGGTTGGTGTTGCAGTGAGATCTTGAAGAAAGCGATTGTTGGGAACAGCTACTATAGGAAAGGTAATAACCAATCAGGGAAATTATAAAGGGATAGCCATAAGGCAATGGCAGCCTCATAGAGTTTAGGTAACGTGTATTTTAATGACTCAATCATCCCATTGCATGAGTTCCCCCAGAGAGGTTCAACAGCCCAGGAGAATGCACAGTGTATTCAAAAGCTGGAGGTGCATGCCCCAGAATTGAGGGCAGGCAGGTCATAAATGTAAGGAGAGGACAAAGAACACAAGATCTGTTAGGGGTGGAGGGAGCATTAGTTAACTATGGGGGTCAGATTGTAAAGAAAGGAAAGAGAAAAGGAGGCCAGACCAAGAATTAGAGACCATGAAAACTAGAAGTGTTAGAAGGATTAAAGGTCTCAGTGAGGATAAAGTGGAGGTTTAGGAAGAGTGAGGCAAAGAGAGAGAAAAGAATGAGGGGTTATGATCAGAAATTTCAGGGGTCAAGACCATGGAAATGCTGAGGTCTGAGGTGTGACTACACCTGTGGGTAAGTAAGATAGAATGAAGAATTTTAGGTTAATCAGAAAAAAATAGTTTTTAATCAAGTGGTTTAATAGTTAATCAGAAAGTAGTTTATCACTTCTAATCCCATATAATCAAATTAATTGCTTCTGAATGTCATTTTAGTGACTTAAGATGATAATTAAATCAGTCCAGTTCCAGGTGGGTATTTTTTTTTTATCGTGTTAGTTGGACCTCAGTTGAAAAGCTTAAACTCAGATGATTTAAGTTCTTACCAAACACTGCCCTTGTAGGAAATGAGTAGCACTTTCTTGGGTATTTATTGTGTGCTCAGCATTTGTTTTAAGTGCTTTGTCTTGCCTATTACATTCAGAAGTCCAGGATAAAATAAATAGCTTTGTCAACAGAATTACAGAACCCGTTTAAAATTGTTTATGATAATACTTATTTCTGAAGTTTTTAATCAGATTTAAAAATACATAGTAGAAGTATGATCTCTGTGCTCAAGGATCTTGCTGTGAGAACAGTAATCAAACTATTTCTTACCATTGCTACTGGAAAAGGAGCTACAATATGCTTCCCTGTGGCTTTCTTCACAATCCCTATGATAGCCCAGACCAAAACTCCCTTTTCTGGCCACTTCCCCACATTTATCTTCTCCCCTTTTTAGGCATAAATTCCCAATGGACATATTTATAGACTCAGTGCATAGCATAGTTTCCTGCTTGGCATGTTAACATAGCAAACAACTAACAATGGAAAGTAGAAGATGATACAATATCAAATTGTATAGATTTATATAATTGTTTTGTATTAGAGAACTTCAGGTGAGAGAGATTTAAAGTCATCATAGAACTTCATCTAAGTCTAGAAGTATCAGTAGAATTTGATAGAAAAGTTTATAGTTCCATTAAGTTGACATTTAAAATAATTATATATGAGTCCATCATTTAGTTCTTTCATCCCAAAGTAGTGAGGTTGACCTTTGTGTCTGGCTTGAGGATAAAGGTCTGTAAACTAACACGAGACTCGGGAATTCTCCATTTTGGAGTGTCTCTGTGATCCAGCCCTGAGTCATCCTTAAACATCCTTAAACAAGAACAAGACCTTGTAGGTTAAAGACTAAGTGACCTTGGTCTGGGCCTAAATTGTTGCATACTCATTAGGCCAATACCAGTCTATGACTAAGCCTCCAGACCTAAGTAATTGACATGAGCATAAACCTTTCTTTTAATACTTGTTTACCCTCTCATATTACAAGAGTTTACTTGTAGTACAATGTAAATGAAGTTGTACATCCACAAAATAAACCTGTTTGTAGATAGAATGTAAAACTGAATTTTCTAGGACAGTTAATACTCTTAGAAGCAGTAATAAGAAAAATTGCAACTCTTTGAAAAGCAAATGAAGCATTTCTTGAGGAAAAATAGAAGTGTCTAGTCTCTTTCTTACTGTTATCATTTGCAGTATATAGAGTGCATTGAGCACCTTCATATAAAGAGCTATAACTGTTTTCTCCGTGATGTTTTTCAGTATTGATAGAAGAAACCATGTTGCTAACAAACATTCATAAGATTTTATTCATTGTATTAAACCACTGAAATACCTATTTTTATCAGAGAACAGCAAATTGAAGATAAGCCTATCAAGGAAGAATGTGAAGAAGGGATAAAAAGTGAAGTGAGAACTCCAAATCAAACCAAAGGTAATTATGACGTTCTTGTATTCCTCACCTATTTTCATGACATTGATTTTATATTGATCATTCTAAATACTAAAACTGAATTTCTAAGATTATTTCCATAATTAAATATAAAATCAGTTTGGTTATAACAGCTAGTCAGTAATTAGTTACATGTATTTGGTGATATTTCATTGCATAGACTTAATTTTTCTGTAGGTCAGATCGTGCCCACTGACATGTAATAACTACATTGATATAATAAACTTGGTATAAATTCAGAGAGCAATAAATTGTCATTAGCCCTTTCCCCCATCACGGCCAGTGTTTATAAGGTGATCTCTTTGTTGTAATTTCCTCTATATTTTTAAAAAGAAAAGCAGTATCTCAGCTCAAACTTCATATCATTTCAACTTCATTAAAATAATTATCTTGAGTGATTGATGCTAAAACAGTGAGAGGATTCTATATATTAAATTGTGCTGCATTCAATTTAAAAGACCTTTGACTTTTAAATTGCTCAATTTTTAATCAAATTTGAAAGTGTTAAGAATTATGCATTCCATATATAATTTATATCTGATTATATAATTGTTGAACATTGTTTTTGTAATGTGTCTGCCTGATGATATAGTTAACATTTGCCTGAGTGTCTCTTGGTACTTTGGCTTTGCATATGCATTTTTATTTTCCAATTACACAAGAAACAAGAATGGTTTTAATATTCCTGCTCTCTTCTAAATGACATGTTCCATAAGTTATGTTTTTGTGCTTTTTCATCTGATTTTAGTTAAGCAATTTTTAAAATTAATTTAACAATCATCTCCTATGTAGTTTTCAGCATCTTGTTCATATTTATTGTGTCTGATCATTTAAGTGGGCAGAAAATTGCTTAATTCTGAAGTCTTACTCATTCTTCCAGATCAATAAGTTACTATTCAGTGTATTTAAAGAGCTAGAAAATAAATTTTATCATATATGAAATAACATTAAAATGTAGCCCATTCACATATAATAGAATTTCCTAATTTACTGGAACTTAATGGAATTTCCTATTTTTTAATCAGGCTTCCAAAAACTCACATGAGTTTACAGCCATTTTTTCAACAATACAAACCTAGATTTTTTACTTTTTTTCACTAATCCTATGAAGGGGTCCCCTGAACTTGTTCTTTTGAGTTGCCATATTTTCCACAAACAGTGGGGCCAGAGTATGCAGCAAGCCCTGAACGTATCCAGGATGAAGGCTGCCTTCCACACCTCCCTCCACCCCCCAGCAGCAGACATTATTTGTTGTTTGTTTCCCAAGTAGGATTCCCTGTGTGTACTTGAGAGTTAAGGCAGCCACCAGTCAGTCTCCCCTAGACTGGGAAACAGCTTGTGCAGCTGGGACCTTTGAAGTTACACAGGCTGTCCTATCTTCATAGTCTGGCAGCTCCAAGGAAAAAGAAGGCTGCTTTTGACATCTTCATTATTCATGAATTTTCCTTTCTTGCCAATCCTGTTCAGGTGGAGATTTCTATTTCTCATCCTCTCTTTGTCCCAATTTTTTCATAACTATTCAAACTTCTGTTAGAATTGTGAGCTCTTTTTGCCCTGGCCTAGGGCTCCACATGAATGGTCTTTTCTCTTGTAACAAATCTAGTTGCAATGCAGTATCTCATGGACTTGTGATATTGTTTTTGGTTAACAATGCTAAGGGTCAAAATTCAACCTAAGAGTTTATGTTCATAGGATTTCAACCTTAGGAAGCCCAAAGATCAGAGGAGGTACCTATGACTTAAAACTACTTTTAGAGTACAGTTGCATTTCAAAGCACAGACTAAAAGGTGTAAATCGGTGCCTTAACAGTCTGGTGGTTCCTTTATGTTCCCTAGCTTAGTGGGATGGAACTATGAAAATCTTATGGAAAGTTTTGGAGCTTACACTTCCAGAGCTTTAAGAGCCCTTCATGACTCATCAACCAATTGTAGTAGACCCAACTCTTTCACTTGACACTATACTAAATAAACTGTACTTGCTTGTTTAAAATTCAGTTTGCTTCTCCCTTCTAATGCCCAGTTCAGGGAATTCATATGAAACTGGAAGGGATCTCAGAGGTCATTTGGTCCAGCCCCCTTGTTTTACAATTGACTGGGCCCAGAAAAGTCAAGTGATTTGCCCAGTGGCTAGGGTCAGAGATGGTTTTTGAACTCAGCTCTTTTGACTCTATAGCTGTAGCTAGTTCCTTCCTTCACTTAGCATTCTGCCTCCAATTCATGTACAATACTACTTTTGAAATCAGCAAAATCTCTTCTGTGGAACTGTGAACCATTTACTAGGCCAGCAATTCTTAGCCTTTTTGGCATTTTAGACACCTTTGGCAGTCTGGTGAAGCCTGTGGACCCCTTCTTAGAATAACCTTTCATGTCTATATTCATAATTAAAGGAAATATTAACAGTAAGCTAGTGATTACTGAAAATAAAGATTTAATTTATTTCCCAATCCAGTTCATGGACCCCTTGAAACCTATGGTAGATTGACCCATAGGCAACTTAGTTCTAATTAGTACTGAACTGAAAGGTCTGACAACAGCCTGAATATGTGGAGTGAATGCAAAGGAGTATTTTGGTATGGCACTGAGAAAATTACCTTGGTGATGCTGTGTCCATAGAAAGAGAGAAGGTTATGGTGTCCCGCAAGGAAATAGAGACATTCAGAAGAAGGGAGATTTTGAAAGAAAAAATGAGTTCTATTTGAACATGTTCAGATGTCTGTAGGACATCCAGTTAAAGATGATGGTATGAGAATGAGGTCATGATAAATAGATCTAAATAGAGAAATAGATCTAAAAATCATCAACATAGATATGATCATTGAACCCGTGAGATCACCAAGTGAGACAGCATAAAGGAAAAAAAGAAGAAAGCCTGGGACAGAACTTTGGTTCTCATCCTTGATTAGGGGGCATTATAGAGGAAATCCATCAGAAAAGCCTGAGGAAGAGTTTGACAGATAGGAATCAGTCAATAAACATTTATTAAGTACTTACTGTGTGCCAGGCACTATGCTAAGCACTGAGGATACAAAAAGAGATAAAATACAGTTCTTGTCCTCTAGGAGCTTACAATCTCATGAGGAAGACAACGTGAAAACACATCTATAGAAAACAAGCAGGTATAGGATAAATAGGAAGTAATTAACTACATACAGAGTATACAGGACAGCCAGAGAAAATGCCCAGAGCCAAGATAGGGAGTGTCTTATTCATGAAACAGCCAGCAAGAGGCCAGTATCACTGAACTGAAGAGTACATGTTGACAAGCAAGATATGAGAAGACTGGAAAGGTAGGAGACGCGAGGTTACAAAAGGCTTTGAAAACCAAACAGAGCATTTTATATTTTCCAGAAGGCAATAGGGAACCACTGGAGTTTATTGAGTAGGGAGTGACATGGATCTCTGCCTTAGGAAAATCACATTAGTGACTGAATCAAGCATGGATTGGAGTAGGGGAGAGACTGGAGGTGAGCAGACCTACCAGCATACTGTTGCAATAATCCAGGTGTGGGATGATGAAGGCCTGTACCAGACTTCAGCAACAGAGTGGGTATGGATTAGGAGTGATAGTGAGGATAGTGAGTTCAGGATGACTTCTAGGTTGTGAGGACTGGGGACTCCCTAGGGAACTAAGGGACTGGAGGATGATGTTGCCTTCCACAGCTGCAGGGAAGGTAGGAGGAAGAAAACTGAGAAAGCACACTTTTTGTTGTTTGCTTTTCATTGTATCTCCCAGTGCTTATTAGTACAATGACTGGCACATAGTAGGTACTTAATAAAGGTTAGTTGACTGACTAATAGTGTCATGAAAGCCTAGATGAGAAAATGACCAGGAGAAGAGGTGATGGGGACAGTGTCAAAGACTGTAGAAAGAAGTCGAGAAGGGTAAGGATTGAGAAAAGGCCATTAGACTCCATCATTAAGATGCCTTTGGTAACTTTCAGGAGAGCAGTTTCATTTGATTGATGAGATTGAAAGCCAGACTGCAGAAGTTTGAGAAGAGTGTAAGAAGAAAGGAAGGGGGAGGCTGATTGTAGATGGCTTCCTACAAGCCACAAAAGGGAGAAGAGACAGAGGATGACAGCTAGGAGGGATAATTAGGTCACATGAGAGTTTTTTTAGGGACAGGCAAGACATGAACATGTTTGCAAGCAGCAGGGAAGCAGCCAGTATTTAGGGAGAGATTGAAGATCCACTGACTTAGCAATGAGCCATCCTTATGATATTCCAGGACAGAGTCTAGCGGGCCAGGAGTAAACTATCTATTGCTAAAACTTTGTATTTATAGAATACCTATCTCTAAGGGACGTAGTATGGCTTGTAAGCATTGTATCATATGTCCTTTAAGAATTTCTCCTTTTTTAGATGCTAGTAGAATTTATTTGCCAGATCTTGTCTTCTCCTGTGATAGCCTTTAGGAACTTAGGGTTACTTCCATACTGTGATATAGCATCAGAATGCTTGTTTTGGGGAGGTCTTTGTACAAAGTAGGAGTTTTAAACATTTATTAGTTGAAAATAATGAAATTAAAGGAACATACATAATTTGCATAAGTATATATAAGTAGAAAGGCAGTATGGTGAAGTACATAGAGAGTTGGTCTCAAAAGCCAGGAAAAGTGGGTTCAAGGCCTATCACTGATAGTGTGACCCTGGGCAAGTCACTTAACTTCACCAACCTACATTGGTAGACTCACCTGAGAGTTTTCTATACCAGTGAAATTATTAATCCAATCCCTATTCCCTATGCTTAGTCAGTAAAACTGTTGTTGGACAAGTTATTTTACTTCTCAGGGCCTTGGTTTCCTTACCTGTAAAATGAGGAATTTGAACTAAATGACTACTAAGGTTGCTTATAACTCAAGATCTATGAACTGTGGAATTGAGGACACAGCTCAGAGATTTTTTTGGAGTCAGTCGTAGAACAACAGTCAAACTAACTATAGCCTTATCTAACCTCTCTCTCATGGTCCTTCTCTAAGTTTGTTATACTTAAGTTTACCTCATTTGACCTCATATCATTATCCTTTCTGCTTCCTATTCTGTTTTATAGTAAAAGAGCAATTTGGAACCCAGAAGCAGAGCTGCCAAGGATAAAGTTGTATATCCTTACCCTATGTACACAAGGTGGCTTTTGGGGTGCTCGGGATCTACAGGAAGTCAGCAATGCACTATTTTAAAATATATATCTAGGAGACAGGCTAGATTTGACACCTAAGTTCAACCCACTGAGTACTGTATTTGATCCATGGGGCTTCCCACATCATTTCTTTGATGCATAGAAACCTTGGGAGAAGAAGAAGATGTGTAGGGACATTGGAAATTACATACAAATACTCCAATAACAACACTTTACTAAGAAATGAATATATCTGAAATGGGGCAAAAAGCCTGGTTGTTTTACCTTATTCTGAGAAGATAAATTTATACATAAAAAAGAAGATATCATCTGGTTTATATTAATTCTTTCCTAACAGGAAATAGTAAAATTTTTTGCTTTGAAGTATATTGTGAGGTTTCTCTTGGTGTTTTATGTTCGTCAGTTTGACTAAGTTCCATGAATATAATGTTTGTCAAATTTTTTTTTTTTTACTAAAAAGCAGGATGAATTCATACTATGATAACAGCTGTAGTTTTTCCTTGTGGACTTAGATAGACTTTAATCCACATTTGCCTACGGAATTGTTCTTCTATATTTTTATATCAATTAGGAAAAAATGAGGAGAAGAAACAAGTTAGGAGCTGGGTTAAGATTCTAATGGGTATTTTTTTTAATTTTTGAAACTATAGCCATAGCTGCCTGCCTATATAATCACCTCAGGGTACCACTCATTTTTAATGAACCTTAATAATAACTTATCCTAGGCTGCATGGAAAATGTATTTTCCTGCCACACTTCTAGAATATACAAAGGGGTTTTAGATCCTACCACCAGCCTCCTCCCCCACAGATACAATCTGACACATTTTTAAGCACTAATGACAGCTCTGCAGAGTTATTCACTTGGAATTCCTCTCTTTGCTCTTCTACATCCCTTGCTCTACTGAAAAAGTGTGTAAAGGAAGTATGAAGTCAAATGGAGTAAGAATAATAATTTACATTTTCATATATATATATGTGTGTGTGTATACATATATATATACATATATATATATATATATATTAAATTTATAGAACACTTTACTTACATTATCCAGTTTGAGGCATGAAAACAGTTTGGACCTATTTCCTTTGCCAAAATTTAATCTCCAGGCTCTCAGAAAAGTTTAGTATATCATACTATGCAAATAGACAGCTTGGGAGGGGACAGTTATGTAAGCCTGGTATGCCCAGAGCTACAAAAATGCATAAATGAGAATGTTATTCTACAAATATGTACACAGATTTTTCTTTATGCTTGGCATTACACTAATACTTTAATCCAAAATCCATTTGAATTTATCCTGTAGTCTCTTTCACATATTAAAACCAAAACATGGAGTAATTTTTCCCCATATAATCCAAAATGAAACTTCTCATAATCAGATGCCAGTTTATCTATCCTGTTACATTGGAATTTACTTAACAACTGGCTTTTGTTCAAAGAGTGCATTTTTTAATGGGAAAAATGTTGAATCAGACTTAATTAATTAATCAGATTAATTAATTTGACTTAATTAATCAATCAGATTAATCCCATTCTATCAGTTGAATAAGTAGCCCATTTTCTTGTGTCATACATGAATTTCCAAAAGGGCCAGATATTCTTAAAATGAAAAAAGTCATAAAAATGGTGGGGAGGATTCTCAGAAGATATCATCTGGTTTATATTAATCAAAGATGAGCATTTTTTTGTATATGAGTTCTCCATTCCATAGCGTGGAATGAAAGATATACTCAGATGCAGTGAACACTTTGAAAACTTCGAGCTGGTTTTATCTTTGTAGTTGTTGTGGCTCTGGTTCTAAAGACTAGGAGGAATACAAAGTGTGACCAACATAACTCTTAACAGGAAAAGGTGAAAATGGAGTTAAGCTGCAATGATGGATGAAACAATGCTAGTGTGGATGGAAGAATTTCAGAGAAGAGGAAATATTTTTTTTGGAGGGTATTTGGGGTTAAGAGACTTGCCGAGGGCTACACGGCTAGATTTTGTGTTAAGTGTCTGAGGCCGGATATGAACTCAGGTCCTCCTGACTCCAGGGCCAGTGCTCTATTCACTGAGCCACCTAGCTGCCCCAAATAAGTTCTACTAATATTTTTGTACATTTGGATCTTTATTCTATTTCTTTCTTTTTTTTTTAGAGGGGGGAAGGTAGGGCAATTGGGGGTTAAGTGACTTGCCCAAGGTCACACAGCTAGTTTTGTGTTAAGTGTCTAAGTTTGGATTTGAACTCAGGTCCTCCTGACTCCAGGGCCAGTGCTCTATTCAGAGCTACCTAGCCACCCCGAGAAGAGGAAATATCAAAGTTTATTGTGTTGCAGGCAAAACAGAATGTCCATTTTAGAGGAATTGAGCACTGTCATATTCAGGTTAGTTCCTAGAATACTTATCATTTCTAGGTTATAGGTGATATTTGTGAACCCATTTTAAAATACTACAACTTCAAATAAATGCTTATCTCTTAGCAAAACCTGAGAGGGATACTGGGAATGTTTTCCAAATCGTTCTTTGTCTATCTGTGTTTAATCTCTGAATCAGAGAGGTAGAAAATGAGCTCATATTGACATGTGATTTTTTTTTTATCCTTTGAAGGGCATTTTCTTTCCACTATTCATTTAACTATAAATCAAAAATCTTAAAGATTTTTAGAACTGAAAAAAATCTCAGAGTTCATTTAGTACAGCTGACACTGTATAGAAGAGGAAACTGTGGCCCCTTAAATGTTAGATCATTTGCTCAAGGTAACACAGCCTGAAAGAGCTGGCACTAGAAAGAACCTTTATATTATAGTAATGGTAGCTTCCTTTTGGGAGAAAATTCTTATTAAATTCTAGATGAGAAAAAAATCACAAAATAATATTTGGGGACGTTTGATTTTAGTTAATTGAAGTAAAGTGAATTTATTACCATTATATATTCCAAGTGTTTCAGAAACAAATAAGAATCAAATTCTAATGAAATCAACCTATTCCAGATGGTCTGTCTGGTCTTGGAGAGTGTGTGTGCGCGTGCGTGTGTGTACGCATGTGTGTATGTGTGTGTTGTGTGTTTGTCTTGTTTGTGTCTTGCTAAGACTGGCTTGATTTCAGTCAATTTCAATAATTTATCCTGAATTTTTCTACTGCCCAGGTATAGGTGCAGAGCCAAGTTCACAGCAGGCTCAGCGCCGGTCAGCTGTCTTTCTCTCCTTTAAGTCACCGATTCCTTGTCTGCCCCTGCGTTGGGAACAGCAAAGCAAACTTCTTCCAACTGTGGCTGGAATTCCTGCCAGTAAAGTTTCCAAGTGGAGCACAGATGAGGTACTCTTTAATTTATTTAGAGATTGTGAAAGGGGGGGGGGGGGGCGTGGGAAAGAAGGGAGAAGAAAGGAGAAATGAATGATGATATGTTTTTTTATTTCCTTCTAAGAAGAACATAGTTGACCTTTCACTTTTCCTCAATGGGGAATAACGAGTCCCAGAGATGGGTAGCAACAAAGGAACATTATATTAAATATTTTTGGCCAGAACATTCAAATTCTTAGTTGTGAACTTGGAATTTGTATGTGATTTTTTTTTGGGCAGGTGTCAGAGTTTATACAGAGTTTACCTGGGTGTGAAGAACATGGCAAGGTGTTTAAGGATGAGGTAAGTATTCTACTCAATTCTAACAGGTGGTTTAATGGATTTAGAATCCTGAAATGCTGTGGTAAGTGGTATGATAGTAATCTAGGTAATAGGATTGTAAATTGCTAAGTTAATTTTAATTCCCTAAATGAATAGGAGTTAATGAACTTATATAAATTTCTTAGACTAAATTAGGATTGTTAAATCCTATTATATAAGCTCAGTGGTGTAGTAATAGACACATGATAAAAACTTTAGTGGAATGTATTTGTATAGTATATGGCACAATGGAAGAGCTAATTTAAGTTTGAATGGTTTGTTATATTGTTTGTGTGTGTGTTTTTAAAATGTATATATCTACATATATGTGTCATCTAAAAATGTATATATACCTATATGTATGCATATATATATTTGTGTGTATGTGTCTCTGTGTGTGTAGAGACAGGAAGAGAATGAGAGAGAGAGACAAGGGGGTTTGTTTATCTCCTTTTTTTTCTTAATATATTCCCTCCTTGGCTCCTAGGCCCTTCCATACATAGTGACCTATCCCTTCTAAAAAAGTAAAAGAAGGGGGAGGAGGTAACCTTTGAGCAGAACAACCCATGAATGTGTTTTTAAATAGATTGGAACACTGTAGTTCTTCATTCTTTTCTTTCACCCAGATTATCTTAATCATACCAATGTCTAGCCAGTTCATAATTGTTATCCTATTTGCTTCCATCCATTTTAGAAAACTTCTAAAGGTAATCTATTTGATACATTTTACTGTAACTAAAACCAGTTTTCATAAATTTTCTTAGAACTAAGTTACTGAGAAATATTTAAATTTTATTCCATTTTCCATTCATGATATAAAAATTATTATTAAAATCAAATTCACTGTCATAATAACATTTATTCAAAAAACAGTAATTTCTAAGAAGTGGTCTTACGTTTCTTAGTAACATGTGATACCACAATGCTTTTTGAAAGATATTTTATATACATTATTCTCATATCAGAAAGGCCCCACAGCATAGAGCACAAGGGAAATGGCCTTGGAGTTAGGAAGGCTTGGGTTCAAGTCCAGCTTCTGACACATAACTTGCTGGAGAAAGTCATTCAGTCTCTCAGTGCCCCCATCAGCTGTTTAAATATTGTTTCTGAGCAGGTTCCCATCAACTTTACTGAAGGAGTCCTCTCACTGGAATTTCCCTATGCCAGTAAAATCACAGGTCTTGTCCAAAAAAAAAAAATCATATAGCCACACATCGAATTCATCTCTGTGAAGAGTGATTTCATGATGGTCTGCAAGTGTACTGAAAATTGCAATAATAAACATAGCTGTTCCCAATTTCCATTAAGGGAAATATTATTAGGTTGAGGCATTAGGAATTTTGGCTAAACATTGGAATAGATTGATGGAAGAAGCTAAAACCTTAGTTTCACTTCAGACCTTTAAGAGCAAGCTACTAGATTGTCATCCTTTTAGAATAAAATAGTTAATTAACAAGAAACAGATCAGGTCTTAAATAAAGGCTAGGAAATTGACAGAATAATCCTTGGAGGGCTTTCCCAGTCCTTGATTTCTTCATTCAGGGGCAGGAATACACATAATCCAACCCAATGTAATGGGAATTGACAATGAGGAAAATTCTGCTAAGGATTCTTGACAGTCTGTTTGTCATTTTATGTAGTGTGTGTGTGTGTGTGTGTGTGTGTGTGTGTGTGTGTGTATGAGAGAGAGAGAGAGAGAATTAAAAGAATTCCTTACTGACTTTGATTTTAATTTCAGGGATGTGTTTCTCTTCATAATGCCAATTCATACTCCATTCTCATGGCAGGTGGCTCCTATATAACACTTTGAACTTCAAATTTATTTATCTTCCACATTCCAGATTTGGTCACATATATAAATGATCTCTAAGACAAACCATTAAGTGCACTGAGGGTAGCCCCTCTTTAAAAGAACTCTTGTCTTATTTGTTTTGTAAAAGGAAGAAACATCTAGCTATATGAATGGTCACTCCCAAATGAGTTTATAACGTGTAAATTTTACCTATTATTCTGCTACATCTAACAAATCTATACTTTCTAACCTCTGTTCTCTTTTAAAATATGTTCTCGGGGGTGACTAGGGGGCACAGTGAATAGAACGCCCTGGAGTCAGAAGGACCTGAGTTCCGATCTGGCCTCAGACACTTAACACACAAACAAAAACCTAGCTGTGTGACCTTGGGCAAGTTACTTAACCCCAATTGCCCTCCAAAAAAAAAAATCTGTTCTCACTGCCATTTGTCAGTCTGTTCATTTATTTCTTATTGGTTTCTTATTTCTTCTTGTTTTTCTATTATTTTTAAGTCTCTATTCTCAGCAGACCACCTTCTACTTTCCTGAAGATTTAGGCTATCCAGTGTGTATTCTCTCCTATCCAGTCTCAGTAGAGAAATTGGCTCCCTGCTTTGTCAAAGCAAATTCTTCCACCTGAACATTTGAGCCAACCCATCTCTTGGATTCTATTCTCACTCCTCCCTTTCTTCTCTTGCATATTCAGTCTCTAACTCTTTCTTGGTTCCTTCCCTTTGATAACTAAGGGGTAAAATGTTGGACTTGTGATAGGTTGAAATGAGTTTGAATCATCCTTCTGACATTTACTAGTTATGTGGCTCTGGGCAAGACATTAAAAACCTCTCTGTGCCTTATTTTCTTTATTTGTAAAAGAAAGTGAACCCTAATGGTCTCCAAGGTTCCCTTTTAGGGTTAATTCTATGATTCTAGAGTCTTGATGACAACAAACTTACTAAGACTGTTCCTGGCCTTTAAATAAAACATACAGATGCACAAACACAAAATATTTTTTATTTATTTTACTATCCTTTCAACTTGTCATCATGTCTCTCTACTTCATTCATGCCAGAGCTCTAGGAATAAGTCTTCACTTACTGTTTCTCCTTCACTATCCATTCTTTCCTCAAACCCTCACCATTTGGTATCTGTTCCTGTGTTGCCTTTTATCTCCCAAAGTCAACAATGTTTTTCTGATTGCTAAATTCAGTGATCTCGTCTCCATCTTCATTCTCCTTGACAGCATTTGATGCTGTAGACCAAAAGTATCAAACATATTGCAGGTGGGACCCACAACATTCCAGAGTGGGACCTGGACCAGATTAAAATGTAATTGGGAAATAGTTAACAAAATAAATAAAAATGCAATAAAACAACCTAACGTTATTCTTTCTGTTGATGTCACTACCATTATTTATATCACTCTGGCTCAGAACCTTGGAGTCCTTTTGAACTTGTTCCTCACCAAACCCCACAGCCAAGCATTGACAAATCCCTTTGGTTCTTCCCCAGTATCTCATTTGTGTGCCTTCCTTTCCAGCACCATTTAAATGACGTAGCCTCCCTCTTTCTAGTTTTTTTTTCCCTTTCTAATAATATCTTTCATAATGGTGCCAGATATTCTTTTTTTTTTTTTTTGGAGGGCAATTGGGGTTAAGTAACTTGCCCAAGGTCACACGGCTAGGTTTTTGTTTGTGTGTCAAGTGTCTGAGGCCAGATCCAAACTTAGGTCCTTCTGACTCCAGCGCCGGCACTCTACTCACTGCGCCACCTAGCCACCCCCCAGATATTCTTTTGAGTGTATATTTCTGATCATACAACTTCCCTATTCCAAAACTTTCACTAGGTTCTCTCTTCTATTTAATAGAATACAAATTCCTTAGTCTGATATTAAAGGCCCTCCAGAAACGAATGACTGCACTACCCTTTCAGACATTTTACACTGCTGTCTACATAAACTCCTGTGAAACCCAACTTTCTTCTCTTTCTAGGACTCCTTTTTACCTCTCATGTCTCTCTGTATTTACACACACCATTGCTTATGCCTAGAAGTCAACTACTCACAGTTCCCTGCCTTTTCGATCATTCTTTTCCTCTTAGGTCCAAGTCAGTTTTTACCTCCCACATTAAACTTTCTCTAAATTTCTCATTCCACCTTCCCTGCTAACTCCTCAACTACTCCCCTACACACACTTAAAAGATCATTCTCTCCTTATATCTCAAGCCATTCTATTATTATCCCTAGGATTCTATTTTGTCTCTTCTGTTGATCACTTATAACCTGATTTATATTATAGTTATTTGTGTACGTGTCTTATCTCTTTAGTATATTGTGAGCTTCTCAGGTTCTTATGCATTTTTCTATTCCAGCACCTAGCAGAGTATAAATTTATTTCAACTTAATTCAACAAACATTTTTTTTTTTGGTTTTTGGAGGGCAATTGGGGTTAAGTAACTTGCCCAAGGCCACACGGCTAGGTTTTTGTGTGTGCGTTAAGTGTCTGAGGCCGGATCTGAACTCAGGCCCTTCTGACTCCAGGGCCGGCACTCTACTTACTGCGCCACTTAGCCGCCCCATTCAACAAACATTTAATAAACATTTGCTATGAATAATAATAAGAGTAATGTGTTCAACTCAGAGTCCTAAATTCTGGAGGAAAGTATTAGCAAAATTAGAAAATGCTTTGTGGGCAGCGAGGTGGCGCAGTGAGTAGAGCGCCAGCCCTGGAGTCAGAAGAACCTGAGTTCGGATACGGCCTCAGACACAACCACACACAAACAAAAACCTAGCCATGTGACCTCGGGCAAGTTAACCCCAATTGCCCTCCAAAAAGGAAAAAGAAAAAAGAAAATGCTTTGTAAGCCAGCCTTGTAAGGAAAAGTTGGTAGTTTTCAGTTGTAAATGGCTACTGTATGAATTTTGTTTCTAAAGGATATAGAATTGGAGTGTTATCAGTGGAGGCTGGGAAATTATCTCTCAGTGGGACCTAAGTAGGACTAAAAGAACTTATGGTTCTATTCAAGGGAACAACCCACCTCTCACTAGAAGACTTAGGCCTTGTGGTAGCAATATTATTATTGACTTTAAGAGAAGGAGATTGCTGAACAGTCTCTGAATTTATGAATTCAAAGATTTCACTAAGGGTTTCTCAAACCTATACAAATATCCCTTCAGAGCTGCAAATGTAGACCCTTTACTAGAGAGAAAATGGTCATACCATAAAAGGGAAAATGCAATTTTCAGGGTTTTTTTTAATCCAGTTATCAAAAGACTCTTTACTTCTTTTTATTCTAGGTCTAAAATTTTGCAGAAAGAATTTCAAGACAAAGAAACATTAGTTAAATATAGTGTTTTCAGTAGATTGTAGCAATATAAACCACAATTGCATTTAAATTTTAAAAAATCTTACAATAATTATTATTTTAAATTTCTCATAGAATCTTGTCAGTGAAAGGGATCTTAGAGATAGTTTAGACTATCTAACCCTTTTATTTTATAGAAAAAGAACGAAGTCCTAGAAAAGTTAAGTGACCTAGTCACTCAGCTGGCTAGTGACAGAAATGAAACTAGAGCCCTGCTTTGGTGCTCTGAAACATATTTTTTAAATTTGAATTTTTATCTGCATTCAATATGCATATCTATACATGATCATCAGATTTTATTTTTGTTCTTCCAGTATATGCTTCTAAGTAGCAACCTACTGAAAATATTTGCCATCCTGCCTTTCCCACTTTTAACCTCCCTGGAAGGTAGCTTTTTATAATTTTCCATCCTAAATCTCTCCAAGACTTTGGTCTCAGTAGGTAAGCTTTACCTTGTTGGCAGTACTGCAAGGGGGTAGGAATTACAAAATACAAGTGACCCAAATTAGTCTTTGCCGTTTATTTTTTAGGCTCATTCCTATGCACTTGTTGACAGTTTCTTTAATGCTATTATGGAATTCTATCAGAGCGTATTTCATGAGATAACTTGATCAAGCACCCTAGCAAATAACTTCCTTAATTAAGATCAGTTTGTTTCCAAAGCGTATGTAACCCTAAGAAGTGATCTGACTGTCACTTTCTCCTTGTAACATTAGTGGCACATATGTATTACTCTTATATTATGAATCGGATACTTTGTTTTCAGAAATCTGAAAATGGTGATTTCATAGGGATTAGATATGGGAGAGGTCTTAGGAATCATCCAGCCCCATCATTTTATAGTTGAGGAAATGAAGGCTCCAGATAGAAGCAAGCATTTATTAAGTACCTGCTTAACAATTTAACAAATAGGATGAAATTAACAAGTACTTAATTACCTTTTAAGTGCTTTCTGTGTGCCAGACACATTGCTAAGCAGTTTATAAATTTTATCTCATTTGATCCTTACAAAAACCCCAGAAAGTAGATGTTATTATCATCCCCATTTTACAATTGAGAAAATTGAGGCAAACAGAGGTTAAATGACTTGTCTGGGGTCATACAAGCAGTAAATATGAGGCTGGATTTGAACTCCGGTTTTCCAAAATTCAAACCAAAGTCTTTTAACTTCAAATCACTAAGCATTTTTCAGACCTGTTTTTACCTCCAAACTTCTTTTTTTGTGGTGTAGTACCCCTTATAATCTTCCTGCCAAATACCTATGTAAAAATTTTGCAAATAAGTTTATATTTTAAATCTGTGTTGCCCTTGGCTGCAGTGTCTTTCTGCTTGGCAGGGAAAGTACTTCTTTTCTCACTGAAATGAGTTCTAGGCACTATGACCGTCTTTGTTGTGGCATTTCCTTTGTATAATTTAAACTTCTGTAGGAAACTATTTGTTTGTAGCAGTGTCTTTTTTATTTCTTTATTTTTCTTTCTTTCATGGGTTGCTGTGGCAAAAAAAAAAAAAAATTCATCCCTGTGTTGATGACCTTTTACATGTAGCTGGGTTGTTCCTCAGACAACAGACTCAGTCTCTCACTAGGAATGTCCTCAAAGCATCTAGACCTCTTGACTTTACTTTGAGTGTTTCTTATTCTCATGTCCCTTTGCATTTAGTTTTGGACCTAAAATTTTCATTTAACAGGAGTAAGTTGTTATGGTACATAAGGGTTCTTTAACCTTTTTCTCTTAATGGATTGCTTTCAAAATCACTTGACAAAAACCAATGAACTTCCTCAGAATACTGTTGTTAAATAAATAAAATACATAGGATTACAAAAGAAATCAGTTAATTAAAATGCAGTTACCAAACCCACCCACCCTCCTTTTAAAAAAAAAAAAGTTCATAGCCTCTAGGTTGAGAACCCTGACTCTAGAGGAAAACTGATAGAAGTTTGGAAGCAGGGAATGTTTAGATTCTAGAGAAGAAACCAGGAAGCAAGATAGGTATGGGAGGAGAGTGAAACTTGATCAGTTGGGTCCCAGAGGTAAGAGCCAAAATCAGTGATTGGAGGTTGCAAAGAAGCAAATTTTGACACCCTATAAGAAAAACTTTTTTTTTTTAGCAAGTTAGAGCTTGGATAAAGTGTAATAGCCTGTCACAGGAGGTGTAGTAACTGGTTCCCCTTCATAGAAGTCTTTAAGAAAAAGCTAATTATCAGGCACACTGTAGTAGGATTCTTTTTTGGGCATAGGTTGGACTGAATGATCACTGAGGTGTCCCTTTGTGTCCCTTACCTCTAAAATGCTGTGATTCTCTGACTTCCTTAAAAGTTTCCATTGGGCAGTATTAGATTAATTCATGTGGATGGTACTTTCGTTTCTTTTACATACAACTTTTCTTACTTTCTTTTAGCAAATTGATGGAGAAGCATTTCTGCTTATGACTCAAACAGACATTGTTAAAATCATGAGCATTAAGCTGGGACCAGCTCTAAAAATCTTCAACTCTATCCTGATGTTCAAAGCTGCAGAGAAAAACTCACATAATGAACTTTGAGGACAGCAAAAACCACATTTCATCCTTTTTCTGCTTTAAAGCTCATGTCTTATTCAAAGCACAAGGACTGTTGTAGCTATTAAGTAAGAATTCTTCAAAGTCAAAAATCAGTGCTGCCGGATTATTTCTATTCATTGAGAGACGATATACATGAGTTATTATGAAAGTGCTTGGGTTTTTATTAAGGTACTGTAACAAACATCATCTTTTAGTTCTATTCATTGAGCTAAATTTACCTTTGTAAACCTTTTTGAGGCTTCAGAAGACAAAATCCATTGATAATTATTTATGGTATAGTGAGATTGGGGGGGACAGGGAATTATGAACTTTCTGCATTTTGTAAACATCGTTGAATTATCTTTCACTGTTTCTTTTTCAATATTTGCAGAAACCTTTTTATACAATCAAAATAAAATGAACTTTAAACCCAGTTAGCCAAAATCTGGCTATGAGTTTAGCCAGTTGGGACTGTTATAACTATTGTTAATTTTGTGCCATATTTTGAATTACAACATTTATGCTGAATATAACTTTGCAAGTCATGAAATTGCCTACTTGCTTGTAATAATTCATTGGGGCTGAACAGTTGTAAAAATTAATTTTTTAAGTAAATCAGTGTTTTTACTTTTGCACGACTTATGAAATGTTAAGCAAATTGCTTTT
>WOXC01006909.1:0-102970 GCA_011680675.1 Gymnobelideus leadbeateri | reverse complement strand
CACTGATTAATTTGATCCTTCTTTGAACCAGAACCAGTGAGAATAGTGTTTAAATGATGTTCCTCTTCCTCTTACTTTCCCTTCTTCTATAGTGTGTTTTGATGCCTCTTCAGATGGCATATTTTACCTTTTCCTAGCTCATCTTTTCCTTTTTCCCATTACAGTACCACTGATCCCCTTAATAGTCTTTTTTTTTTAGACTCCATGTTAGTGCATTCATATCCACACCCTCTAAGTATAACCCTTTTGCAGGTCATGATAATCATAGAGATTTCAAATATTGACAGTTATCAGCTCCACATATAGGGATGTGAACATTTTGCCCTTGCTGCATCCCAGGTAATGAGCTTGTGTTTGTGGGTGTGGGTGTGTGCACTTCTGCATGTGTGAGTCTATGTTACCCTTGTTTACCTTTTTATGTTCTTTTGGAGTCTTGTAATTGGAGATCAAATTTTCCATTGAGCTCTGGCTTTTTCATTAGGAAAGTCTGGAAGTCCCTTACTTCATTAAACGTCCATCTCCTTGCCTGAAAGATTATGCTCAGTTTTGCTGGGTAGTTAATCCTTGGTTGTAGTCCTAGCTCTCTTGCCCTACGAAATATCAAATTCCAGTCCCTCCACTCTTTTATTGTAGAAGCTGCTAGGTCCTGTGTGATCCTAATTGTAGTTCCTCGATATTTGAATTGTTTCTTTTTGGCTGCTTGTAGAATTTTTTCTTTAATCTTATAATTCTGGAATTTGGCTACTATATTTCTTGGAGTTTTCAGTTTGGGATCTTTTTCAGGAGGAGTCCGGTGAATTCTATCAATAGCTATTTTATCTTCTGATTCCAGGACCTCAGGACAGTTTTCTTTGACAATCTCTTGGAGGATGTTGTCTAGACTGCTTTTCTCATCATGGCTTTCTGGCAGACCAATAATTCTTAGGTTGTCTCTCCTGGATCTGTTCTCTAGGTCAGTTATTTTTCCAGTGAGATATTTTACATTTTCTTGCAATTTTTCGATCATCTTGTTTTTTTCGATTGACTCCTGCTGCATCATAGAGTTCTGAGTTTCAGTTTGATTGTATCTAATTTTTAGTGAATGATGGTCTTCAGTGAGTTTTTGAAGTTCCTTTTTTAGGGAGGTATTTTCTTTTTCCAAGTTGGTCATTGCCTCCCTGATTTGGTCTTTAAAATTTTTCTTAAGCTCCTCCAGGAATGCTATTTGGGCTTGAGACCAGATCATGTTTCCTTCTGTGGTCTCTGGTGTGGGCAGAGAGTCTATATTGTCCTGTGTGTTTTGTTGGTCTTGCCCTGCATAGTATGCTCGAATAGACTTTCTTGCCTTCCCCTTCTCCTTTTCAGCTTCCTTCCTTCCCATTGTGACTTCCTGTTTCTTAGTGTCTCAGGCTATGAGTTTGGGCCTGATCCTTGACTTTGAATACCTCTGGGTGGCTAGTTTATGGCTAAGTCAGGGAAGTCAGTGAGGAATGTAGATGTGTAGGTGGGGATGAGTCTGACCACTTCAGATTTCTGCCTCTATACCCCTGGGCTATAAGTAGGCTTTTGTTGGTGAGGTGAGGTGGGGCTTGTTGGGTCCCCTCCCTCTCTTCTCTTCAGATTCCTGGCTGGCTCAGTTACACCCTTTCCTGGAGATTCTCAAGCCTGAGGCTATTTCCATTAACTTGGGATTTCAATCTGGGTGGGAGACTTATCTTTGGGTTTTCTGCTTCATGAAGGAGGGATGGGAGGATCAGAGCAGCTAGAATTTACTTTGCCATTCCAGCCCCTGTATTATACAGGCAGGTAGTTTCTAAACTTCCAGGCTGGTGGCTGAATGCAGCCTGTGAAGCCACTCTCTCCACTGGGGGCCTGACTCTCCTATCTGGCTCCAATGATCCGTTCCCTCTGCGAGATGACTGCGATTCGTCCTTGGTAAGTCTCCAGGCTGGGGCTTTTTCTCTCTCTGGTGTAGTCTGCTTGCCTGCTCTTAGGTCTGAGCTGTGCAGATCCCATGCACTCTGCGCTTGACCTGTGCGGACACTCTGGGCAACCTCCTGGGCTGGATTCTGCCACACTCTGTCTTCCACTGGGCTCCGTCACTCCGGAATCCGCTCAGATTTACCCTTTTGGACTTAGTGACAGAGGAGCTCAGCGAGGTTACTGCTTCCTTTCCACCATCTTGGCTCCGCCCCCCTAATTTTACTTTTTAAGGATTTGTTTTCTTCAGTGAAACTTTTTTTCCTAGTTGGTCACTGCCTCCCTGATTTGGTCTTTAAAACCTTTCTTAAGCTCCTCTAAGAATGCTATTTGGGCTTGAGACTAATTCATATTTCCTTCTGTGGTCTCAGGTGTGGGTAAAGAGTCCAAGTTTTCCTCTGTATTTGGTTGTTCTTGACCTACATAATAAGCTTAGATGGATTTTCTTGCCTTCCCTTTCTCCTCAGCTTCCTTCCTTCCCATTGTAATTTCCTATTTCTTAATTTCTCAGGCTGTGAGCTAAGGGCCTGGTTGTTGAGTATGAATGCCTTAGCCTCTGGGTGTCTAGTTTGAGGCTAAGGAAGGAGTCTCAGAGAGGTATGCTGATGCACATAGAGTAGTCTGTGGAGGAGGGGTGGTCTGGCCACTTCAGATTTCTGCCTCTTTACCCCTGGGCTATAGCTCAGGCAGGCTTTTGCTGGTCTGGTGAGGTGGGGCTTGTTGGGACCCCTCCCTCTCTTCTCTTCAGACTCCTAGCTGCCTCAGTTATACCTGTTCTTGATGACTCCCAAGCCTTAGGCTATTTCCATTATCTTAGGATTTCTCTCTGGGTGGGACACTTATCTTTGGGTTTTCTACTTCATGAAGGAGGAATCAGAGCTGACAGTTTACTTTTTCATTTCATTCTGGTTCCTGCTAAACCAGGCAGGCTATTTCTAAACTTTCAGGCTGGGCACTGATGGCCCCAGGAGAAGTTGCTGTCTCTGCTGGGGGCCCCAGCCCTCTCTTACCTGGCTGCAATGATTCCTCCTGTCTCCTGATGAGATGTAGGTGAGACAGCTTCGATTTGCCTTTGGGATTGTTAAGTCAGCAGGCTGGGTCTTCTTCTTTCGCTGGTGTAGTCTGCCTGTCTGCTCTCAAGTCCAAACAATACAGACCCCAATTGCTCCACGCTCCCCCTGTCTGGACCCACTGGGCACTTTCCTGGGCTGGATTCTGCCAGTCTCCATCTCCACGTGGATTCTATCACTCCAGAATCCATTCAGATTCAGTTTTTAAGGTATAGTGACAGGATTCACAGAGGAGCTTAGAGAGGTTACTGCTTCCTTTCTGCCATCTTGGAACCACCCCCTATTACATCCATTGTGAGACATCTTCACATGCTTGGGTAAACCTCTGACTTACTGATGGGTTTGAGACCAATAAGTTATGCTCAATATAGTTTAGCCCATTTTCTGAGATGGTCTTACCAAAGTGTGCCCATTGCACATACTACAGCTTCTTGGAGCCATAGGTAAGATTTGCATGCCAGGTGGACACCACAGATCTATGAGCAGTCCTAAAAAGGGCTTGGCTGCCCTTCCTATCAGAGGCACTGGTTCTCCCTACATACCCCATAAACCTTGCCTGACCCTATAATGCATGTTAGAAATCTTAAATATTTTAAATTAAGGCATTACAGTATAATTTCAGTAGATTCTTTTAAAATCATAATTAAATGTCAACTTCTTTAGACAAAGTCATGTTCTGGGGGTATTAAAAATAAAAGTGGGTTAGCTAAATCTGTAACCAAGAAAAACATCTATGTTGATATGTAATTCCTTTTAGTTAAATCCTAAAAGAAAACAAAACCTGCCAGGGTATAATGGAGCAACACACTAATTTTATGCTCTTCAGCCACCTGAATTTTCTGAGAAATAATTTTCTTAAATATGTGCCTTTTAATTTACTTGTCCGTGACTTTTTTTTTGCCTTCATGTACACGTGTGTGTTGAAATTCAAAGAATTATTCTTAGGAAAAAGGGCAGGCTGCACTGTAATACATATGTATGAATTATCAAATGTGTAAGTGATATGTACAGGTCAATAATATACTATATATAATACACCTACACACTAATTCATATATGTGTATGTATATACACACATATACATATATGCATACATACATATGCACATACACATGTGTGTTTACATATATGCATCATTGTACAATCATTTTTCAGTCCTGTCTAACTCTGTGATCTCATTTGGGGTTTTCTTGGCAAAGGTACTGAATTGGTTTGCCATTTCCTTATCCAGTTTATTTTATAGATGAGGAAATTGAGACAAACAGATTTAAATGACTTGCCCAGGGTCAGCAAACTAAATTTCTGAGGCTGGATTTAAACTAAGGTCTTCCTGACTCCAAACCCAATGCTTTATCCACTGTTACCTCCTTCTCCTTATTGCTGTTATTATTGTCATTTTTATTAGTACAATTAATGATTCCATAAGCTTTATACCTTATTTGTTGATATTTGAGCAAAACCAGGCCTATTTATTTACTTGGGCTTTGGAGTTTCAAAATATAGAAAGAATTTATACATTCCCAGTCAATATATCCTTTGATTGAAGAATTAGCTGAAGGATGCTGACCCATTAGCCATTATTACTGGTCTGAAGAATTCCACCAAATACAAATAACAGTATGATGCTCAAGACCATGGTCAATAAGCAAAGGAAGGTCATAATCCTTCCAAGGAAGCCAGGAGTTCAGGGAACAAAGTAGCAGATGAATGGAAGACCATTACATGGGTATAGTTGAATGACTGGACAGACATGGTTAGGAAAAAGGTTGTCTCAGAAAAGATCTGGAGGTTTTCGTGGCCCCCCAATTCAATATGAATCTATAACCCAGAAAGAAAAAATGAATGAGAACCTTTGCTGCACTAAAAGAGAAAGAGCTTTAACAAATATAAAGGTGACCATGTCTCTCTACTTTGACTATTTCAGACCACAACTGGAGTACTGTGCTAAATTTGGATATGAAAATTTAAGGATGATGTTGGCAAACTGGAAAATATCTAGTTGCCAAAAATTAGGATGGTAATCACTGAGTTCACGTTATACAAGAATGGACAGTATTTGCCCTCAACAATACAAAACTCAAAGAGGATACCTTCAAGTATTTGAGTGATTGTCATATGAGAGTTGAATTGGGAGCAATGGGCTTGATGTTAGGAAAACAATAACTTCCTTGCAAACAGAACTGCCCAAAAGTGGAATGAACTTCCTAAGTGAGTGGTGAGGGATTTTTTATTAGAGGTCTTTGAGCGAAGGCTAGATTCTAATTATAAAGTATGGTGTAGGATCAATTTGGAGAGAGAATATGATATGGTCAAAAAAACCTTGATGGTCTCTTCCAATTCAATATTGCTGCAATTTTGTGGGTAACTCTCATGTTTATAAAATAGTCCCACACAGTGGTATGGGACATACTACTTACTTGTAAGCATCCATTTCCCAAAAATGGTTTAGCTGGACTTCCAAGTAATCAAGAGGAAAGAAATAATGGACGATCAGCTAAGCAGACTCTACAGAGAAGAAGGAACTCATAAGTCTGAAGTCTGACTGAATTATGTGGTAACTATGGTAATATATGGACTATTGATGACTGACTTATGGTAGAGTCTCCTGAGCTTGCATTGTTCTTATCAGCCACAGTTGGACACACTGTACCTTGACTCCAACATAGTATTGTCATTTTGGTCCTATTTAAGAATGAAGGACAGCAATTATGAGAACTTGTAAGTTCATGATTCATCTGCAGAATCCTATCAGGAATCACCTACTGAGAAGTACACCAACTCTTCAACAACCTGAAAGGGACTTTGATATAGAAATAAAATGCATGTGCATATAGGGGGAGAGGAGTGAGGAATGAACACTAAGCAACGTGTTTTCCTTTCTAGTCCTTCAGGTATGGAGATTCCTACAGTAGAGAGAGAATTAAAAATGTCTGAGAATGCTGATGACCTATACAGGTCATCTGCCAGTTGAAGTAATGGTGGGGTGAAAAGGAAGGAAACAAGCATTTACTAAGTATCTACTTTGTGATGGGTTTTACAAATATCTTATTTGAACCTCACAGCAACACTCAGAGATAGGTGTTATCAGTTATCTTCATTTTATAGCAGAGGAAACTAAGATAGACAAAGGTTAAGTGACTTACTCAAGGTTACACAGCTGGTAAGTATGAATCCAGTAACTGATTCTAGACCCAGCGCTTTATTCACTGTTCCATCTGGCTGCCTCTAATTCAAGAATGTGGGTTCCAGTTTTAGAATAGAAGTCGATATGTCTGAGAATATTGGCAGACATCCGCCACTGTGGCAAGGCCAGTAAGGCCTCAGAAGAACTAGAATTATCTATACAGGCTGGGGAACCTGCAGGCTCAACATCACACGTGGCCCTGAGGTCCTCAAATGTGTCCCTTTGACCAAATCCAAACTTCACACAACAAATTCCCTTCAATAAAAGAATTTGTTCTATAAAACTTGGACTCAGTTAAATAGCCACACCCAAAGATCTAGAAGGTTATATGTGGCCTCAATACCACAGGTTCCCAATTCCGATAGCTATACCAAAGTAACTTATGATATCAGAGGGAAAAGAGGACAAGTAGTTCGCATGTCACCAAACAACGTTAATGCATATTCTTGTGATGTCTTATTTGAATATAACTGTTTTTGTTGGCATAGGTTGGCTAATGTATAGATTACTGTGGCGTTTTGTTTTTGTTTTTTTTTTGCTTTATTTGATTTTTTCCCTGGTTTTGCATTTGTTTTTATGATAACAGTGTGCACAGCATTGCCATGTTTTAATTTCATATATTATCCCTGAAATTTAGTCATTTAGTAACTGAAGCCAGCTTGACAAGTGATGATTTTTTGGTGCTATGCTTCCTGTATGCAGTATTGATATGGATGTTATAAAATTTAGATATAATTACAATATAAATTTTCTATTTTTTATCACAATGCTTCATTTATCACAAAATTTAGCTTATCACAATGCTTTTGATTTATATCTATAGACATTCAATGATATCTTTAGTAATTTTGTGGGAAATGCAAAATTTTTCACCCAAAGGAGTAATGTCACCTAGGTTTTTTTTTGCTTTTTGGAGGGCAATTGGGGTTAAGTAACTTGCCCAAGGTCACATGGCTAGGTTTTTGTTTGTGTGCGTTAAGTGTCTGAGGCCAGATCCGAACTGAGGTCCTTCTGACTCCAGGACCAGCGCTCTACTCACTGTGCCACCTAGCCGCCCCGTCACCTAGGTTTTAAATCAGTTTGGGTTATTTCTTTTGCAATTTAATGGATCTCTAGGCTACTGACAAAAGGATAGGAATTGAAGGGTGTGGTTTGACTTCCCCAAGGCACTGTCATTAATATTATATTCTAAGTATGACTTTTAAAACAAAAGTTGCCACATGCTTAATAATAGTAAGCACTCCAGAAGGAGTAAAAAATGACAATAAAGATCATGTTTTTCAGATAACATGTGTATTATGTGTGTATGTGCATGCGTATGTATGTATGTATATATGTATGTGCAAGGGTAAAGGATTACTTTTCCTGCTAAATAGAAGACCACTCCAATACATTGGTGTCAGTGGGCCCCTGTATTCCAGAAATATTGGAAAGATACCCAGGCCTACCAACAACAACAACAACAACAAAAGAAAATAAAAAGGATGATAAGGAATGATAGCTCCTGGGAGGAAATCCAAATGACTTTCAGCACTAGATTCTCCAGTGGTTTACTTACCAAAAAACTATTAACTAATATAACTATAGGTGAGAGTGTAACATTTCCATTATTTATGACACAAATATTGAGGGAATACATGATAAATTTCATCTGAAAACAGTGTCCTGGTGCATCTATTTCCTTGATGAAAATAAAATTGTGAACTCTGATCTTAAGAGTAGTTACTACCATTAGGAAGTTGGGAGTTCAGACCTTGCTCAAAGCGTTGGGTTACCAGTAACTCAGTAGTTTAAATTTTTATTTCCAATTCCATTTATTAAATGTATTTCCATCTATTATGTGAATAAGTGTTGCTTAGGGCCATGCCAAGTTAGGAAGGAGATAGGAATCTTAATTGGAATAGGGACACTAAGCCTTTTTTTTAAAAGTTATCAAATATTTCATGCTAATATTTGCATTTAAAAACTTATGTTCAATGAACCTGTCCAGACAGGCATGAGAAAGTTGGAAGCAAGGAAACCACATTCCAGCTTGTTTCCTGTATAATTGAGATTGAAAGAAGGTCTACATGCCAGGAGCTCCAAGTCAGTTGACTTCTGCCTTTATTGACATGCACGCAAACATGTGATACATCTATACATAAATAAATTATATGCACATATGCATGTTGAAATAATTTACTTTACCTGGAAGAAATACATTTTGCATAAACTCACACAAATAAATATGGGCATATTTATTTTTTTCTAACTCAGTAAGATAAATTAATTGGACTGGCATTGAATTAATAGATTAGATAGGTAAAATTGTCATTTTTTATTATGTTGGCTTTACCCCCCCATGAACAATAAATATTACTTCAGTTATTTAGATCTGACTTTATCTCCATAAAAATGTTTTATGTTTATGTTCATATAGTTCCTATGTCTGTTTTGGCAAGTATACTCTCAGGTATTTTATAATATTTACTTATCTTACATGGCCAAAAGCAATATTAAATAATATTACTGACACACAGTATAGTTTCCCTATTTTTCTTTTTTGATTGAATCTATTTTAGCTTTAACTTTGTCTGAGATTATGCAAATATGGCTAAGGCCCACCTTCTGGCACAATAAATTTAAGTGATGCTGACATCAGTACCAATGACATGACAGTGTGAGTAAGGTGATAAAACCAACCTTGACTTGGAGATAACAAGGTTGATTTCCTGAAAGAATGTAAGCTTCTTGGGGGCAAGGAGCTTTTCATTACTGTCTCTGTATCTCCAGCACCTAGTTGCGACTAGGGGACACTAAAGAAATCCTTGAGAATTACTTATCATGCCTTCGTCCCTTAGGCCATGTTTAAGACAGTATGGTACAGAATGGACAGAACCCTGAACTGGGAGTTGGGAGGCTTGACTTGAGTTAAAATTCTACCTCTGACATTTACTATGTGGGTGACAATAAATAAGTGGCTTAATTGCTTTGAACCTCATTTGTTTCATCTGTAAAATGGAGAGTATGGAACATACGGGGTGGTCAAGTAGAATTAACTCTGGTATGAGGACTTGCCAAGCTCCTTTCAGGGATGCTCATCCACCTTTGGTGTCCATCTTCAACCAACTCTTGCCTTTGCTCTAAGAAGCTGTAGAATGTGCAAGGGACACATCCAATTATAACCCTCTCAACAGATAGCCTAAACCAGAAAAAAGGGTAATTAATGGGTCTCAAAACTGTCAGTGAGTTAGGGAGTTGTCCACCCCAATCATATGAACATTCCACAGTAGAATGGGCACATGAGAACAGTTTATTTCAATAACTATGAAGGCAGCAAAAACAGGAATTATGGAGCACTTAAAGCTTGGTCAGACATTGAAAACACCAAAGGCATCCACTGTACCCTGGTCCATCACCAGTTGTCTTGACTTGCCACTATACTTTGATGACTCTGAAGGAGAGAGAGAGGCTGATGACTGTTGAATTCTGCCTCACTTGAATCCAATTCATGCAAAAGTTAAGACATCACAGGTTCCTCTTCAAAAATAAAGAACAATAACAAAATGGAGATGATGATACCTATATTATCTTTCTGACAGGGTTGCTGTGAAAACAAAGATGATATATTTAAATAATCTTGCAAATCCTAACACTATGTAAAATGACAAGAATTAGTAATATTCTGGAGAAAAAAATGAACCTTGGAATCAAAGGACTTAGTTGAGAATGCCGACTCTGTTTCATGTGTCCTCTGATCATCTGTGGATGACGTTATCACTCTAAAGCTTAGTTTTCTTATGTAAAAATTGGGATTATAACCATTGTCCTCATTGCTGCCTACTAGAGGCATCATAGCACAGTGGATAGAGGGCTAACCTGGAAGACTGAAGAATTTAGGTTCAAGTCTTGGCTCTCCTAGGACTTAGTACTCTGACCTTGGACCACATAACCTTAAGACTTTAGGAAAACGCTCTGAGATTATTTCATAGAAGGAGCTTAGCTATCTTGGAGCAAGGCGTTTCCTTATCTGTGAGTTTCTTATATAAATTCAGTTATAGGTATAACCACATTCCCTGTTCCCTTTACATACTACTTACTACTACTACTACTACTACTACTACTACTACTACCACCACCACCACCACCACCACCACCACTACTACTACTACCAACAGCAACAATAACAATAACACAGAATTTTAAGATCTGCAAAGAGCTTTGTGCATATCTAACTTAATCCTTACAACAATGCTGGATGTAGGAGCTATTATTATCCCCATTTTACATATTAGAGGCAGAAAAAGGTTAGGAGTTTTAGAGATCACATAGAGTGTAAGTGTCTAAAGTCAAATTTAAACTCAGGTCTTCCTGACTGAGGGCCCAATGCTCTGTGCACAATGGTGTCAACTACCTGCCACTAGAATGTCGTTGCAATTTTTAAGTGAAAGTAGATAAAGTACTGGGCTTGGAATCTGGAAGACTTATCTTCCTGAGTTTCAAATATATCCTCAGATGCTTAATAATTGTATGACCCTAATCAATCTCTTAACACTGTTTGCCTCAGTTCCTCATCTGTAATAATGAACTGGAGAAGGAAAGGACAAACCACTCCCGTGCCTTGGCCATGAAAACTCCAAATGGTGTCATAAAGAGACAGACATGACTGAAACAGCTGAACAAGAACAACAGGTAAATGCTAGCTATTATTATTGCTATAGCTAGTGATGGTGGCGGTCATGATGATGAAGATGAATATGATGATAATGAAAAGACTGTTGACTGTGGTCTTTCTCTTGAAAATGAAAATCAGTCCACTAAGGCAAGGAATTCAGTTTGCTCAAAAATTAAATTCCAGAGTGGTGTGTCTATACTTTTATGTGGTAGGAACAGTTGGAGTCTTGAAAGTTTCAGTGAAACCCAAGCGGATATTATAGAGATCTTCAACATATTCCTTTTGGTTTTTGAGGATTACTTATTTTAGGAAATCATTGGTTTGTTAACAAAAGTTTTATGATGAGATAGATGTTCTAAAACTAGGACAAAAAAACATGCATTAGCCAAAAAAATGTAGGTGGAGTAGGATTTCCAGAGCTACAAAAATATTACTCTGGTTTTTGTTAAGCCAAGAAAATGGAATAGATCTCTTGTTAAGAGGTGAATGGAACTTAGCCCAGTTGCAATGGCCCAAGAGAGGCACAAATTGCTCTTTTCTTTCATTAAGTCTCATTAATAATGGTGAAACAGCAGATTTTTGAAACTGTCTCACTGCTGAAAGCTACATACAATAAATGTATTGGAAATTGTAAATAAGAAGTGAAAGAAAAATTGAACTAAAACCCAAAAGCAAGCTGGCATATTGAAAAATACTCTAGAAATACAATTGATTTAACAAGGATAGAAATGATAGGGCTGGGTGCCTTTGGGGATTCAAAATGTAGTAGACATAATGGACAGAGATCAATTTCTCTCATTCACATATTTGCAAAATAAATATAATTTAGCCTCAAACCAAGCCCATAGTCACATGTAATTGAAAGCCTGACTTCAAAGAAGTGATATAAACAATGAGGTAATGTATTCTACTTGTGTAATGAGAACCACAGATAGGTTTACCCCAAAGTACCAACTCAGCATCCATGACTCCCCATCCAGCATAAATACATTCCTGGGGGCAGGGCTGGGGGAAAGGAAAAGGAGAGGAGGGTGTGTCAATGAACAGAATGGTAACAACCACAGAAGAAATTTTAAACTTTCAGAGGAGAATTTTGTGGGGAAGGCAAAAGATGGTTCTGAGAGAAGGGTAGGTATCATTTCAGCCAGTGGAAGTTGCTCTGCTATGAGTTTCTTTCAATATATTTAGAAATTGTTTAGAATTGAAGGTATGTGTTACCATATATTTGCACTTCCAAAGGAATTTCCATCCCTGATAATTTCCCTTATTTCCTTAAAAACTCTGCTCAATTGACCCATTGTATATCAAGGCTTTCAAAATTTCTCCTACTGTTAGTACCTGTTGTCCCCAAATTTTCTTTGCACGCATGCATGCATGCATGTGTATTTGCGTGTGTGTGTATGTAATTATATATATGTAAATATATAAAGATATGTATAGATATATTTGTTCTTCATAGAATGTAAGCTCCACAAAGGGCAAGGGCTTTTTAATTTTTGTCATTTTGGACTATTTTTATCACCTATAACAGTATCTGACACATAAACGATAAATAAGAATTCATTGATTTATTGATTGTAGCTTATATCTCCCTTGCAAGAGATAGAGTAATGACAGAATGGAGATGAAAGAGTGAAATTAATCTCTGTTGGATCTTTCTTCATTGCCTAGAAATATGCTCAGCTCACCCTTACCCAAAAAACAAACAACAAAACTACTTTCCCTTGACCTTGCCATTAAACATGGTAAATTCCAAGTCCAATTTCCTTCTTTCACTGATAAACTCCAGAAATAGTCATCTCTTCTCACTAACTCCATTCTTTCTCCACCCCCTCACTCTTTAATTCATTGTAACTTAATTTCTGGTCTCATTTGTTCCCTAAAAACAATTTTCTCCAGGGAAGGCTAATAATGTCCTTTTATTCAAAACCAGTGATTTTTTTTTAGTCCTCCTTGATTTCTTTGCAGTATTTACTATGACTGGCCATTCTATTTTCTCTTACCTTACATAACACTTGAGAAAAGTGATTATTAATAGCCAAGGATTTGAGGAGATCCAGAGTTCTAAACTCCTGATTTTAAAAAAGTTCATTTTCTTGAAAGACATCGCTGATAATGATATTGGAGTAACTTTCTTGTTCAGGACCCCACCTTGGCCATCATGTTCTGCTCAGGCTTTGGTGGGGCATAAATTCTTTTAATAGATTGCCCAAGGATGGACATGGTTTGGATATAGAGATAGTCTTTCTGTCCAAGGGTGGCATGATGTCACTCTCAGCCCTTTATTGTGATATTCTTTCTCATTAATTGTTAACCAATAAGAGTTGATTGCCATTCCCTCTTCTAAAAGAACATATAAGCCCTGAACCATCACCATAATTATCTTTGGTCTAAGAGAGATGTCCAAATGACCATCCTTTTATTAATAAATATTCTGGCCTTACTAATAAAATGATGATATTACCCAGAAATTATGTCTCTCAAACCTTTTTAATCACCACACACTATATCCTTTAAATTTTCATATCTCTCCAATTACTCCTCTTTCTCCCTTTGTTGGCTGGTATTTCTCTTGGCCCATCCTGATATGTGATTCCCTGTCCTCCACTTGATCTTTTTTGACCTTCTGATCTTTCAGTGATTATTTCTATGAAAATGTTTGTCAAAATAGTATCTTAACCCTTGGCTGATCCACTGAGTTACAGCTTTGTCATTTCTAACTACATGCTCGGTATCTTCAGGGAATACACTCAGAACTTCAAATTCAACATGCTCTACAGAGAATTCATCAAATTTCACCCAAATCTGGTCCTCCTCCAAACTGTCTTATTTCTCTTGATGATACCACCATCCTCCTGATCACCGAAGCTCAAAACCTTAGTCATTTTTGAACAACCAGATAATGATCATGTCCAGCTGAGAAGGTGTTTTCCCAGAAGAGGGTTGAAGTGCGCAATCCTCAGTCCTACTTCTCTCTAGTAAGAAAAAGCAACAGGCAAGGAAATCAGAATTAATTAACTGCTTATTATTTGTCAGGCTCTGTGCTAAGAAATGAGGACACAAATACAAACAAACAAAAAAAGAAAGATCCTTTCCTCAAAGAGACACCTGGGCCTCAAAACTGTGCCAATTAGGCAATGCATCTACCAGGGTTGTGTTGACTCAGTTTCCAAAATCCTGATGTCATTCTGTTAGTCAATCAACAAGCATTTGTCAAGCCTGTACTATGCGCCATGCATTTTGCTAAGTGTTGGGCATATAAAGAAAGATGTAATAATCTCTGCTCTAAAGAACTTTGCTATTTAGTGGGGGAGGCAATATGCAAACAACTAATATGGTTTATATTATACTGTATATTAGAGATATTCTATATATTAGAGATATTTGAGAGAGATTATAGCTGTATATTAGAAATATTCAACAGAAGAGAGGAAATAAGATATTGGGGAAGGCTTCCTGTAGAGGGTAGTATTTTAGCTGGGACTTGAAGGAAGCCAAGCGATAGAGATGAGGAGGGAGAACACTCCAGACATATGAGGTTAGCCAGTGAAAATGCTCAAAGTCATTCACATGAATAATGAACTCTTCTTTCTTTGATCTACCTCTTGCCCCCCAACAGAGCTAAAAAAAATCCAACTTTTTTTGGGTCCAATATTTTATCACCAGTAAAATTATTCTGAACCATAGCCTTTCTGACACTATTCTTCAGGGTCTTTCCACTCATTAAATCCACTTCAGTTACTTGCCTTGCTTTCTTCTTCTATATATTTGTTTATGAAATCTGAAGTGGTGAAAGAGTTCTCCCTAGTAATACAAGTAGTTTCTTTAGGAGATTTTGCCATTATATCCCCATTTAAGGGATATATTTTTGTGCCCTCAGAATGTTATTCTGCAGAGTCCTCAGTCCCTTAGGTCTTGGTAAACAGGCATTTACCAAGTGTGGCATAGGCATATAGAGGTTGACCTTGAAGATAGGCTGAGCTGAATTCAATTCCCCTTTCTGACATACTTACTGATAATAGGACCTCGTCTTTTAATATTTTAGGCAACCCTTAAAGACTACTCATTGCAACATAGATGGTGCTCTTTATTAGGAGAACAGTTTCCCTATTTGGGAGTTCCCTATAATAATACATACTTTGGTCTAATCTCTATCCTGTTGATCTTTTTCCTGAAATCTCCTTTCTTCAGTTAGAGGGGGCCTGGATAAAATACTCAATCTTCCTCTCCTTTCCTATTACTAAATTCAAGATGTATTGGTCATTACTGTCAAAGTTCTCATCATTTATACTTCAGCAGCTAGTTCTTTTTTTATTGGTTGAATTAAATACGGAACAATAATTCTGATTTTCATATCCTCCAGCTTTAGAGGAATTATATTATCATTAAAGCAAGGCAAGAATTTATTAATTTCTATGCTTTTGGCAAAGAGAGAATCCCAACATATGTCCAGATAGTCAATTTACTCCATAATATTTCACTGCAACAGATTTTCTGTTTCCTGAACTCTTCATCTAGTACCTCCCTCTGGGTAGGTGGGCTGTATTATGCTTCTACAACAATATTGCATTTATTTTTATCTCCACTGACCCTTAACCAGATACTTTCCTTTGTATTTTCTGTTTTGGTTCTATAATTCTACACACATGCACAATGCACATACACATATACATACATGTTTGTGTATATGTATGTATATATGTACACACACATATACCTCTTGCACCCAGTACAGTTAAAAAAAAATCCAATAGTTTTTGGTCCTGAACTTTGGTCATCAATCAAATCATTCTGAATGTATTGAAACTCTTTCTATTCATCCTCAGTTATTTGCCTTGCTTTTATCTTTTAGACATTTGTTTATTAAATCTAAATTGGTGAAATACTTCTCTGTGATAATACAAAGTTTCTTTAAGAGATCCCTCCATTATATCCCTATTTAAATGACATGTCTTTGTGTACAAATTATATGTACATAGATTCTCTTTATTTGTAAAAATAGAGCTTTACCCAAGTGTAATTCTTTAATAGAAAAATTTGTATATGGGGCGGCTAGGTGGCGCAGTGAATAGAGCGCCGGCCCTGGAATCAGAAGGACCTGAGTTCAGAGTCGGCCTCCGACACTTAATCCATACAAACAAAAACCTAGCCGTGTAACCTTGGGCAAGTTACTTAACCCCAATTGCCCTAAAGGGGCGGCTAGGTGGCGCAGTGAGTAAGAGCCGGCCTCGGAGTTGGGATGACCCGAGATCAGATCCGGCCTCAGAAAATGAGCACCCACGCATAAATAATGACTAGCCGTGTAACCTTGAGCAAGTTACTTAACCCCAATTGCTTTTAAAAAAAAAAAAAAAGAAAGAAAAAAAAGAAAAATTTGTATGTAATACGTACATAGACGCATTATTTAAATAGGGATATAATGGAGGAATCTCCTAAAGAAACTTTGCATTATCACTATTCCAACACTATTCTCTTCCTCATATCATAGCCTTCCATAGCTAGTCATAAATCCCATCACAAAACATGATTAATATTTTGTCCGATTATTTCTTTGAATTAAGATTTGTAATTTATACTATATATTACCCTACTTTGTACATTTAAATTTAGATATCTGATGCCATGAGTGTGATTTCATATGGTCTTCTTGGATGTTATTTTCTTCTAATGTCTTCTGACATACTTTTCCCTATTTTAATCCATACTGATCTGTGATCATTGCATTACCACTCAATCTCCCAGCAAAAGCCTTCTTTTGGTTTCAAAGGTTATATAGTAGGTTTCTTGAGGGCAAGCACTATTTTTGTCTTGGCATGCCCAGCACCTGGTAGTGTCTTGCTCTTTGTAGAGATTTAGTAGATGCTTATTGAATAAATAAATATTTAATGAAATATTTTACTAGATGGTAGCTTATACAAATTTCCTGGGTGCTTCAGTTGACTGGAAGTTAAACAGTTTTGGGGGGTGACAATGGTTCTCAAGGCTACATTAACAAAGACTGTGTATTGCCTAGAACCATAGAAATGATAACTCTACTCTGTCCTTTCATCTCAGACTACAGTTGAAGTATCATGTTAATTTCTAGGATCACAGATTAAAAAAATGATATCTTTTGTTTGTACATAACCTTCATTCCCAAACATCCTTTTGCTTGTTGCCTGCTTGAGCCATCTTGAGTAACAAAAATTAAAAAAAAAAAAGGAAAGAACAAGCAATTCAGCTAAACTAACATACCCATCAATTGAGTCTGATGTTATATGCAATGTTCCACACCCATTGTTTCCTCACTTCTTTAAAGAAAGCTGGGAGGTTTGCCATGTTTTTTAAGTGGAATATTGAGAAACAGTAAATATTCAAATGATAGTATGTTGGTCCAGCAGAGACTCTAACCAGGCGTTGACAAGCGAAAGCCTTTAGGCCAAATCCACCCAGTCATCTGTTTTCACATGAACTGTGAACTAAGAATTAATTCAATGTAAAAACCATTCTTAGCTCACAGGCCATACCAAAACAGGTGGCAGGCTGCATTTTACCTGACAGCCATAATTAGTTGAGCCCCACATGAAGCTCAATTGAAGCAGCTAAGGTTAGCTAGCTTGGACAATAGCACATTAATGAGCATGTCCTCACCTAATTTCAAATATCTAAAGACCCGTCATGTGGAGGATGGATAAGTCATATTCTATTAGATTTCCTTTTTCATGCTAAACTCAGGACTGGATTGCTCAGAGTACATCTGGGCACTTTTCAACTTCCTGACCTTGAAAACTCTTAGAGATACCACATCAAGAAAACTGACTGGACCATCTGCTTTGAACTAACTCTTTAAGCCTAAAATCTAAAAACCAACCTCTTGATGCCAGAGTTTAGAAGGCCAGTTCCTTAAATCCCAAGAGATGGAAAATCACTTGGAAAAAGGGGACAAAAGAATGAAATCCCACTGGGAGTTTTGGAATGGAGTGGAGGGAAAAGAATAGAGGGTCTTGGGAAAAGATAGGGAATAGAATTGGTAGAGAAAAAGGAAGTACTTAATTCCATTATATGAATGAAGAGAACAGAGCTACCCTATCCTAAATAAGCCATTAGTAAGTTAGTCTTGGGTGGCCATTCAGTTCAATTAAAAAAGCATTTTTGAGAGATTATGTTTGTCATTATGTTGGGAGTTGGAGGTACTAAAATACAATCCCCCCTCATAAAAACAAACAAACAAATAAAAACAGTTTCCACTTTCATTTTTTTGGGAAAAAGGGGGAATAAATGTGCCCACAAAAATTAAGCTCAGAATATTTCTAAAACAAAGGCAAAATAATTTCAGAATATATAGTAATTCATTGGAAGGGATCATAATAGGCTTCCTGTAGGAGGTCACATGTGAGTTGATCACTGAAGGAAACCAGAGATTCCATGAGGCAGATTTTCAAAGAAGGTACATTTCAGGTACAGAGGATAGCTCCAGTCAAGGGAGCAGAGGTGAGAGATGAAATCTTATACATGGAGAACAGTAAGAAGACAAATTTGGTGGGAATGTAGGGTGAGGGAAGGAGCTAAATGTAAAATAAGTTTGTATATCAAGAAGAAAATGAAAAGTGGTATTTTTAGTGGAAATTAGAGTTCTCTTCCTCTAGGCATAATTGGAATTGGGATAATAGAGGAAATTTCCATCAGCTCTCTGTGAAAAAAGAACAACAATAGGGAAACTTTGCGTTTTTCACCTTGGAAGGAAAACAAGCAAACAAGGATTAGATCCATCTCAATTCTTGACAATTTTTAACCTAGTCCATTAAATCTGCACCATAGACACTTGAAAGGAAAGGGAGAGAAAGTTATCTGTGATGCTGTGAGAGTCTACCTTGAGTTACCTTAGGAAATTATCCTGAAAGATGATGGTGCTATTTCTGTGACTAATGGGGATTTGTCTACATGTAAAAAGCAGGCTTTTGGAGCCAAGAAATCCTCCCCCTCCCTTCCTCCCCCAGGCCTATACTCTCCCTCATAGTAAGATCACTCTGTATAAGCCCAGCTAAACAAAGTAATCTGCACATATATTAATAGGAAAACAGCTGTTGCAAGAGAAATATCAGCTTCTAACATTAGAGTCATATATTCTAGTCTCAGAAGACAAAGAGCTTTTCAGTTCACCTTTACATTATAGCATTTACAAATTCAAATTAAAAAAAAAGTATTTCAGACCTCACCAGGAGTCATTCTGATTTGAGATTCATAATGCTCATGTCAGTATGTCAGATAATAGTAGTGATGCTAAAATGCACAGCGTTCATGGAGAGCTTTAGGCTTTGCCAAGTGCTTTACAAATATAATTCCATTTTATTCTCACAACAACCTTAGACTATAGGTGCTATTATTATTGTTACAAATGAGGAAACTGAGGCAAGCAGGTTAAGTATTTTGCCCAGGATCACACAATAGTAAGCCTTTGAGGCTGAATTCAATTCAGGTATTCCTGACTCCAAGCTGCCTATATAATGCAGGTGGAATGGGATTTTGGGATGAGCTTGTATTCCCCACATGGTCAAAAAAACCCATGTTGTATAGTAGAAGGAATGTTAGTATCAGAAGACCCCTGGGTTTAGATTCTGTTTCTGACCCTTACTAGCTGTGTGACCATAAGAAAATCATTTAACTTTCTTAACCTCAATTTCTTCATTAGTGAAATGGGCATAACAATAATTAACCTTATGGGATTTGTTGGGGAATCAAATTAAATAATGTAAGAAAAGTGCTATGTAAAGGTCATCCATTATTACTATTTCATTACAACAAATTTCTGGATAATCTTACATAGTCTTTGAATAATACTTTGAATAGAAATGAAAAAAAATGGTTATTTGCTTTTAGTAAGACACTCTTCATCAGCTCCCCATGGCTACTTGGGATGTCTTCTCCCATTTTCTTTCCCTTATGTTTAAGCTATCCTTCTGAGAATCAGTGGAAGGAAATAGTGATGTTTAACTATAAGAGGAGATTCAGAGGGGGTGGTGATGATAGCTATGTTCAACTATCTGAAGGTCTTGTAGGGAGGAAGGATCCAACTTAGTCCATGTGATCCCACAGGGCAGAGTCAGCAGTCATGGGCAGATGTTGCACAATTATGGTTTAATACCAGGAACAACTTCCTAGCAATTAGTATTATCCCAAAGTGGGATGATGTGCTTTGGAAGGCACTAAATGCCTTTAGGGAAATGCTAGAGTATTACTTCTTGGCTGTCTTGGAGTACAGACACTTATTAAGCAGCAATTGGACTAGACAGCTTTTGGGTCTTATCCAGTGCAGAGATTCTGAGGTCCAACTGAGTCTTCTGAATGACTACTCCTCATGTACTGCCCTTGGACTTTTACTGTTTAAGAGGTCACTTCATGCTAGATGACAACAATAATGATGTGGATGAGAATACAATAATTAATAATAATAATAATAATAATAAAATCTATATTTTAGTCCAGATCTATGATCACATCACCATGTGGGAAGGAGAGGAAGAGGGAGAGGGAGGAGAAGGAGACAGAGAGGAAGAGGGAAAGGGAGAAGAAGAGGAAGAAGGATACAAAAAAGGAAAGGGAGAGGGAAAGGGAGGAGACAGAGAAAGAGAGGGAAAAGGAGAGGGAGAGGGAAAAGGAGACAGAGAGGGGAAGGGAGAGGGAGAGGGAGGGGAAGGAGACAAAGAGGGAGAGGGAGAAGATGGCTGAAACTGAAGATATTTCTTTGGCCCTGTTCTTAGATTCAGTTCACTCTCTAGCCTTTTCCTCTAGAGAGTCTAGGTTTGATCCTGGTGAGAAATTCCCATCAAAGATGCAGATTAGCAATTCATAATCTTAGAGACTCATCTTGAAGGTACTAAAAGGTTAACTGACTTGCCCATGATCATACAGCCTCTGCATGACCAAGATGGGGGTTAAACCCAGGTTTTCCTGACTCCCCAGTCATCTGTGTTTCTCCAACATCACACTGCCCTCAAAATAACAGCTCACACAAATCTAGGATTTTCATGTTGCAAAGTGCCATATACTAAGAATCTCATCTGATCTTCATAATATTCTTGTGAGATGGGTACAATGTTTACCCCCTGTTTTAAAGATGAACATTAAGAAGCACAGAAAAATTAATTGCCTTGCTTCTAGACACTCAGCTAGAGTCAAAGATAGGCTTTAAACTCAAATTTCCCCCACCTTCAGATGCAGTGCTATGCTACATTTTCCCCACTGAGGAAAGTGAACACATGCAAACAGTTTTACAGACTTCTGGGTTTTATCTTTGTGATGCTGACTGTGCATCCCAACAACCTTATTGGCATTTGAGGTTACCTTATCTTTTCATATTTTAGTCGATATCTACTGTCACCCAATGTGTAATCCTAGCACTTCTTCCTATATGATCCCTGACCAGACTTCTCTTTCTAATCAAATACATTCTCTCCTTTGTATACTAGCTTCTATTTTGTTCACATAGATCTCATGCCTCTATATCTCACTTTGTATAACTTATGTCCTTGCCAATGCTTTGAAGATTTTATTAACATTCTGTTTACCTCTTGAGGTTATTAGTGAAAATTTACCAATAAGAAAACAGTTAAATTGAACCCTTCTCTGGGCAATTTGCATCGCCTCCTCCTCCTGGGGTAGTATCTTCTTATGTGCTTTTACCCTATATTTGTGATATTCAGACCACTTAAGGAAACTAGGTATTCAGCCTTTTTAAATTAATTTAGCTATCAAGATTTCATTAGATGATATATCCAAGACTAAAGTATGTGTTCTATCAAGATAGGAGATGAAGTAATCATCCACTATATTCCCTTCAGCTAATATGATTCTAGTTTCATGATTCTAGTCAAAAATAAAAGGAAATAAAATTCTACTTAGTCTAATCTGCTTCATTGTTTATGAATCTAGGCTGTGCATTGCCAAAGGTCCTACTATCCCAGAGTTGGATTAACTCCTAAGAGTAGACTGGGCATGTTCTTTTGATGATTAGGCTATAGGATAAAACTTTGAGAAGGTACAGTCTTCCAAATCAGGGTTCCTGGAATCAGAAAAAGCATAGAATTTTAGAGTTAGAAGGCCCTCAGCGGGAAGCTAATGTAGCCCAACAAAGAATGCCAATTATAACATTCATTTAAGTCCTGATTAATGCAAATAATGAGTCTTATCAAGGGTCTCTACATATTTGAATTCTTACTTTTCAAAGTTGTGATTCTGTGAAATATGGCCATTTGTTTCAGCCCAATGGAAACATACAGTGCACATTTGAATGGTGTTACTACTTAATGGATCCAGTTACGTGTCTCAGTGGTTAGAGAGCTGGGTCTGGATTGAGGAAGAGCTGAGTTGAAATCTGGCCTCAAAAACTCACTAGCTGTGTGACCCTAGGCAAGTTACTTAATCTCTGTTTGTCTTAATTCACTGGAAAGGAAAACGGTAAACCAATACAGTACATTTGCCAAGAAAATCCTATACAAGGTGATGAAGAGTCAGACACGATTGAAACACTGAGCAACAACAATAACACCATCCCCCAGAACAACCCATTCCACTTTGGAATGGTTCTCCATCTTAGAAAGTTTTTCTTGCCAAAAAATCTATATTTATGCCCCCGCAATTTCTGCCCCTAGGTCTGTACACTGTGGTAAAACAGGATTACTTTCTTCTCTGGCCTCATTTTCTTTCTTTTATGCTCTTCTCTACCTAGTTCACATTCTCCCTGGACCCAGCTGAAGGAGTCAGTATAGCAGCAAAGAACTGACCTGAGGTATGCTGCCTTAACGGGCTTAAGGCCCCATCTGCCCTTTGAATGCTCTTTATCTCTGCTTAACTTGATCAAGTCGAGGAAAACACAGCTGAAACCTGGATGCCCTATACAGCCTGCTGTAATATTTGCATTCAATTCCAAACATGTCCACAGTGTTCTCATCCTTAGGAGGAATTAATCTTGAAGAAACTGGAAATACTGATCTGTCAGTCTTCTCTTTAGTGACCCAGTCCTTTAAGAAGTCTTTTTGCAAAGGAGAGATAAGGATCCCAGGTAACACAGGGTTCTTTTATCCTCTAAGCAGCAGTCCTGTTTATCCATGCTAGGGCCCAAGCTTATCCAACAACCTGCCTGCCCAGCCCCTCTCTAACTGATCACTTGGGACAAAAGCAAAGTACCCACTGGGATTGGGCCATGCTGCAATGTCCTAGAGAGACTAAAACTGTCCCCCTTTTCCCTCTAGAACTTAAAAAGACAAGCAATCACTTCAACCTCAGAATAATAGCCAAGATCATCCTTTCCTATAAAACTTTGTTACTGTACTTGGCTTACTTGGCTTTTCTGTCATCTGGGAGTCTTTTGGAACTGACAGCTTTTGTGGAATCTCTGACAATTTTCCTGAAGAGTGCTTGCTACTTCATGATACTTTATCATCCATATCTCTGTCCAAGTGCATGTGTATTCTTATCTATGCTTATGTGCTGAGCTTCTTTGGAGAAAAAGTTGACTCTCCATGTGGGAAGGCCAAGCTGAAACAATCCTAGTTGTCAAGCTCGGTTTTGCTCAGTTATTACTTCTCTATCCAAACAGAATCAAGATTTCACTAATTGATGAGACTCTGATGGCAGGGTAACATTTCACTCCTGCATTGTTTAACTCTATTTTCTATTGCTTTAGGGAAAGAAGAGACCAGGAAAGAGTAGGACAGGGAATGGGGAGATACACTTCCTATCGATTTCATCTTCAGTAGGAAAATGTAAAGACAGACTCTGTCTCTCTCTCTCTCTGTCTCTCTCTCTCTCTCTGTCTCTCTCTCTCTCTCTGTCTCTGTCTCTGTCTCTCTCTCTCTCTCTGTCTCTCTCTCTGTCTCTCTCTCTTCCTCCCCCTCCGTGTGTGTGTGTGTGTGTGTGTGTGTGTGTGTGTGTGTGTGTATGTGTGTGTGTGTGAAGTGTGGCAATGAGGGAAGTTGGGGATTCTATTACTTGTCACAAAAATGTGGTTAAATAGATCAGGCAAAAAGACAGTGGGGGGTCATCATGAATTAAAATAACATAGTTGTAAGTTTCAGTCAGTTGACAAACATTTATTAAGTGCCTTCTATGTTCTAGGTCCAGTAGCTCCAAAGGAGTGTAACCAGTTCACCGTGGCTCATTCTTCTCCAGGCAACACTCCTGACTTTTTCTGCTATACCCAGCTCTTCAGTCTTAAGCCTCACCCAGGCCCCAGAACTTACCCATTCTAGGTACCTTCTGCCCTGCAAGCTTGCCCTCAGATTAGATGGCTTCTCTCAGAACCTCTCCAGGTTGTGCTCCTGACTTTGTCTTGTTTCCTGGCCCCTCTCCCCACTCTCCCTACCCTTTAGCTTCATTTTATGTTGTCTTCCTTCCTTCCTCCTTCCTTCCTTCCTTCCTTCCTTCCTTCCTTCCTTCCTTCCTTTCCTGTCTCTGTCTCTGTCTCTTTCCTTTCTTGTATAGTCTGTTCAGTCATGTCCAACTCTTTCATGACCCCATTTGGGGTTTTCTTGGCAAAGATACTGGGGTAGTTTGTCATTTCCTTCTCCAACTCATTTTACAAATGAGGAAACTAAGGCAAACAGGGTTAAGTGTGTCAGGATACTATTAGGAGACACCTGTTTTCCAGAGCTAAGGCCCAGTAAGCAAGCTGTGCCGTGAACTTGACATACCCAAACCATTCCAGCTTCGGGTGTTCTCTGAGCTTGGACAGTCACCTGCAGCATTCATGTTCTGGTCATGAAGCCCTGCTGTGAATCAAACTTGTCTCATTGTTGCTGTCACCCCTCATTGTCAGGGCTACAGCTCACTGAAAGCCATTGGTATATGTATTGAGATTTGCCTACACTAATGTGTGTCCCCTACTGGAGTGGGGGGTAGCACATGTGACTAGTTTCTCTCCTTTCTTAGGAAGGGACACTGTTTACAAGCCATTTCCCTTACAAGCAGATTAAATTTCTTTTTGATTCCTGACTCTCCTGTCACTTGCCTTTTCTGCTCTGTTTGACTGAATGTGCAAACTAGAAACCATTTTGCCAGTTGACAAGTGACTTGCTCAGAGTCACACAGTTTTTCAGTACCAGATCTGAACTCAGGAAAATGAGTTTTCTTGACTCTAGGCCCAGCATTCTATCCATTGCACCACCTAGCTGCCCCTTTCTTTCTATTTGTTTTCAGTGCTTAGCACAGTCCCAATAAATGCTTTCTGACAAAACACTGAGAATATACAAGAAAGTCAAAAGACAGGCCCTCCCTTCCAGGAGCTTACTGTCTAAGGCACAGGCATCATATAAACAACTATGGAGAAAATAAGACACAGACGGGACAAATGGGAATAATCTGAGAGAAAAGGCTCTAAAAATAAAGGAATTTAAGAAAGACTTCTTACAAAAGTTAGGTGAGATTTCATCTGGAAAGTGGAGGAAGCTGGAGAAGACAGAAGATGGATGAGGAGGAAGAAAATTTGAGGTGTGGGGGACAGTCGTGGAAAATGCACAAAGTCAGTAGGCAAATGTTTGTCCTGCACAAGCAACATCCAAGAGGTCAGTGTCAATGAATTGTAGAGTCAGTCCATGGGGATGTGTAAGGCATAGAAAGACTGGAAAGTTAGGTGGGGGCCAGGTTATGACACCAACCTCCAGTCACAGAGTCTCAGAATTCTCTCGGTGCTTTCCCAGGAAGATCCTCCCTTCCCTGAACATAATAACCCTTCAGATGCCTTTTATGTGGAGCACATGGCTTGCAATTCCCTTAGTACTAACCAGAGGGGAAAAACAGAACTGAAAATCATCTACATGTATTTGGTTGCAGTTGTGTAAACATTTCCTGAAACCTTGAAGTTCAGTAGTGCTGGGCCAGCTTGAAGAAAACCTTTCTGACAGTAAAGCGAGTTTAAAAAAAATGTTCCCCAGTTTGCTAGGCTTATAAGCCTAGGGCAAGTTTAATTAAACTCAATGGAGCATTTTAAAGTGAAGAAAAAATTAGGACAGCAAGAAAAACGTGTTGATTGTTTCCTAATTATGCTGTGGACTTTCTCTCTAATGCATTCCTCCCCCCTTCACCCCCCCCCCCCCACCTTTTCTCTAAATAAAACAACTGGCACGTTAAGTTTGCAGGGGAAGATTTCATCTTAGCCTCATGTACCAGTACAGACACAAAGCTTTTCATTCCTCTCCTGGGTTGGATTTTCATTGTCCTGTTACTTAACAGACCACAGTGTGAAATATAAAATTATAGAGGAAAACAGGGCAAATCCACTTAAATGCATAAAAAAATGATGCTGCTGCCTGAAGATGCTCAGAAAAGATGAGGCCTGAAAAACTGGTGTGGAGTGGGCTGAGGGTGGAAGGAGGAGAGAGAGAAAATGCTGTGACACTGGGCCATGGCAAGAAGAAAAAGTGGCTCTCAACTGGGAGACTCAAGACATTGAGAAGGAAGGAATCCAATCCTTGCCTTGGCAACAACCCAGGGCATTGTCTATAAATCCAGGGGTGGCACACATTAAAACAATGAATTTAAATCAAGGCATTTAAAATGTATTACACAGGTACTATCTTGGGGAGCAGGGGAAAATTGGGTATGCCAAGAAAACCAGGTAACTTCCTATAAGAGTACATCGGGCCTCCTTCAGAGTGAATTTGCAGTTAATCAACAAGCATTGATTAGCTACCGAATGTATTCCAACAAGCATTTATTAGCTACCTATTATGTTCCAGAATCTCTTCTAAGTTTTGGAGCTATATGATGAATAAGAAAATCTCTGCCCTTAAGGTACATCTATTTTACTGCAGGGTGAGAGAATAACTGTACCCTTACTTCTTTAAAACTCAGCTCAATTACTACCTTCTACATGTTCAGTATGATGACTATTCTGATGCCCCTAATTTCTGGTGCACTTACCCCAATTATCTATTCAATACTTATTCCATCTATCTATCCATCCATCTATCTTTCTATCATCTATATTTATGAGTATATTTTATATATGAATACATGTATATTTTTATTTTATATGTAATACATACATGTATGTGTATACATGTATATGTACATACATATTAATATGTATATAATGGTTTTATGCACATGCGTATGAACCTGTATGCATGAATGCCTTGCATATGGTCTTTTAGGTGCATGCCTATTATATACATATCTGTGTATCCATGAATATAATGGATGAGACTAAATGGCTTGCCCTGGATCACACACCTAGCAACTGTCTGAGGGCAGACTTGAACTCAGGTCTTCCTGCCTCTGGGCCCAGAGCTCTGTCCCCTGGGCCATCTAACTGTCTCTACAGGTAGCCATGTGTTATTCCTCTTTGCATCTTTCTCCTCCATAGTAGGCACTCAATTCATTGCATTGTAGACCAGGGGCCTATTTCTAGCTTAGTCATGATTAAGTTTTCCACATCATTTCTAAACCACAGAATTTGTAAATTTGGCCCAGAATTCAGCAGCGCTCCATGACAGTTCTTATTATCTCCCATGCCTGTCGGTTTTTTCCTTTTGACGAGTCATTTAGGATAAAAGGCACAAAGGTACTTCTGTATGGTGGGATAATGTTTTTTGTTTGTTTTTTTTTTCCTAAGATAACTTTCAGATGCACCCGCATCTTCCTAAGCCCCTGTGGAGACTTTATCAGCCACCACTATCATGTCTAATATCCTGCTTTATATGCAGAAAAGACTCAATAAATGTTGGATGATTTACTGACTTAATGAATTACCAACATTTAGGGCCTAACACCAAGATTTTGAGTTGTGGTTCTTTGAGTGGTCCCAGAATTTCTAAATCACAAAATCTGATGGCTGTGTAGGATGACTCATTTTTGAATAAGCAAGAATTTCTTCTAGAGATGCCTGACAAGTGCTCATCTAACATTGAATGGAAGAGCTTAAAAGATATGGGACCCATTACCCATGTCTATCCGTCCCACTTTGAGGGCAGCTCTAATTTTTAGAATTTCTATCTGCCTCTCTATAATGCCTACCCATTGCTATTGTTCAAAGCTTTGAGCCCAAGTAGAACACAACTCATCTTTCTTCTATGTGAAATCCCAAATGCTTTTGTTTGGTTGGGTTTTTTTGGAGGGGCTAAATGACTTGCTCAAGGTCACATAGCTAGTAACGTGTCAAATGTCTGAGGCCAAATTTGAATTCAGGTTCTCCTAACTCCAGGGTCAGTGCTCTATTCACTGCACCACCTAACTGCCCTGTGAAATTGTGAAGTCCTAATTGTTATAAGAGAGGTAAGTATATTACAAAAAGCTTTTGAGAAGAAAACAACAAAACCATCAGTGATTTGAGGTTGCCTGTAACAAGGCAGGCATGTTTTGGGTCAAGGACCTCACAAACTATGCTTATCTCCAGCCTAACCTTTGTTTTGGTCTTTGAATCAAAACTCTCTCAAGTCTTTCAATGGTGACTTGTTTGAATCTGACCTGGGTCAATAGGCAGTAAAAGGAAATTGTGCTGAATTATCAGAATCATTATTTGTGCTGACTTTTCTGAAATAAGGTAAGACAGATGAGCTGCAGTATCTGCACACTTGATTACACCATTTCCCAATTTTTCTGGGCCTTCATTTTAGACATGTGCAGAAAGTAGTAATCTTTTCCTGAAGCGTTTCCATTCTAACTTTGGCTCCTGGATCATGCTCCAATGTCCCATCAAGCATCACTGTATTGTGATAAATTCATCCAAAGTCTCAACGTGCCAGTCAGCACGTGATGAATGCCGCCATGGCAGGGACGAATGTGCTGCATCAAGTTCCAAAAGCTCGCCATATTAGACAAGACACTCCCTCTGCTGACAGTAGGTGTTTCTGCTTTAGCTGAGAATAATTCACTGAGTAGATAATTGGTGAATCCCCAGTGGGAACAAAACTTGATTCTGCCTGAGCATAGGTTACTAAGTGAACCACCATAAAATAATTGATTTTGTGATATATCAAGTGGGGACATACTCAAGACTACTGAACTTTTCACTTAGGGCCTGGGGCTGAAGTTGAACTGGGCTCCCAAAGGTGAGGAACCTGTGCATGACTCGGGCTGGGTTTCACACAGTAACAGCCAATTTAACTTTCATTTTCCTTATTAATCTAATGTGTTCCACCTTCACTGAGCCGGGATGTACAGGGACTTTCATTACAGCAGCTGAGTTGTTATTGGAGATAATCACCCAAGGAATGGAGCACAAAAGTCTAGGAAGTCAGTGGCCTCCCCTCCCATCCTGCCCCCCCCTCCCCACCCCCACCCCAGTCTCTCCTTCTGTCTCTGTCTCTTTCTGTCTCCCTCTCTTGGTCTGCCTGTTTTTTTCCCCCTTTCTCTCTCTGTCACTTCCTTCCTTGGCCTCTCTATCTCTCTATCATTGTCTCTCTATCACTCTTTCTCTGTCTCTCTCTGTCTGTCTCTTTCTGTCTCTGTCTCTCCATCTCTGTCTTTCTGTGTCCATCTCTCTCTGTCTCTGGGTCTCTCATCTCTGTCCCTCATCTCTCTCTCATCTCTCTGTCTGTCTTTTTCTTCCTCTGTCTCCCTATCTCTGTCTTTCTGTGTCTATCTCTCTGTGTCTTTCATTTCTGTCTCTCACCTCACCCCTGTCTCTCTTTGTCTCCATTTCTTGGTCGGCCTGTTTCTTTCCTCCTTTCTTTCTCTCTCTGTCGCTTCCTTTCTCGGTCTCTCTATCTCTATCATTGTCTCTCTATTGCTCTTTCTCTGTCCCTCTGTCTCTATCTCTTTGTCTCTCTCTGTCCCTCTCTGTCTCTCTCTGTCTTTCTTTTTCTCTCTGTCTCTCTTTCTCTGTCTGTCTGTTAGTCTCTTTGTGTCTCTCTGCATCACTCTCTGCCTCTGTCTCTGTTTCTCTGTCTCTGTCTGTCTGTCTGTCTCTCTCCCTTTCTCTCTCTCTCTCTCTCTCTCTCTCTCTCTCTCTCTCTCTCTCTCCCTCTCTCCTCTTGTTTTAGTGAAGAGGTTTTTGGATGCTGATAGGAAAGTTGCTGTAGCTATGGGGCAAATTTAATTGCGTTTTTAGAAACTTCTTTTAATCCTATAATAACAAAAAATTAAATCAGCGCTGACAATTTTTGTTGCCAGAAGAAGGTAGTAAAAGGGTAAAGAAATAATTGTTAGTTCTGAGAATATAATTAGCAACTTTAATGCTTTAATCTAAAAAATGCATATTTTGAGCCTGGGTGAATGATTAAAGAAAAAGATATTGAAAGTCTTTGAAATTTCTCACTGTGTTTGTTTTTAATTGTAAGTTATGATCACTGTAATTAGCTCATTTAGTACGTTTATAATGTAAACAAATATGGATATCTGCAAGTTCAGGGACACATTTCAGGGCCAATAAGAGAAACATGCTGACCTCAGGCTCAGAGTATTAAGCCTTTCTTGTAACGTTTGGCACTACTGAGTTCTTTGATTCTAGAAAAAAAAAATAAAAAGCTCTGGAAGATAAAAGAAGGGAGGGTCAAATCCTGGGAGGCTTTCAACAAGGCTGGGGTACATTTGGAGATATCTTCAGAAGGCAAGTGATAAGAACCTGGCCCACCCACAGTCTCTGTTCTCCTTTCCTCAGCTCATGACTCCACTGCAGCATAGATAGGGGCATATTTAGAGACCTTGGACAGTGCATTCACCTGTGTCTAGGTGAAAGCCACTGCAGGAATGCTGAGTTGTGGATTGAATAAAGTCCCAGGCTGTGTTCCACTTAGGAACACAGGATACTCCTTCTTGTTACCTAAACTGTTAAATCTCATTACTATGCACTAGAAAGGGGGGGGGGAAACCCAGGAGGGATCTTGGGACTGAACTTTTTTGGGGGGTCTCATTTCTCTCCAAGGTACACATTAAAATTCTCTATTTCATTCATTAGTGTGAACAGGAGCTGCCTGAGAAAATAGCTGATGGGATTTCCCTTAATGAATAGTGGGGCTTTTCTATGCTCCAGAGGTTTAAAATTGGGTTTCATCTCACTAAGGATTTTTTTCCCCTTCTCTCTTTTTGAAATTGTGTGTTTGGTTATATTTCCAGAGATCATCTAGGCTATGACCTGCCTTTTCTATTTCTAATCGCTCATATGATTAGGATGAGTAACCCATAGGTAAGTGGAAGGGACTGATTTTGGCTATATTCCTGAAAGTTTTTAAATATTATTTGAAAATGTCTTCTCTCTCAATCACATTAGCTAAAGCTTGATTTTGTAAAATTCTTAATATTTATAAGTTAGAAATAGACCAAGAGAGAGAGAGAGAGAATGCTAATCTTTCCTTCTCTTCTTCTCAACTATTTTAGGACTTTCAGTCTTTTTGGAATTGTTTTCATCTGCCATGAAATTTTATCTTTAGTTCTGTATAGGAAGCATGATTCAAACAATTTTCTTTTTCTAATTTATCTTTCCCTCACTTCCACCAGGAAGTCTTCGATAATTACCAAAGTCCATAGTGATTTTCCTCTACTCTATTTTTGAATGCTTTTCTGCTCACTTGCCACACATTACCTTGTATGATTATAGAACTTTTTTTTGAAGCTATGACCCATATCAAATCTAGTTCCTTGAAGTTAGGGATCATTCCTTTTTCATAGTTCCTTGAACATAATGGATACTCAATGGTAATTTGCTATCATTGATGCTACAAATTGGTATGTTGTACAGCAGTGGTCCTGTCTTCATTTTCTTGCTCCTTTTCCCCAAAGGAAAATGTTGGTGACCACATGACTCATATCACAATTCCACCAGATATCTAGAATAAGTAGAGTGAGAGAGGGATGGATTCATAAGTGCTCAACATGGTGACCCTGGGAGAGATGGTGGCAATAAAGGAGAGACTGTGATAATCTCAGCCTCACCTAGAAAAGGCACAGTGATGGTTCAAGGCAGGAAAGAAGAGAAGCATCTACTAAATACTGATACCTTAGAAATAGCACCTCATTTGACCCTCATAACAACTCTGTGGGATAAGCGCTATTATTATCCCCATTTTACAGATGAGGAAATTGAATGGGATGGAGGTTGATTGACTTGTCCAGGGTCACATAGCTAGCAAGTGTCAGAGGCCAAAGTAGAACCCAGTCATCCTGTCTCAAAATACATTATCCTATCTACTATACCATATTGTAATTCTACCTTCCACAAAGGGTCCACCCAGTGTTCTGGGACCTTTCTCCTTCTCTTGAGTTTGTCTGCATCCCTAATGATACAAAAGGACTTTGTAACTCAAAATATTTTCTACTGAAGAGGCAGTTAGGTGGTGCAGTGTATTTGATCTGGAGTCAGGAAGAAAGACTCGAGTTCAAATCTGGGCTCATAGACTTAGCTGTTTGACTCTGGGCAAGGTGTTTAACCTCTGTCCACCTTGGTTTCCTCTACTTGCAAAATAAGGACACTAGCACCTACCTGGGTTGTTGAGAGGATAAAATGAAAGAATAATTGTAAAGTTTTTTTAATAAAACTTAAAGCATTATATAAATAATAGCTGTTGTTATTAGTTAGATTACTCACATAGTGAATGCCTAAAGGTTTAGCCATTTGGGCATCATTCTGTTTAATGTATTTATAATCATGACATTGATACATTAAAACAAATGTTGATCTCAAGGTACTTGGTTTTATAACTGCCCACCAAGATCCTTGTAGATTTTTCTAAGTCAGATCATGTATCCTTGTGAGATTAAAATTAACAGAAGACTGTAATGTAATGAGAGTAGGAACTGGAATCTAGTGCTGCACAATTTTCAAACACTTGAATGCATTATTTAATTTGGACCTTACAGAAACCCTGTGAAGTAGGTGTTTTTATCCCCAGTGGTGAAGTTGAGTTGAAGAGGAATGAAATGCTTTGCTTATGGTCACCAAGATAGCTTTCTTGATGTAAGGATCAGCATACTCTTCAATGTACCATGCTTTTCTGTATGAACAACATGGTTGGTAAATGTTAGAATTCTGCTATGATCTCCACAGACTAGCCTTTCTACTATTAGGGATGGGGATGAGGGAACATGAGGGAGGGCAGGGAAAATCTCTGACATTTTAAAGGTAGAAGCCAAAGGAGTTAATCCTCTGCAAGCCTGGAGACACATTACAGTGAAAGAAGTATTGGGAAGTCTCTGATTCTCTGCACATTATTTGTTGCTACCGCTAGAGGAGAAAAATAAGTCTTGGATATTACAGCTGTCATTGTGACATCTGTTGTTTCAGTATCTGTGACTGCTTCAGTCGCCATCTGACCCAGATCATCACCATAACATTCTGTCCACTATTAAACGGTGAAAGGGCCTTGCACTCCAGGTGACGCTTCAAGGTTGACATCTCAAGTTGCCTGTCTTGGTCTCTTTGACTGCCTCTCTTCTGAAAAGTAATGCCTTTTTTTTTTTTTCAGATTGATGGCAAGAAAAGAATCCCAGTTCAAGGGGGCTTGGAGAAGCAGGAAGCAATAGTGTTTGAAGTGTGGTTGAGTCCTGCTTTTAATCATCTGTTCTAACTACTGGAGGATGCTGAAATGTCCAGTTAGGAGATCTTGCTGATCATTGGCATCATTGTATAACTTTATATAGTTGACCCCCTTTATAAATAAGAAAACAGTACAAATATCAAAATTAATGGAACAGATAATCCCAATTGATATTAACTAGTGCTTTCAGGTTTTAAATTGTTTTAGTTGTGTACTAAGTCACATTTTGCACAAAACCAGGTTCCTACTTCACTTCTCAGATTTCCAAACTGTGTCACTGTTCACCTTTCCCTTTTCTAGGTCCCTGTTATAATGGAACCTCCTCGAATACGGGAGATCACTTTCTTTCTGTATTCATAATCCCAAATAATTAACCCAGTGCCAGGCACATAATAAATACTTAACAAATGTGTTATCATCACTACTTATCACTATTTTCTACATCCTTTGCAAAATGTATCGGTTACTCACTTGTGACTCACAGAAATCTTCTAAGCTAACATATATTTCATTATCATATGTTTCATTATATCTATTTTATAGGTGATGTAATTAAGACTCAGGCAAACAAAACTGTTAGTAGGAAAGAACAGGGGCTTTGCTCCAAGGTTCCAAAATTTTGAGATCTATGACAACACTTGAGTTCCTTTGCCATGTACAAACAATCGATTGAAACACTTAGTTAGCAAGAATAATTTGTTTAAATGGGTAGTTTCCAGATGGTCTTTTCCCTCTACCCATCCACTTGACCTTCTATTACAGGTGAACTATTAACTACAATAGCCCTTCCTTTTTCTCCCTCTCTTTCCTAACAGCATCTTTCCCAGGAGCAGCTTTGGGATATAACCCAAGGTCCAAGGGATCCATGAGGTCATCCCTCCACCTCCACCCCACTTGCCACCCAACAATTAGTGTTCTTTGAACACTATTTTCAGTGTTTACCCTAGATATGGTTGTTTTCATTCATTCTCCAAGAGGACAAAAATGACACATTATCCTAAAGTCAAGTTTCAGTGTGTCTGACTGTGGCTGATCAAACCAATATGAGCTCAGAATGCTCGGGAACTCAGCATGGCATACCTTCTCTGATATGGGTATGCCATGATGAGTGGTCCCGTGCCAGTGTCTCCCATGTCACACAATCAATTCCAAAGTTCTTGAGAGAGACCTTGACAGTGTCCTTGTATCACTTCTTCCGACCACGATGTGAACACTTGCCCTGTGTGAATTCTCCATAAAAGTATGCTTTTTGGCTAGTGTACATTTTGCATTCCAACAACACGACCAGCCCATCAGAGTTGTGCTCTCTGAAGCAGAGCCTGAATGCTTGGCAGTTTAGTTTGAGTAAGGGCATCAGTGACTGGTACCCCATCCTGCCAAGTAATCTACAGAATCTTCCTAAGACTATTCAAATGGAAGCGATTCGGTTTCCTGACATGACGCTGGTAGACTGTCCAGATTTCACAGGCGTACAACAATGGCATAAGAATTAGTAGTTGTAGTTTTACATTGAAGTTAAATGGCTTTCCCATGTTTACTTGGCTAATAAGTGTCTAATGTAGGATTCAAACACAAGTTACACCAAACCCAGTACTCTTTGTACTTCCAGTGCACAAAGGTTCTCCACTTGACCTAAAGAAAAACAAAAGAAAAAGATTCCTGCAATAGCAGAGCCTCTTTCAGATTTCTGTTTTCTTTAAATCATGCATGACTTTGCAGAATGACCAATGAGCAACTCAAGATAAAAAGGAAATATATCTTTAATTTAAATGTACATCAATGGAAAAATAAAATGTGGGCAGGAAATGGTTTGCACCTTTTCATTGGAAGTGCTTATTTTGTAAAATGAGATATGCCTCTATTTTAAAGTTGCTTTCTTCTAGACAATTCCAGTAGTAATTATGGATCAGGTTCTGAACTTTTATCAACATACCAGGGAGAGGGATTTTACCCTTTTTTGTATGAGATAGTTGGGAAACAGAAAGGTGAAATTCTCTGCCCAGAGTTACTCAGCCAATATGTGGCAGTCAGGAAGAGAAAACCCAATGGCTCTCTCTTTGTTTCTGGTTTTGTACCCTTTTGCTTTGTTTCTATGAAAAATTTTAATGATTAATTCAAAGGTGCTCAAGCCATACTTTACTCTTTGCCAGGAGGGTCAGGATTTCCAAGCACTTCTTAAGAATATACTTCCTTTTTGACCTACTCTCTGACCTTCCTTGCTGCCCCTTCCAAAGAAAAAAGAGAGAGATTTGACATTTAAAGATTTCAGACCTGATGAAATTGTCCTTGATTAACACGTTGGTGCTTTCTACATTTGCCTTTTGGAAAATGTAGAGGGCTTGACTAATAAATACTCTAAGTATCAGAAAAGAAATTTGGAACTTAGTATATTTTGTGGGACATTAGGATGGTGAGTGATCCCCGGTATTGGAACATTTCCTTAAATCGTTAGCATTTTCCCTGCCAGGATATCTCCAAGCTTGGAGTACTAAAATTTTCTCATTTCTCTCCCAAAATGTTTCAGTGAACTGACTAGATAATGTATGGTGGAAACAGAGCTTAACTGAGAGTATGAACCCCATCTCTGGCCCTACCTGCTGGTAGAATCTCAGGTTTGTCATTTTGTGTCTCTTGGCCTCAGTTACCCCATGGTCAGATTAAGGGACTGGATTGGATCAGGGGATCTTAACATTTTTTGTTAGCCTTTTATAGTCCAGTGAAGTTTATGGACTCATCAGAATGATGCTTTTTGGTGCACAAAATAAAAATACATAGGATTACATAGGAAGGCTTTTTTATTGAAATGTAGTGATCATTTTTTTAAAGAATAATTTCATAGACCTCAGTTTAGGAACCTCTCTATTAGAACAACTTGAAGGTCCATCCAATTTTTTAAATCTATTATTAAGGAACAGAACACTCAGATAAACAGCTTCTCCATTTAAATGTATACTGTTAGCCAGTCCTATTTAAGTTAACCTAGTCTTTCCTTACTTTGTTTTGAGGAGTATCTTCATATTCAGTTTTCACTTATAGTGCTAAGAGGCTGGGTTTTTTTATTGATTGAAATCATCCCCTTTGCACAATGTGTCATGCAAAGGGCTGAGATGAATGTGATTTTAGATCAGCCAATGTGATGAGAATAACATAAGGATGAGACCCTTCCAAGACCGTTGAAATTATTGCCATGATGGGTAAGTGCGAAGTCAGGTGTCTAAGAGCCTTGACCTCTGCTAGTCTATTGATCATTCCATCCAGTGTGTTCTTGGCCAACTTTCTCTCTCTGGGATTCGTGGGTAGGTTAGTGTTATATTAACAGGAACCTGGGAGGTCACATTATTTCATATTGGTAGGGCTCTTAAAAATGAGATAGATCAACATTTAAAAAATGTTAAGCTTTTTTTTCCCCTACAAGGAAAGCTTATACAAATGATTTAGATCATTTTTTTGTGATTGGGGCCAGGGGTGGGGAGGATAAACATATGTTTCTTGTCTTTAATATATATTTTAAGTTTACTTAAAAGCTCCTTCAAGAGTTCTTGATTATCTCAAGGTGAGGACAGCATTGAATTACAGTGACAATTTGTCTGACAGAACATGCTGCAGGAGCACATGTATGGGATTGTTAAGACTGAAAATGCATTTCCCAACATGGCCGGGACATGTGATTGGAGAGGTGATGGAGACTAGGGAGATAGGTTGGCCACCACAGCAAAGGGCTTACTTTAATAGCACAGAGAGATCTATCTCCACCATCTGCCTCTGTGGATGCCTTCTACGTCTCTGTACCAATATAAGTCCGTGAAAGAAGCAGGCATATTAGAAAATGAGGGCTGTATGCCTTCAGACTAAACATGACCAAGGATCAGCTTCATCTCACTGGAAATCAGAATGCACTGGTGTTATGTGATGCACTCTCTGTTGTGGTCCTGTCCATAAAGGACAAGTAAGGAGTTGGGACAGATGCCATAAAAATGCAGATGGTGGCCAAGATAAACACAGAAGATGATGAAGAGAAGGAAAAGAATTAGATGGGCTACCTCAAAACTAGAGGTTGAGTGAAGGGGAGCTCTGTCCAATGAGTGTCATAGGGAAACAGAAAATGGGGAAAAGTATACAGTTGAGGCATTATTAATATGGGTCTCTGTACAAGTATGTAGTACTATAAGTCATTATGAAATGGATTTGTTCATGCCATAGGTCATGTAATATCTCCTGAAACGTGCCATGAAACATACATGAAAATGTAGACTTTGTGACCTTATGGATTGTATGTAGCATGCGTATCTGTATAGGGAAAAACAAACGATGATGGCATGAAGAGGAGAGAGGCAACTTTAAGAAAAGTGGTATAGATAAAGGAAAAAACACTAAGTGGAGCTGAAAGGCTTAGAATCCCATGCTGTCCCTGTTTCTTACTACCTGTGTGACTTTGGGCAAAGCACTTAATGCCCTTTGGTCTGTTTTCCAATCTTTAAAATGAGGCAATTGGACTAGATGGCCCCAGGTTCTCTTCTGACTTGGAGAATTGGAGCAGTGAAGCAATGTGGCAAGTCACTAAGCCTCTGCCTCAGTTTCCTCATCTATAAAAGGTATGATAGTAGCATCTAGCTCCCAGGATTGTTCTGAGTATCAAATAAGATATGTTTGTAAATTGTAAGTTTTTTTTTTTTTTGCAAATCTTAAAGACTGCATAAATGCTAAGTATTTTTATTGTTATTGTTAATTGAAAGAACTCTGGTTCTGGGGTTAGTGGCTCAGACCTTGAATCCCAGATTAAATCAATCTGTCTTTTAAAAATTTGAATTATTTTATTTTGACCTTAAGAAATAAAACAAGCATTTCCATGACATAGAAGAATAGAAAAAATAGATGGTTTTACGTGAAACTGCAAATCTGTTATGTACAGCCTGCTATTCTTTTTAAGCATATAATAAATGTATCACGTAACTTTTTTTCCCTTTTTGTCTTCCCTCCCCCCACCCTGTCCTAGATCTGGTTACCATTAGACACAAATAGACACATGCATACCTACATACATACTGGTAGTTATACAAAACCATTCTAAAATACTTCGATTTATCACTTCTTTCTCTGGATGCAGGTAGTGTCTTCCATCACATGTCCTTTGGGTATTTATAATAATCAAAATGACTTAGTCACTCAATGGTGTTCTTAAAACAATGTTGTTACTCTTTATTAAGAGGATTAGTGATATATTTCTTCATTTTTTTGAATTCCTGGTTTATTGTTTAGTTGATCAGAGTTTTAAAGTCTTTTTGCTGTTTTTGTCCATAATATTGTTATTGTATAAATTGTTTTACTGTTTTGTGAGCAGGACAAATCTCAAAATCTCACCATCCTATAAGCAGAATGACAGCCTTCACATATAGAGGAATCACAAGAAGAATTAATGAATTTCCAGAGTCCTCCATGAATCCTGTGAGATCTACCAACTTCCAAAGAATTCTAGAAAATTTGCTATATGAATTGAAGTTTTCTTTTTAGTATTTAATTATTTTCCAATTACACACAAAAACAATTTTCAGCATTCATTTTTATAAGATTTTGAGTTCCAAATTTTTCTTCTTCCTTCTTCCCCTCCCCCTTCCCCAAGACAGCAAGCAATCTGGTATACGTTATGCATGTGCAATTGTGTAGAGCATTTCCACACTAGTTATGTTGCAAAAGAAGCAACAGAATGAAAGAGGAAAAAAAAAACACAAAAAAACTAGAAAGTAAGTGAAAATAATATGCTGCAATCTGCACTCAGAGTCTATAGTTCTTTCTCTGGATGTCAAAAGCATTTTCCATCAGGAGGCTTTTGGAATTGTCTTAGATCCTTGTATTCCTGAGAAGAGCTAAGTCACTCATAGTCGATCATTACAAAATGTTACTGTTACTGTGTATAATTTTCTCTTGGTTCTGTTCACTTCACTCAGCATCAGTTCATATAAGCCTTTCCATTTTTTTTTTCTGAAATTCACTTGCTCATCATTTCTTATAGAACAATAGTATTCCACTACATTCGTATACCACAACTTGTTCAGTAATTCCCAGTTGGAGTATTCTAAAACCATCATGTCTTCTAGGGCCACTCATTGATAGGATGATTTGTTTATTCCCCAAAAGTGCTCTTGAGTTTGGTCCTAAGAGCAAATAGCTAATTAGAGATGAGCAGATAAAAAGATGTGGATAGATGGTAGGGTGTGTGTGTGTGTGTGTGTGTGTGTGTGTGTGTGTGTGTGTGTGTGTGTGTGTGAGAGAGAGAGAGAGAGAGAGAGAGAGAGAGAGAGAGAGAGAGACAGAGAGAGAGAGGAGAGACAGAGAGACAGAGAGACAGAGAGAGAGAGAGACAGAGACAGAGAAAGAGAGAGGAGAGACAGAGAAACAGAGAGACAGAGAGAGACAGAGAGAGAGAGAGACAGAGAAACAGAGAGAGACCGAGACAGAGAGAGAGAGACAGAGACAGAGAGACAGAGACAGAGAGACAGAGACAGAAAGACAGAAACACACACACACACACACACACACACACAGATACTAAATGTCGTTTGCTAATATAATCTCAAGCTACCTCCAATTGAATTTGGTTCACAGCCTCTCTCATGCATCCCCTTGTCATAAGAACAAAGGTCCCCAGAGGCCCTCTGTTTCCTCACTGCTCACTGTGTCTTCCTTAGGTTTCATAAGCTGTATTTACCTCTATGGTGAAGGAGGCTCCAAATATATTTTTTTTACCCCTTTCTGTGACTAGAAAATATATTCATTTAAAATTGTTAATTAAAGTACCTAATCTGCATTTGCTCTTTTACCTTAGGTCAAATTTGTTTTTATTCTTTTCCAAAAGCAGTGGATTGTGGAGGCCATGGAAGCCAGATAGGTGGGTCAGGACCCATGACTGGCTGGTGAGCTCTTGAAACAGGTGAAATAATCTAATCTGGAATATTACTCTTTTCACCTTTTTTAATAAACATTTTGCCTCACGACAGACCTTAATATAACAGCCGTAAATGCAGGAGAGGAAATTGGAAACACAGCGAAGTGTGTGCCTCCCTGTTTGTAAAAGGCTAAAATTCTGACTGTTTATTAAAACTAACACCCTTTGTCAGGGTGTTGATCAAAATACCCAGTGGTTTCTCCTCTTTGATTTTTTTTTTCTTTTATGGGCACTGGAGTCACATTTCCCTCTTTGGGCTTAATTAGGCCTATAAAACTGTTTCTGCCTAAAACATTGGCATATGAAAAACCATTTACCCCACTTTGGGTGCTGATCAATTATTTCCATGATTTCTTTCAATCAGTTCAAGCAATGTGCAAGTGACTCGAATCTTCTGCCCTTAGGAAGAGAAAAAGGGCTCCCTCCCAGTCTGGATGGAGGTAATCATGAACAGGATTGGGCCTGTGAGTGAATCACAGAAAACAATGACTGGTCTTTCCCAGGCCTTGAGGCTTCATGGTGTTGGCAGTGAAAAGGAGGCCAGAGCACAATGTTCTCCTTGTCCACACGCCTCCCTTTTGTTTCAATGACCCCTTGGCTCCCACACATGCAAAAGTCTGAATTTCCTGTTGGCTCTGAGGTGAATTTTATAACATTTGTATAGGTCCCTATTCATGGTAAGTTTCCTGGGCAGTAAGCCTCAGAGCTTTTAGGGCCTTAATTGCCTCTATTTACCAGGGGTTGAAGAGTTTTCCTATGGGGCCATTGTCATCTAAGTTTGTCACACGTTGTTGCTCGCCTAGAGTGATTGACAGTATTGTGTAGTAGGAAGACTACTGGGTTGGATTTAGAAGAGGTCTGGATTCCTATCCTACCTTTGATCCTTACTAGCTGATTGATGATAGTAGGTAAGTAATTTAGTCCTTCGAGCCTTAGCTTCCCCATCTGTAAACTGGGAATAATTCAACCTGCAATTACAACCTCAAAGGACTATTAGGATTTAATTAGGAGTTAAACACAAATGAGTTAACATTTGTAAAGCACATGGCAAACTTAAAGGGTTATATATTTACTGCTTGTTTTATTCTTATTCTCATCAGATAGTCAATGGAGTTCAAATAGAGACTGTCCTAAGACAAGTCACTATTCTCCTACCTTTCTTTGCTGCTTATTGTCCAGAGAACTATTCTGCAAGGTGAAAGGGATATTTGTTTTTGTCACTGAACAAGTGTTGGGATTCAACTTAATTTTTTGTAGACTCACTGAAATCACCTTTGGGAAAACTCCAGTTGCAGAAAGAAGGACAAGAATAAGATATCACTCATCTTGTTCCCACATTTTTTTTCCTGCTAAGTGGTCTCTATATCTCAGGAGCTTTTATTTCCACATAGCCTAGAGAGGAAGAGGAAGAGGATCTCCAAACTGAAACAGGAGATTCATGGAATGGAGTAAATAGAGCAGATATGGCTTCCATTTACATAGCACTTTAAAATTTACAGAGCACCTGAAGCACCTAATCTCATTTTATCCTTTCAACCAGCATGCACTACTTATATCTGCTTTATAGATCAGAAAATGATATCTTAGAGATGTTAAGTGGTGGGTCTGTCATCAACAGCTCTCAAGGGATAGAAGCAGGATTGGAAATGATGTCTTCTTCATTTAAGGTTCTATGCTCTATCTGCTATACAATGCTGCCCTCAAAGATGATGGATAGCAAGGGGGCTACTAACCTAGACGGAGGGAAGGAATGAAGGAAAGAAGGAAGGAAAGAAGAAAGGAAGGAAGGGAGGGAGGGAGGAAGGGAAAGAAGGAAGGAGAGAGGGAAGAAAGAAAAGGAAAGGAAGAAGGTACAGAAAGAGAGAGGAAGGGAAGATGGAAGGAGGAAGGAAGAGAAGAAGAAAGGAAGGAAAAAAGGACTAAGAAAACCCTCATTGCAAATATACATAGTCAGGCAAAACAAATTCACATTGGGCATGTCCCACAGATATATGTCTCATTCCACCCCTTAAGTTCATCACCTTTCTATAAAGAATTGAGAAACATGCTTCATCTTCAGTCTTCTGGGATCATGGTTGGTCATTACAGTGATTAGAGTCCTTAAGTATTTCAAAACTATTTGTTTTTTAAAATTCTGTTGTTATTATATAAACTTTTATCCTGGTTCTCCCATTTCGCTATTTACCAGATCATATAAATCTTCCTAAATTTCTCTGAAATAATTCCTCTCCTTATTTATTATGGTGTTATAATATTCCATTACATTCATACATCACAACTTGTTAAGCCAAAGAACCACATACTGAAAATTAACAGATAGATTGAACCATGATGTTAAGAAAAATTCTCTTATTCCAGAGAAAAATAGTAGTTGATCTCTGCAGTAGGCTATTGAAGGTTGAGGTGGAGAAGGGGAGTTCTCTAAATACCTAAGTCATTTGTTTAACACTTAGTTATTCATTCAAAAATACATGTTTGGTACTGAGAATGTAAAGATGAAAACCCACATAGTCCCTATCTTCATAGAGTTTATAACTGGAAGGAGGGGAAGAGAAAATAAGGTCATCATCAATCATCATGCATTTATTAAATGCTTACTATATGCCAGGCACTATTATAAATATAATTCAAATTAAATATGATTAAATGCATTAAGCAAGTTAAATAGTAGCATTGAAGAATATAGGCTGGAGGAATCATTTTTAGGTTGGGGGAATAGGAAAAGGCTCATCAAAGTGGTCACTATAGAGAGTTATCTTTGAAGGAAGAAAGGATTTTAATAGGTAAAGATGTTTGGAGGAATCCCTTTAGTCATGGAGGATTGTCCAGGTCCAGTTTGACTGGAATTTTGAGTGAATCAATGAGTCTTTGAGATGTGCCCTGAAAGATAGGTTGGGGCTTGGTCATATACACTAGTTAATGCTGGGCTTAATATGTACTTTTTATAATTTTATTTAGTCAGCAATGGGAAATGGCTAATTTTTTGCAACAAGAGAAGGAGCAAGATCAGACATAGGCTTTAGAAAGTTTACTTTGACAACTGGGTGAAGAGAAATGCTAGAAGGAAGGAGAATAGGTGAGCTATTGAAATAGTCTAGACCAAGGCTAATGAGAATTTGAAGCCAAGTGATGGATAAGAAAGATGATAGATATGAAAGATATTGTCAAGGAAGAACTTGATAATGGATTAGATGTGGGAATGAGGAAGAATGGTCAAAAACAAATTGAAAAGATTATTACAGTATGATTAAAATCATGTTGTTGCCATCAACAGAAAAGGGGGAATTAGAAGAATGGGGCAGATTTTTAGAATTATTTTATTTCAGTTTTGGACATAATCAGTTTAAGGTGGCCAGTGGGACATCTGGTTGATATGTCCAACAGGCAATAAGACATAACCCACTACTACTAAAATGGAAATGAAAGGAGAGGGATAAGAAATAGAAATACCTATTCAGTCTGATTTTCAATATTAGTGGACATCTTACTGAGGTCTTAGAGGTAGTCTAAGGGACTGAGCACCAGAATTGGAGTTAGGAAGATGGTGCCATTAAGCCCTGACTCTGACACTTACTAGTTAATTGATCCTGTGCAAAACATTTAATCTCTCAGCATCAAATCTTTTAAAAAGAGATAAAACTAACACCCACCAGGTAGAATTGTGGGGATCACCTAGAGGTAAAGTATTTTGTAAAGCTTATAGGTCTCTGTGAATGTAAGTTACTTCTTCATCTGTTCAATTCCCCCAATTCCTTCCATAGGGTGAAATAGCAATATCGAAATAATATTCACATAAAGGTAATAATTATAGCCATTATAGTAGATAAGATGACCCAGGTATAGTGTTTAAAGGAGAAAGAGGAGTGAGATGAGGATAGAGAATTGAGAAATGCTAGAATTGTGGCTGGCTAATTAAGAATAACCAGTTAGGAAGATAAAGAAGGGAGTGAGGAGAGAAGAACAACATAAAAGTCGAAGAAGGAGAAAATCTCAAGAAGAAAGGGGTAGTTGGTCATTTCAGATTTGCTTCAAAGGAGAGAAAAGATGAAGGCTGAGAAAAAAAGCCACTCAATTTGGAAATTCGATGATCATAAGGGATTTTCAAACAAATAAATAAAGCAGTAGCTAGGTGGCCCAATGCCTAGAGTGCTGAGCCTGGGATAAGGAATATTTGAGTTCAAATTCAACCTCAGACACTTAGCAGTTATGTGACCCTAAAGAAATGATTTAAATTTTGTCTGCCTCATTTTCCTCAACTTTAAAATAAGCATAATAACATCACCTACCTAAAATGCGGATAACAGCACCTGATGTTGTTGTAAGAATAAAGAGTTAATATTGATAAAGCACTTAGCTCAGCACTTGGCACATAGTAGGCATTATATAAATGCTTATTCCCTCTCTCCTCCAAAAGAAACGATATGGTCCAGGAGAAAGAATGAGGGGCGAATAGATGGTAAAGAAAGGGAAGTTAACCACTGCAGGAACAAGGCTGGAGGACCACTCTGAGAGGAGGGAGAGGATTGTCAGGAAGCAGCAAGGACCCCCCTTTGAGGTTCGTAGCATGAAGATCCAATTCTCATTGCTGCCTGACAATCTTCTCATTCACCTCAAAGTCATCTCCCAACCCTTTTCCTGCACTGGTTCCTAAACAAAAGATATTTTATAGGTTCCTCAGGAAGCACTCAAAAGTTGGAAATAGGAGCAGAAAAGTCAGATCATGGGGGTGACTCAGATTAAGGGATTAACAGAGAAGGCAGAGTGGGAGATGGAGGGAGGGAAGGAGAGGAAAATACAGTTATGAAGTACAGTGCTAAGTACTTTGCAAATAATATCACATTTCATCCTCATAACAATCCTGGGAAGTAGGTGCTATTATTGTGCCCATTTTACAGAGAAGGAAACTGAGACAAACAGAGGTTAAATGACTTAGCCAGGGTCACAGAACTTGTCAATATCTGAGGACATATTTGAATTCAAGTTTGCTCACCCCAGGACTACCATTCTACCTATTATGCCTCTAGCTATGGATTAGGGGAGAAAGAAGAATTCAGAATTCACCTGGTTGATCATTGGGTCAAGTTGATTAAGAGATGTAAAGGAACAGGTGTGAGAAGAGGGCTTAACAAAAGTGGCAAGCAGAGTCAGGAGGAAAGAGGGTCTAGGAAAAGTGAAAGGTGAAACCATATCCAGTGATTAGCCAGTTGGATTCCAGAGTTAAAGATCTTCCAGGTGAGTTGTTGCTGGAGGTGATCTCGGAGGTGAATTGATGATGAATTGTGAGGAAGAATGGAATAGAGGCTGTTGGAGTTGAGAAGATTGAAGGGTTATAAAGCCAGAGCATGAGAAGCCTTGGCTCTCTGGAGGGCAGGGAGAATACTGAGTCTGCAAAAGTTAGGACATTGAATCAACTCTGAAATGCTAAACCAAGGATTCTTAACCTAGGATACATAACCTTTTTTAAAGATTGATAACTGCATTTTGCTAAAATTGGTTTTCTTTGTAATCCTATATATTTTATGTATTTAAAACATTCTTCTGAGAAGGCATCCATAGGCTTCAACAGACTGCCAAAAGGGTGTAAGGGCGGTCCATGGCGCACAAAAACATGAAAAACTTCTGGTTTAAATAGCACCTCAGTGTAGTGAAAGGGGGACCTTTGGGATACTTCACCTTTGCCCCTTCTACCCATTCAGATGCAGGGAAGAGGAAGGACAGCAGAGCTATAGAAGTACATTTTGTAAAGGGAAATATGGCATGCCCATACCCTATTTTATTGAAGTCTCTCTCTCTCCCTCTGTTTCTCTCTCTCCCTCTCTCTGTTCCTCTGTGTGTGTACACACACATACATACACACATACCTACCTCTCTTTTTTTCTCTGTCTCACTGACTCTCTGTCTCTGTTTCTGTCTCTCTGACTATATCTCTCTGTCTCTGTCTGTCTCTGTCTCCCCCCTTTCCTCTCTGTATTTCTATGTCTCTGTCTCTCTGTCTGTCTCTCTCTTCCTCCCTCCCTTTCTCTCTTTCTACCTGTCTTGTTTGCTCTCTGTCTCACTCTCTATGTCTTTCTCTGTTTGTATTTCTCTCTGCCTTTCTCTTTCTGTCTCTCTTGTCTCAGTCTCTCTCTCTCTCTCTCTCTCTCTCTCTCTCTCTCTCTCTCTCTCTCTCTCTGTCTGTCTTTCTCCCTCTGTCTCTGTCTCTGCTTCCCTCTCCCCTTTCCTCTCTCTCTGTATTTCTATGTCTCTGTATCTCTTTCTGTCTCTCTCTCTCTCTCTCCCTCTCTCTTCTTCCCTTCCTTTCTCCCTCTCTCTGTCTTGCTTGCTCTGTCTCACTCTCTATGTCTCTGTCTCTTTTTGTCTCTCTCTCCCTCTCTCTCTCTCTCTTTTCTGACTCTCTTGTGTCAGTCTCTGTCTCTCTGTCTTTCTACCTCTGTCTCTGTCTGTCTCTGTCTTTGTCTCTCTCTCTCTCTCTATCTTTTTCTCTCTCATTCTCTGTGACTAACTAAAAGCATTTATCTTGAATCTATGCTACCTGGGTTCGAGTCCCCACCTTTCACTTACATCCTGAGTGATTTTGGATGGCTGACTGCTCTCTGCCTCTATTTTTTCATATATACAACACATAGGTCAGACCAGATTGGGAGTTCTTAACCTTTTGTGTGTCATGGAGCTATTTGGCATCCTGGCACAGCCTATGGACACACTTTTAAACTAATTGCAGGAAATATTAAGGTTCAATTAGAGGATAGTAAAAATAAATATGTATTTTTTCCTTCCAAATTCAGTTCCCTTGAAATCTTGGACCTCAAGTTAATAACCCTTTTGAATAAATTATCTTAAAGGTCTTTTCTACTCCTAAAATTATTGTTCTATGATCCTAAAAGTATGAATAGCTAACATTTCCATATCACTTTAATATTTGCAAAATTCTCTTTCATCTGATCCTCATACAAACACGCTGTCACTGCCCTCCTCCCATTTTATAAATGATGAAACTTATGGAGGGAGACAAATGACTTTCCAGGGTCACACAGCTAATAAATGTCTGAATCAAGCTTTGAACTTGTCTTCCTCTCAACAATCCAGCACCTATCCAAAATCCTTTAATGGACACAGTTCTGCCCTAAACAAGGTAAAGGAAGAGAATAGAAGAAAAGGGAGTATGTTCACCTAATTCTTTTTAATTCTGTAATTACTTAGCAAATCCTAATTATATTAATGAATCCCTAAATGGACTTCCAGTCCTGGAAGCCCCCTTATAGTCAGATAGGACCAGAACGGGCAGGCCATTATTGTTGGAAATGTATTGTTCCAGGAACTTGTTAATTTATTGATGCAGAAGCTGGCAGGAGAATCAGATTCAATTCAAGAATAAATTGTAATATTTTGGTGCATTTCCTCTTTAAAAAAAAGTCATCCACTTTTAAGCCCATGTATTAAAATGACAAAGTCTTAAATGGGGGGGTCTCTTTTCCTAAACAAAAGATATGCAAATGGAAATTCGAGATTTATATTATGATAAAACCTGAAATACAAAGGAAGCATTATCGTGTGGAAAAATGTAAAAGTACATTGCTTCATGAGTCTATAATGATATAATGGGATGTTGATGTAGTAAAAGGTGTCAGAAGGGAGACAATGACCTTAAAAGTTTAAGGCAGACACATTAGTATTGATTGATTTTCAAAAAAAAGAAAACCTAACAGCAAGAAAATATCTCTATACATCCTAAATATTGGATTGTTTGAAAATTGGAGATGAGGCACAGTGTATTTTTGTGGGCTTGTAATATTGTAGACCTAATAGGGGAAACATGCTTTAAACACAGCCATTTCAACTATGTGAAATTGGATAAAGGTTTACCTTGAATTTCTCAGACTGTAAACCTATTTCTCATAAAAATCAGTGGTGTTTGACAAAGCTGTGTGATCATTCCTGGCTTAGCCACAGGTGCACTGCCTTTAACATGAAATGTCATGAGCTTCAAATTTTCTTTGTGCAAGAAAAGCTTGCAATTAGTTTGCTGAGATCTCCTCCGATTTTTAAGATGATTGGAGCTATTTCAAGTTGTCCGTAAGATGCCAACATAAGGGGAAAGGGAGTGAGGGAAGAGAAAGAATCAAGTGAGAGAGAGAGATGGTATTAAGTACAATAGATTTGCTATATTCAATCATTTTAGAGAAATCACTGATGAATTTCAGGGATTTAGAAGAAATCTTAGGGGACTCAAAGCTGCAGGCCTACCATTTAGTTTTGGTCTGAGTCTTTTCTGCTGGCTTATACTGTGACTTTTTTCAGGGAACATATTTAAGCAATTACATGCTATTCCACATGTAAAACAAACTGTCAAGGTGATTGTCATTACCCAGAATGGCAGAATCCCATGGGCAGCTTTAGTTAGCTGGTGTTTCATTTTGGCCTCAAATAAAGATGATTGGTATCAGTTGTCTTCTATTTCATTGCCAGTGATTTCTCTTCATACTGAAAGGTGGCAAAATAATAAAATTTTGGAAATCAAAAGTCAATGCAGGGTAGCTGTTCCTTAAATTTGGATATTTTGCTCATTTAGAACTGGAAGATGACCTCAAAGTTCATCTAGTCTGACTATTTCGTTTTCAGGTAGTGAAACTGAGGCCAAGAGAGTGTGATAGCATCAGTGGACCATTGATGTAGAGTTCTAAGGAAGCTCAAAGGTTATCTACTGAAATCTTTTATTTTAAACATGAGGAAATTTTGGTACAGAGAAATTAAATGACCCACAGAAATAGTTAAGTGGCAGGGTCAGGATTTTGAACCCTAATCTTCTGACTTCAAACCTAATACTCCTTTACCACTATACCACACAACCTCACATCTGACATCATGTGCATAACTATTTTATTTTCCACCACTCCCATCCTATATTAGGATTTTCACTAAACAAATAGTGGGATTTTAGAACCCAACACCAAATAAGAAAAGGACCCTGGATAAGCTCTGGGAAAACACTCATCAGAACGCCTGATAATTTTCTAGCTCAGAAAGTTGCTCAGGGTCCTCTGTCAGGGCAAGCTCATGGTTTATGAGTTTTTAGCCCCAGCAATGCTCCTTTCTATTTCATCTTGACTTAATGTCATTAGTCTTCTTTCACAGAAACTCGAGCCTTCATTTTCTAATCTATCTCGATGGTATACTGACAGCATTTCCCCTGATCCCAACTTTGCCATTTATGTCTCTGCCTCTGTTAATCATTCTCAGAAATGAGATTTATAGTAAAAAGGATTAAATCAATTCTGACTACTGCCAAATTTTGAGGATTTCGGGGATTTTGTCTTGATGGACAGAGAAACCATGGGCCCTTGGAGATGCTCTTTGAAGAAGGTATTTCTTAACCTTTCTTAGTTGGCCTCTCAAGGCCTGCTTCCTCTCTGAGGCTCAGAGCAAGTTCACCTCTCCACGTTTTGGCTGGCAACTGCACTACAGTTACTGCCCTTCAATCAACACAAGTCATTCTTAAGTACAGATTGATTTGACAACCTCCAATTTTCTTCCCCTTCATTTGGAGTCTTTCCTTTCTTCCCCTCTCCCTTTCTCCAAGACTGGTATCCTCCAAAAAGGGCTAGGTCCATTCCCATTTTATGTATCACCATACTTCCTGAGGGTGTAGTAAATTATTATTCTTATTATTAATTATGGAAGACTAGAGTTTTAAGTGGAAAATTTTCACCAATCCCAGGTTAATCATTTTCCTAACTTGTTTGCATTTGTTTCCATTCATTTGTTTGACTGAATGTCTTCTTTTTAAATAAAATTTTTTTAATTAACAGCAAACAATTTTCTCTCCCTCTTACCATGAACACCATTATAGGGAAGAAGGAAAAGAAAAACAATTTCTTTAAAATAAATGTGCATAGTTAAGCAAATTGAATTCCCTCGTTGGTCATGTTCAAAACATCCTTGTCTCATTCTAAACCCTGAAACCATCATATGTCTGTTAGGAGGTAGATGGCATGCATGTTTCATCATTGGTCCTATGGAATCATGGATCATTATTACATCCGTCAAATTTCTTATTGTTTTTACAGTATTCTTGTTAGCATATAAATTGTTCCCCTGGTTCTGCTTGTTTCACTCAACATCAGTTTATATAAGTTTTTCCATGTCTTCTGAAATCATTCTATTTCTTCATGTCTTGCAGCAAAAATGGTACCTCATAACATTCACATACCACAGTTTATTAAGCCATTCTGGCAAGAATGGATATTTCCTGAGTTTCCAGTTTTTATCACCACCTTTTGTTGTTCGGTCATTTTTTCAGTGATGTCTGACTCTTCAGAGACCCGTGTGCCGTTTTCTTGGCAAAGACACTGGAGTGGTTTGCCATTTCCTTCTCTAGCTTATTTTACAGATGAGGGAACTGAGCGAGACAAGGTTAAATGACTTATCCAGGGACACACATTTAATAAGTGTCTGAGGCTGGATTTGAACTCAATAAGATAAGTCTTCCTGAATTCATGCCTGGTACTCTATCACTGTACCACATAGCTGCCCATTCTTACCACCTAAAGTGCTGCTATGCTCTTTCTTTGATCTCTTTTGGATATAGGCTTATTGGTAGCAATGATAATAGCTAACATTTTATGGCTTAAAGTTTCCAGATATCTCTACCTAATTTATACCAATTGATCCTCACAACAATCCTTCGAGGTAGGTGATATTATCCATCCCTGTTTTAGGGATGGGAAAAATGAAACAAAGAGACATTGACTTGCCTCGACCTTCCCTGGCACATCTAGTAAGTATGTGAGGCAGGAGGCAAACTCAGGTCTTCCTGATTCCATGCCTAACATTGCACACCATCCAATCAACACCTTAGCTGATTGATAGACGTCCATTAGAAATGTTTGATTTGCTTCTTTAACATATAGCTGGAGGAAAGGTGAACACCAATTTGTGGAGAGTATTTAATACAAGAGGATGGAATTTGAACTTTACTCAGCAGCCATATGAAACCACTGAAAATTGATCAGAATCAAAGATTTAGAGCCAGAGAGTACATCAGGGGCCTTTTAGTCCATAGGTTTCATTGTCTTCAACTAAGGTAACACATGTAGTAAGTAGAAGAGTAAGGATTTGCGCCTAATTACTCTTACTCCAGATCCAGGGCTTTTCCCAGCATACCCCAAGAATAGTGGCAGGAACAGATTTGTGTATAAAAATTATATTGGCAGTGGTATAGAGGATGGATTGGTGGGGGAGAGTGAGAGAAGGTAACAAGATCTATTAGGAGGCTATTTTCATGGTATAGATGGGTGGTAAGAAGGATTTTACTAGGTTGGTGACAATGGGGATATAGAAGAATGGATACAAGAAATGGTATGGAGGTAGTGTCCTTTCCCTTCCTTTGTCTTCCCTTCCTTTCTCTTGCCTTATCTTGCCTAGAGTAACTGTGAAAAGCAAATATTATTATTATTATAAAAGTTATTTTTGTATGGCATGATCTCAATGTCTTTCACCATATTGGTTGCTCTCTTCTGGATACATTCCAGCTTCTTGGTGTCCTTCCTAAAATATGGTGCCCAGAGGTGAATATGATTCCTTAGATGTGGTCTGACAAGGGCAGTGTACAGAGTGGCTATCACTAAGTTGCTCCTGAATGCTCTGTCTCTAATATAGCCTAATATGTATTGTTTTTGTCATTGTTGTTGCCCTCTGGTGTCACTTTACTCCCCTGTGGCTCTATTCATCATTCCTATAACATACCAGATCCAAAAGCTCCTCCTTAGTTACCGATGATTTAGGCACAATGTGTCCTCCTATTAAAATGTCTGCTCCTTGAGGGTAGTGGCTATTTTATTTTGTATTTGTTGCCCCAATACTTAGTATAGTTCTTTTTTTTTTCTTTTACTTAGCATAGTTCTTAGCACCTAGTGGGTAATTCACTGGGCTTGGAGTTAGGAAGACCTAGATTCAAATCCCGAGTCAGATACTTGCTAAATAGATGAGCCTGGGCAAGATATAGTCTCTCTGTGACTCAATTTCCTCATCTGCAAAATGAAGAGGTTGAACTCAATGAATTCTAAGATCCATTCCAGTTCTAATTCAGAGCCCGTGATCTTGGTCTCAAATCAAAATTCTCCAGATATGGGATAACCTTAGAGTTAGATAGATAGATAGATAACCTTAGATAACCACTCTCCCAGACCAACATAGAACCAACCCTTTCAAAACCCTGCAACTATATGTTGCAAAGTTCATCCTCTTCAAACAAAACAGTACAGTGCATGGGATGGTGCTTTTGGCCTTCAGAGTCACTGTGAAGCCCTGAAATCAATCACCTGGACAAACATCTTCTAAATCTATAGAATGAGTGACTTGGGCTAGAAGGTCCTTCTAGCTCTGAATCATATGATCCTATGGCATGATTCAATCCTGCATCTGGCATTTACTACCTTGATGACCTTAGGCTAGTAATTTTACTTTCCTGAGTCTCAGTTTCCTCACGTGTAAAATGGAGATACCTTCTAGCTATAAAAAATGAAAATTCCTTCTCTGCCTACATCACAGGGTTATTTCAAGGATCAAATGAGATAAGTTATGTAAAGTGCTTTGTGAATTGCAAAGCTCTATGTAAATGTCAGTCAGAGTACACACATACCACTGTCACCTGCAGTAGGGCCTCCTAACATACAAAAATCACAATTTACAAAAGACACATTAGAGAATGATTGCAATTTTTTTCTGAAAAGGAATTGTTTCTTTAAATAGGAAACCTTCCCCCCCAAATCAATTTGGTGTGTGTTTTTAACAATTTATTAAGATTTCAGTTCAATGAAGGAATGATAAACCGTTAAGTGCTGACTGTGTGCCAGGCCCTGTTCTAAATTTTATGGATTCAAAAACAAAAAAGCAAAACAGTCCCTGCCCTCAAAGAATTTACATTCTAATAGAGAAAAACAGTACATAAAGAGGAGCTGGAAAGTGGTAGCCTCAGTCTGGAAATGACAGAGAAGAATTTTCTACCAATTAAAGTTAGACGATAATGCAATAGTCAGTTTTTAGAGAGAGTTAAGGTCTCATCATCAGAGCTTTTGAGGCAAAACTGAACATTTAAATATGAGACATCTTATAAAGGGGTATCCATAAAATGAGAGAGTTGGACTTGATAGATACTGAGTACTGTTTCACTCTTAATCTATGATCATTATGCTTACAGCAGTGCCTAGCAGAATATTTGATTGGTTGGTTATTGATTGATCAGATAATCCTATGATGCATCCATTGAGAACAGAAGGTTGGTCTAGAAGTCCTTTAAGGTCCCTAATTAATTACAAGTTTTTATGCTTTTATGAATTGTTAAATTGGTCCAACACATGATTCTCTGGTTGATCCCTTTTTGGGAGGGGTTGATTTCAAGATCCACCCCTTCCTAGGTTCCAGAAATAGCAAAACAATATTCTTTTGTGCAAACCTGAGGTTCTAAACTTGCCTCTGTCTCATGATTCTCATTGAGAAACAAAAACACCTCTAACAAACTATAAATGTAGATCCAGATGATGAATGGGCTACCACTCCTGCTTCAAAGGCATGTCCCTTATCTGGTGGGCTTTTACACCCTTATTACTGCTTCTACATTCTATTTGGGAATACATACTAGATGAATAGTTACTCAGTATACTCAACATTCATCCTATTTCACTCCACCAAGTTCAACTATACCTAACATTCTTGTTCTGGGGACTCAAAGATGAAATCCAATCTCTACTGTCAAGGAGCCCTCAGTTATGTGAGAAATAAATTATATGGGGAATAACTTTACTGAAAATTAGAATACGATTAAGTATATAGAAGACAAAGTGGGAAGAGAGGCTAAAGGAAGGACAGAGGAGCAGCTGAGGGGACAAAAGAAGACTTGATGAAGAAGGTGGCACCTAAGCCTTTAAGGAGAAAGATTTCAAAAGCAAGAGCTAGATGAGGGAGACCATTGCAAGCATAGAGCATAATGTAAGAGAAAGTCTAGAGCAAAAGAAGACATGAATAGATTGGGGAAAAATAATCAATCTAATTTATTATTTTTCACATTAAATATTATGTTTATTTTTAGTTTACATAATTCATTTCCACAAAATTTTGAGTTACAAATTTTGTCCCCATCTTTCCCCCCCCACCACACAAAACCAAAGATGATACAGTATAGCCCCTCCCCAAATCTGCTCTGTCCTATATCTTTCCTCATCCCTCCTCTGACTTTCCGGTAGGGTAAGATGGATCTCCATATCCCAGTGCCTGTATATCTTCTCTCCAAGTTGCATGTAAATTAATAATAATAATAATAATAATAAACATAAACATTTGATTTTACAACTTTGAATTCCATATTCTTTCCCTTCCTCCCTTGTCACCCACCCTTACTGGGAAGATAAGCAATTAGATATAGGTTGTGAAAGACTGACTATATTTCCTTCCATCCTATCCGGCCCCCACTTATTCTATTCTCTACTTTGACCCTGTCCCTTTTCAAAAGTGTGTGCTTCTAACTACCCTCATCTCCAACCTGCTCTCCCCTCCATCAGGTAGTCAAATAATTTTTAAGTTATCTCTCCTGGATCTTTTTTCCACATCAGTGGTTTTCCCAATGAGATATTTCACATTGCCTTCTATTTTTTCATATATTTAAATCTGTTTAATAGTATCTTGATTTATTATAAAGTTGCTAGCTTCCATTTGCTCCAATCTAATTCTGAAGGAATTTTTCTCTTGAGTGACCTTTTGAAATTCTTTTTCCATCTGGCAAATTTGGCTTTTTAAGGTGTTCTTCTCCTCAGTGGCTTTTTTGGCCTCTTTTGCCATTTGAATTAGTTTACTTTTAAGATGTTACTTCCTTCAGTCAGATTATTGACTCTCTTTTCATTATTTTCTTGCATCATTCTCATTTCTCTTCCCAATTGTTCCTCCACTTCTCTTACTTGATTTTCAAAATCCTTGTTGAGCTCCTCCCTGGCCTGTAAACAATTCATATTTTTCTTGGAAGCTTTTGGTGCAGTTCTGACTTCTTTGTCTTCCTCCTGTTCCATGCATTGATCCTTTTGTCCCCCAAAAAGGGATCTAAAATTGGATTGCTGTGCTTGCTTTGCTTCCTTTGCTTGCTCATGTTGCCACTCAATTACTTGACTTTTGAGCCCTTTACCAAAGTAGAACTCTGCTTCCAGAGGGGAGAGCTTTGTCCCAAATCACTGGGGATTTTGCATCTGCCAGAGCTTTTAGGAGGGTGCCATCTCTATAGCCCCCATAAACTCTGGCTCACTGGTCATACACCTCAGGAACACCACCCAAGACCATGATCCAGACTCAGGCAGGTTAAACCCAGAGCAATTACCCTCTGAATAGTTGCTTGTCCACCCTACAATCTGCAGCCTGGGAGCTCTGAATCAGCCATGTGGAGGCAGCTGCTTGGCTGCCACTCCTCCTCTGTTTCTCACTTCAGGGGTAGAGCCTGGACTACACCTCCACCTCCCCACCCCCCAGTTCTAACAGAATTCTGAACTGACCTTTTATTTTTTCTTTTGCATTTATGGGTTGATAATTCTGGAAACTTCCACAGCTGCTGCTTATCCAGTCCTGAAGTCTGCTGCAGCCACTGGTTGGGGGCCACCCTGGAGCTAAAACCTCAGGCTCACATGTGGATGGGCTTGGCTCCTAGCCAGCTGAGATGGACCCTTCCTGCCAGCCTGCTGGCCTGCCTGCCTTCAGCAGGATATTTGTTTCTCTCTGTCACTTTGTGGGTCCTGTAGCACTAAAGTTTGCTTAGAGTCATATTTTATAGGTATTTGAGGTGGTTATGGGGAGAGCTCATAGAGTTTTCCTGCTTCTATGCCACCATCTTGGTTCCACCCACCCCCCCAGTCAGCTAATTTAAAGCATAGAGGATACAAAGGGAAGTAGCATGAAATAATGTTCAAAAATCAGACTGGAGTCAGATTGGGTAGGGGCCTTGAATGTCAAGCTACTGAGTTGCTGTTTTATTCAGTAGGTGATGGTGAGTCACTGAAGATTTATTGGTCAAGAGAGTTATAAAATGAGACCTCTTGTAGTATTCCATGGGATTAATTTAATTTACTACCAGACCTCAGAAACCTAGATCATTTGCTAAATTTCACCAATATTCTCTATTTCTCCATCAGACCATTCTCTCTCTGTCTCTCCCTCTTTCATAGATCTTATAAGATAGATAAATTTCAGACATTGCAGAAAATTATCCTTGTAAACTTCAGACTATTCTAAATACTGGTGAGAGTAGGTTCTGGCAGATTCAGTAAAATGGAGACATTCTTTGTAATGGGCCTGAAGTAGAACTGGGTCAAGGTTATGGTTGAACAGCCAACCCAACAAAGCTGATCCTAAATGGATAATATAGGGGGTTGGAATTACTTTTCAGTATACAGACATCCCAAAGGTCATCAGGGAAGGGTCTCTCTGCAGAGGATTTAGGTTCTGTAAGGGTCCTTAACCTGGTGTCAATACAATTTTAAATAGTTGCCTCTTCAGGCAAAGCAAATATTCCTAATCCTTTTTTGCTAATTCTTCCTAATCTTCCCCTGTCCCCCACTCACACACACACTCATTTGGTTGACTTCCTTATTCTGATCTCTGAAAGATAGATTGTCCTCTCCTTTCCAGCCAGGAAAACCTGTTGATTTTCCCTTTTATGTTATTTGATTTTTCTAGTTCTAAGAACAATCCATAGCATACCCCTTAGCTATACTATCCTCCTACTTCCTTTCTCATAATCTGTACATCTCTTATTTCCAGGACTTGTCTGAGCATAACATAGTATGGGAAATAGAAGCTGAAAGCAACTCCAGGGACTGTTGTGTCAAATCCTCTTATTTTACAAAAGAAGAAAATCATATAATTCAAGCAGGGGTCCATGTTTTTCCTCTGTACTGTTTAACATTTTTTTCAATTACTGGGAGAAAGAGAATCACAGAATCATAGAATTATAGAATTTGTAAGAGAGAGAGTCTATTAGATCATGAGTTCCTTAAGAAAAGAGACTATCTTTTGCCTTTCTTTGTATCCCTAGAAAATAACAACATGTTTGGTACATGTTGTTCTTTTTTTTTTTAATAATTTATTAGTTTAGTTTCAGTTAACAAGATTCAATTCCATAGTTCCTTGATTTTCAAATTTCCTTTACTTCCCTCCCCCCTCCCCACACGACAGCATATAGTCTAGTATAGGATCTGAAAATGCATTCATATTAGACATTATTCCAATTACAAAGGCATATTGTACTAGGTGGGATGAAAGATGGTAAGGAAGAAATAAAACCAAACAATGAAAAGAACAAGATCATTTAGTTTGCTTCCATCAGGATTCAGGCTCAGTTCTTTCTAGTTATATCTCTGGATGGCACATTTCTCACTTTCTTGAGTCTTTCGGGATTAACTCATATCACTGCATTGCTGAAAAGAGTCCAGTCCATCATAGTTGGTCATCACAGATATGGTATGTCTGTGATTGTATACAAATTTCTTCTGATTCTACTCTTCTCGCTCAGCATTAGTTTGTATAAGTCTCTCCAGGTAATTATGAAATCTGTCACCTCCTCGTTTCTTATAACACAATAATATTCCATTACATTCATATACCACAACTTGTTTAGCCATTCCCCAATTGATGGGAACCCCTTCAGTTTCCAATTCTTTGCAACCACAAAAAGGGCTGCTAAAAATATTTTTTGTACATATGGGTCTTCCTCCCACTTCTATGATATCTTTGGGATATAATCCTAGAAGTGATATGGCTGGGTCAAAGGGTATGAAATTATTTATAATCCTTTGGACATAATTCCAGATTGCTCTCCAGAATGGTTGGATAAGTTCACAACTCCACCAGCAATGTATTAGTGTTCCAATTTGTTCACATCCTCTCCAGCATTTGTCACTTTCTTGTTTTGTCATCTTAGCCAATCTGACTGGAGAGATGTGGTATCTCAGAGTTGTTTTGATTTGCATTTCTCTAATTAATAGTGATTTAGAGCATTTCTTCATATGCTTATAGATATCTTTAATTTCTTTCTCTGAAAACTTCCTGTTCATATCCTTTGACCATTTATCAATTGGGGAATGACTTGTATTCATATAGATTTGGCTCAATTCTCTATAAATTTTAGAGATGAGTCCTTTATCAGAGACACAAGTTGTAAAAATTCTTTCCCAATTTCCCACCTCCCTCTTGATCTTGGTTATATTGGCTTTGTTTGTACAGAAACTTTTCAATTTAATGTAATCAAAATTATCCATTTTGCATTTTATAATGCTCTCTAATTCTTGTTTGGTCCTAAAATCTTCCCCTCTCCACAGATCTGTCAGGGAAACTATTCCTTGCTTTCCCAAATTGCTTACAGTATCATCCTTTACACCTAGATCATGGACCCATTTGGACTTGATTTTGGTATATAGTGTTAGATAATGGTCTATGCCCAGTTTCTGCCATACTGTATTCCAGTTTTCCCAGCAGTTTTTGTCAAATAGTGGATTCTTATCCCCAAAACTGGGGTCTTTGGGTTTATCGAACAATAGATTGCTACATTCATTAACTGCTGGGTCTCCTGCACCTAATCTATTCCATTGATCCACTACTCTACACCTCTGCCAGTACCAAGCAGTTTTGATGACTGCTGCTGTATAATACAGATAAAGATCTGGCATAGCTAGTCCACCTTCCCTAGCATTTCTTTTCATTAATTCCCTTGATATTCTAGACGATTTTTTTTTCCAAATAAATTTTGTTATTATTTTGTCTAATTCTAGAAAGTAGTTTTTTGGTAAATTGATTGGTATGGCACTAAATATATAGTTTAGTTTGGGTAAAATTGTCATTTTTATTATATTAGTTAGACCCAGCCATGAGCAATTGATATTTTTCCAATTATTTAGATCTGCTTCTATTTGTGTGAGAAGTGTTTTGTAGTTGTGATCATATAGATTCTGGGTTTGTTTTGGCAAGTAGATTCCCAAATATTTTATAATGTCTACAGTGACTTTAAATGGGATTTCTCTTTCTATCTCTTGCTGTTGAGTTTCATTAGAGATGTACAGGAATGCTGAGGATTTATGTGGGTTTATTTTATATCCTGCAACTTTGCCAAATTTATTTATTGTCTCTAGTAGTTTTATACTTGATTCTCCAGGATTCTCAAAGTATATCATCATATCATCTGCGAAGAGTGATAGCTTGGTCACTTCTTTACCTAATTTGATTCCTTTGATTTCTTTTTCTTCTCTAATTGCTACTGCTAGTGTTTCTAGTACCATATTGAATAAGAGGGGTGATAGTGGACACCCTTGTTTCACTCCTGATCTTATTGCAAAGGCTTCTAGTTTATCCCCATTGCATATAATACTTGCTGAAGGTTTTAAATAGATGCTATCAACTATTTTAAGGAAGGCTCCATTTATTCCTATACTTTCTAGTGTTTTTAATAGGAATGGGTATTGTGCTTTGTCAAAAGCCTTTTCTACATCTATTGAGATGATCATGTGGTTTCTGCTAGTTTTATTGTTGATGTGCTAAATTATACTGATGGTTTTCCTGATATTAAACCATCCTGGCATTCCTGGAATGAATCCTACCTGATGAGAGTGTATTATTTTTGTGATAAGTTGTTGGAGTCTTTTGGCTAATATTTTATTTAGATTTTTTGCGTCTAAATTCATGAGGGAAATTGGTCTATAATTTTCTTTCTCTGTTTTATCTCTTCCTGATTAAGGAATCAGTACCATATTTGTGTCATAGAAAGAGTTTGGTAGGACTCCTTCTTCACTAATTTTCCCAAATAGTTTGTAGAGTATTGGAATCAATTGTTCTTTAAATGTTTTATAGAATTCACTAGTGAACCCATCTGGCCCTGGAGATTTTTTCCTAAGGAGTTCATTGATGGCTTGTTTGATTTCTTTTTCTGAGATGGGGTTATTTAGGTAATTCACTTCCTCTTCAGTTAATCTGGGCAATTTGTGATTTTGTAAATATTCATCCATTTCACTAAGATTGTCATATTTATGTGCATACAATTGGGAAAAATAATTCCTTATTATTTTTTGATTTCCTCTTCATTGGAGGTAGATTCACCATTTTTATTTTTGATACTCATAATTTGGTTTTCTTCTTTCTTTTTTTTATCATATTGACTAAGAGTCTATCAATTTTGTTGATTTTTTCATAAAACCAGGTCTTAGTTTTATTTATTAATTCAATGATTTTCTTAATTTCAATTTTATTAATCTCACTTTGGTTTTCAATATTTCTAATTTAGTACTAAACTGGGGATTTTCAATTTGTTCTTTTTCTAGCTTTTTCAATTGCATGTCCAATTCATTGATCTCCCTTCTCTCTGCTTTAATTAAGTATGCACTCAGGGATATAAAATTTCCCCTGAGAACTGCCTTTAGTGCATCCTACAAATTTTGGTATGTTGTTTCATTATTATCATTCTCTTGAATGAAATTATTGATTGTTTTTATAATTTCTTGTTTAACCCACCAGTTTTTTAGGATTAAATTGTTTAATTTCCAATTAGTTTTTAGTCTATCTTTCCATGGCCCTTTATTGCATATAATTTTTATTGCATCATGATCTGAGAATGATGCATTTAATATTTCTGCCTTTCTGCACTGGATTGTGAGGTTTTTATGCCCTAGTACATGGTCTATTTTTGAGTATGTACCATGCACTGTTAAGAAGAAAGTAAATTCCTTTTTATCCCCATTCAGTTTTCTCCAGAGATCCATCATATCTAGTCTCTCTAAGATTCTATTCACCTCCTTAACTTCTTTCTTGTTCATTTTGAGGTTAGATTTATCGAGTTCAGAGAGGGGGAGATTAAGGTCCCCCACTAGTATAGTTTTGCTATCTATTTCTTCCTCTAATTCCTTTAACTTTTCTTCTAGGAATTTAGATACTATACCACTTGGTGCATATATATTAAGTAGTGATATTGCTTCATTCTCAATGGTGCCTTTTAGTAGGATATAGTTTCCTTTCTTATCTCTTTTAATTAGATCTATTTTTGCTTTTGCTTTATCTGAGATAAGTATTGCTACCCCTGCTTTTTTTACTTTAGCTGAGGTATAATAAATTTTACTCCAACCTTTTACCTTTACCCTGTGGGTATCTCTTTGTTTCAAATGTGTTTCTTGTAGACAGCATATTGTGGGATTATGGTTTTTAATCCATTCTGCTATCTGCCTCTGTTTTATGGGAGAGTTCATCCCATTCACATTAACAGTAATAATGACTATCTGTCTGTTCCCCTCCATCCTCTTCCCTCCCCTGTTTATGTTTTTGTTTCTTCCTTCTCCCTTCCCCTCCTTGAAGTTTTCCCTTTTGAGAGCCCCCTCCCTCAGTGTTCCCACCCAGTGATCCCTCTTCTTAACCTGCCCTCTCCCCTTACTACTGTTTCCCTCCTTTCTAATCCCCCCCTTTAGTCTCCTCTTTTTCACCCCCCCCCCCTTACCCTTCTGCTTTCTATAGGACGAAATAAGTTTTTATACTTATCAGAGTGAATTACTCCCCATTTGATTCCAAACCAATGAGAGTGAATTTCAAACATTGCTCCTCTCCCTCCCTCCTTTTCTTCTATTTAATGAATTTATGTGTCTATTCACATTAAAATCTTAAACTTCACTGATTTAAGTTGATCCCTCTTTGAACCAGAACCAATGAGAATAGTGTTTAAATGATGTTCCTCTCCCTCTTTCTTTCCCCTCTTCTATAGTGTGTTTTAATGCCCCTTCAGATGGCATATTTTACCTTTTCCTATCTAATCCTTTCCTTTTTCCCATTACAGTCTCTTTGATCCCCTTAATATTTTTTTTTAGACATCATGTTAGTGCATTCATACCCACACCCTCTATCTAAGTATAGCCCTTTTGAAGGTCTTGATAATCAGAAAGATTTTGAATATTGACAGTTATCAGCTCCACATATGGGGATGTGAAAATTTTGCTCTTGTTGCATCCCAAGTAATGAGCATGTGTTTGTGTGTGTGGGTGTGTGCACTTATGCTTGTGTGAGTCTGTGTTTCTCTTATTTACCTTTTTATGTCTTTCTTGAGTCTTGTAATTGGAGATCAAATTTTCCATTGAGCTCTGGCTTTTTCATCAGGAACATCTGGAAGTCCCTTATTTCATTAAACAACCATCTCCTTGCCTGGAAGATTATGCTCAGTTTTGCTGGGTAGTTAATCCTTGGTTGTAGTCCTAGCTCTCTTGCCCTATGAAATATCAAATTCCAGTCCCTCCACTCTTTTAATGTAGAAGCTGCTAGGTCCTATGTGATCCTAACTGTACTTCCTCGATATTTGAATTATTTCTTTTTGGCTGCTTGTAGAATTTTTTCTTTAATCTTGTAATTCTGGAATTTGGCTACTATATTTCTTGGAGTTTTCAGTTTGGGATCTCTCTCAGGAGGAGTCTGGTGAATTCTGTCGATAGCTATTTTATCTTCTGCCTCCAGGACCTTAGGACAGTTTTCTTTGACAATCTCTTGGAGGATGTTGTCTAGGCTGCTTTTTTCATCATGGCTTTCTGGTAGACCAATAATTCTTAGGTTGTGTCTCCTGGATCTGTTCTCTAAGTCAGTTATTTTTCCAGTGAGATATTTTACATTTTCTTGCAATTTTTCGATCATCTTGTTTTGTTTGATTGACTCTTGCTGCATCATAGAGTTCTGAGCTTCAATTTGATTGTTTCTAATTTTTATTGAATTACGGTCTTCAGTTATTTTTTGAAGTTCCTTTTTTAGGGAGGTATTTTCTCCAATTACTTCACTGAGACGTTTTTCCAAGTTGGTCACTGCCTCCCTGATTTGGTCTTTAAAATTTTTCTTAAGCTCCTCCAGGAATGCTATTTGGGCTTGAGACCAGATCATGTTTCCTTCTGTGGTCTCAGGTGTGGGTAGAGAGTCTATATTGTCCTGTGTATTTTGTTGTTCTTGCCCTGCATAGTATGCTCGAATAGACTTTCTTGCCTTCCCCTTCTCCTTCTTAGCTTCTTTTTTTCCCATTGTGACTTCCTGTTTCTTAGTTTCTCAGGCTATGAGTTTAGGGCCTGATCCTTGACTTTGAATACCTCTGGGTGGCTAGTTTATGGCTAAGTCAGGAAAGTCAATGAGGGATGTAGATTCCTAGGTTTGGGTTCCTCTGACCACTTCAGATTTCTGCCTCTATACCCCTGGGCTATAAGTAGGCTTTTGTTGGTGAGGTGAGGTGGGGCTTGTTGGGACCCCACTCTCTCTTCTCTTCAGACTCCTGGCTGTCTCAGTTACACCCCTTCTTGGAGACTCTCAAGCCTGGGTCTATTTCCATTAACTTGGGATTTCAATCTGGGTGGGAGACTTATCTTTGGATTTTCTGCTTCATGAAGGAGGGATGGGAGGATTGGAGCAGCTAGAATTTACTTTGCCATTCTAGCCCCTGTATTATACAGGCAGGCAATTTCTAAACTTCCAGGCTGGGGGCTGAATGCAGCCAGAAAAGTGGCTCTTTCCACTGAGGGCCCAACTCTCCTACCTGGCTCCAATGATTCTACCCCTCAGAGAGATGATTGTGATTCCTCCTCCGTAAGTCTGCAGGCTGGGGCTTTTGCTCTCTCTGGTGTAGTCTGCTTGTCTGCTCTTAGGTCTGGGCTGTGCAGACCCCACGTGCTCTGCGCTCGACCAGTCCGGACACACTGGGCAACCTTCTGGGCTGGACTCTGCCACACTTCGTCTTCCAGTGGGCTCTGTCACTCCGGATTCCACTCAGATTCACCCTTTGAGCCTTAGTGACAGAGGAGCTCAGCGAGGTTACTGCTTCCTTTCCTCCATCTTGGCTCCTCCATACATGTTCTTAACAAATGATTGTTGGTTGACTGAAAGGAAGGGATTTTCATGATCAATTAGTCTAATCTATACCCTCCAAAAGAAATACCCATTCTCACATTCCTGACAAGTAATCATCCAGTCCCTGCTTGAAGACCTCAAGTGAGGGGATACCTATCACCTTCTTAGAAAACCCAGTCTATTTTGGGCAGCTTTTCTTTTTAGGAAGGTTTTTTTTACCTCCTCACACCAAGCCTGAACTTATTTCTTTGTAACTTCCATCCACTGCTCGTGGTTTTGCCATCTGGGGCCAAGAAGAATATATCTAGCTAATTAAAATCAATAGAACATCATGGAGAAGTATGGGTGACATACTATTGGGACTGAAAGGCTTATGGGCCAAAACATTAGAACCAACTCCACTTCTTCCCTCCTGACTTGTCTTTGAGAGTGGAAATTGAGATTTTAGCTTCTTATGATAATCTAAATGATAATATTTATATTTTTACAAATTATAACCCTTAATAGAATATAAGTTTCTTGAAGGTAAGGACTTTTGAAAATTTTGGCATTTATATGTGAAGTGCCTAACATATAGTAGAATCTTCATAAGGAAAAGAAGCAGACATGTGATTTCATTGGTAGGTGATACCAACTCCGTCATTGGTAAGTGATGAAACTCCTTGACCAGAGTACGTCAATGTCTTCTCTACAACTTACATTCCCAGAGAGTTGTCAAGAGATTTAAGAGTTCAAGTGACTTTCCCAGAGTCACATAGCCAGCATTCCTCCAAGGCAGGACTGGAATCCATGTCATTTGGCCAGCGCTCTACTATATAACACAGTTTAATACATACTTGTTGACTGATTGATTGACAGGTTGATTGATTCCCTTTCAAGCACTCTAAGTTTCACCCAAACAAGGCTAATTGCTCTTTGACAGACTGAGAATTCCATTTCCTCCATCCATGACTTTGTACAGGTTGTCCCTTCTTCCTGCAGTATATTCCCTCCTAACTCCACTTCTTAGAATTCTAAGCTTTCTTCTCCCTCCTGAGAGTTCCCTATGCCAATGAATTAATAAGTTCACTCCAACAGAGTAGTGTCTGGCTCATGGCAGGCTGTGAATAAATGCTTATTGACTTGACTTTCCCTAATAACAAATTAACTAGAATTTTTAAGCCTCAACCATTGCAGATCTAGAATTGTTATCAATGACAACTGCCACTCCCACATAAAGATGGGAACTGTATGACTGAAATGAATAATCTACTCCCTGATTTTAAATTGTGCTTTCTGGAGATGCTCTGAAAGTCTTGGATCCTTTGATTTTTTAGATAGCAGCCCTGCTTTGGAGAACCTGTATGCATTTGCATTTAGAGTCTTCAATTCTTCTTCCCAGATGCTTATGCTAGCTATGTGACCACCAGACTAAACGACTGCATTGCAATCTCCTTGTAACTTCCTCTGAGGACCACCCAGAAGCTGCAGCTGGTGCCCAATCCAGTGGCCTGTTTACAGAGGAATGTGAGCTGAAAGCCTGTCCATGACCACAGTACCTATCCTCGGCCATCTGCAATGGCAACCCAGGCTTTGGAAAGTTATGGGGCCCAATCTAGAATTCCTGAAATTATCTTCAAGGAAGCCCTTCCTCCCACCCCCACTCCCATCTCTATGGCTTCAGGACAATTCAGATGTGCTGGGTGGGCTCCTATAATTTGGTTCCCAAAGTTTGAATGTGGAGGCCTAGCCAGGGTTTGTTTAGGGAATACACAGTCCCACTCCCATGTGTCTGACTGACTCCAAATGGGTTAGGCTGCAGACCACATTGGAAGAACTGTTTTGCTGAACAAATCTGTTTCTTTTTCACTGTGTTCTATTCTCTCTTTCTGGCTTCTTTATTTTAGTGGAAGAACACAGTCTCTGGAAGCTGGATGGGGGGCAAAACTCTCCCTGTGGCCCTTTCATTGATTCTTCAAGGCCAGCCAAACTCATGCCTGGATACCCCAGGAGAAGCCTTGGCTCTTGTCATAGACACATGGAGACCAAATAATGGCTTTTTTCTCTACTTCGAAAATCAGTGCCCAGAAAAGCTGGCCTGGGTGAGAGTAGCAGGCATGGGTACTGAGTCATGTGCCCATGTACCCATACTCACCCTACAGTTAGCCCTCACTTAAAGCAAAAGATTCCTGAGTAGGGTTTCTAACATTTTTATTTTGGTATTTTGGGGTGGGGCAATGGCTAATTAAGGTCCAGTCTTTAAAGAATATACAGTGTTCTCTGCCTGATGCCAATCCATATGGAAGCTTTGTGAATCTGTTTCCAGAAATTCATGATAGAAGAGACTTTTCTCTCTCTCAGAGCATACACTAATATCTTTACTGTTCCCTTTTGCCTTACTTCATGGTGAGGGAAAGCCTTTATGAGGCGTGAATTAAGGACAAGGCTTTTGTGGGACAGTTCCCCCATTAAGATTGTAAACTGAGTCCTATTTAAATTGCAGTAGGGAGCTTAGAGAAAGTGCATTACAAATAATATCCTGGAGGAAGAAACATAAAATCATAGATTCAGATCTGGAAGGGACCTCAGAAGCCAACAAATCTAATCCTTCATTTACATATGAGGAAACTAAACACCAGGGAATTTAGTAAACTGACCCAACTTGAAACAGATAGTAAGAATTAGCAGAAGAATTTGAATTCTGACCCAATGCTTCCAGTTTCAAAGCTCTTTTCTAGTGTAATGTTTCTGGGTCATCCCTAAATCCATCTACTTTTATGATAATTCCAGATTTTATATTATCAGCCTGGCTTAAAGAAAGGCATACCTTAATTTCATTTAACAAACATTTATTAAGCATCACACTATGTGTAAAGCACTCTGTTCTAGCTGGGGATATAAAGATTAGAAATCCCATAGTACCTGCCCTCATGAAGCATATATTTTCTTTAGCAGACCTTTGTGCTCATCACTTGACTCCACCTATGCATGAAATGCCAGGTCTATATAGTCCTGTCCAGTCTTAGAAAATGTAGAGAGGAGCAGCCAGGCACAGGACAGGATAATAAGGTAAGATTCTCCCCTCCCCACCTCCATGAAAGAATTAACAAAAAACGCAAATGGAGCCAGCTAGGTGGTACAGTCAATAGCTCACTGGCCCTGGAGTCAGGAGGACCTGAGTTCAAATTTGGCTTCAGACACTTGACACAACTAATGGGGTGACCTTGGGCAAGTACCTTAACCCCAACTGCCTTGCCTTTCCCTCTCAAAAAAATGTGAACACACCATGTAATTTTCTTCTGCACTCAGCCACAGTAGAGTTCATGAGACTAAGACTGGGAATGGTAGAGGAGAAAAGTCAAAGCAGAGACAACAAAAGCAGTGAGCTCAGACTCTTTCTTATTATTTAATATCTTAATGAGGCTGAGAAACCTTTGATAGCAAGGTTACTTTCTTCAAATCTCTGCTTTGGGCATCCTTTCTTTTTTTCTTTTTTTAACCCACACATCAACATGAGTGAGTTCCTGCATTTCCATCATCCTTTTCTCTGGAACCCATAGAAGCAGACTCAGCTGTAGAATGAACTTTAGACTCTGAGCTAAATGTCAGGCAAATTATTTCTACACTATTTCCCTGGGTTTCCAGACTAAATGACACAAAGAAGCCAATTAGCCTAGGAATCAGGAAGATCTGAGTTCCAGTTCTGCCTCTAACATATGAGGGCATGGTGCTTAATCTCTTAGCACCCAAGACAATACTTGAAGACTACAAATTGCTGATTTGCCTAGGTAGAAGAAGTTTGGGTAGCTAGGAGGTAAAGTAGATAGAGTGCTGATTTGTAGTCAGAAAGACTCATCTTCCTGAGTTCAAATATGACCTCAGACACTTATTAGCCATATGACCGTGGGCAAATCATTTAACCCTGTTTGCCTCAGTTTCCTCCTCTGTAAAATGAGCTGGAGAAGGAGTATCTTTGCCAAGTATCTTTGCCAAGAAAACTCCAAAAGGGTCACAAAGAGCTTGTACATAACTGAAATGCTTCAGCAACAGAAGTTTCTTCACTAGGAACTTCTCTGTGCCAATTAAACCATAAATCTAGAGAAATAAAACCACCCTCATTACCATGACCATATACACCAAAACAACCAAGGTTAATCCCAAGTATGTCCATTTCTTTTCATTATTATTTATGTTTAACATTCTTTTTAAATTTTGAGTTCCAAATTCTTCCCCTCCTTACCATTTGTCCCTCACCAACTGAGAAGGCAACCAATATGATATCATATATATATATATATATATATATATATATATGAAATCATGCAAAACATATTTCCATATTAGCCACATAACATAAAAGCAAAACAAGAAAAATAAAGAAAGCAAGAAAAGTGTACTTCATTTTACACTCAGAGCTCATCAGTTCTCTCTCTTTTTATCATAAGCCCTTTGGAATTATCTTGGATCATTGCATTGATCAGAGTATCCAAGTCTTTCACAGTTGGTCATCATTACAACTTTGCTATTACTGTGTATAATGATCTGGTCATTCTCACTTTATTTTGCATCAGTTTATATATGACTTGCCATTGTTTTCAGAAACCACCCTGCTTGCCATTTCTTATAGTACAATAATACTCTACCACAATTATATGACACAGCTTGTTCAGCCATTCTCCAGTTGATGGGCATCCCCTCAATTTCCAATTCTTTGCTACCACAGAGAGCTGCTATAAATATTTTGCACATACAGGTCCTTTTCCTTTTTCTTTGATCTCTTTGTGATACAGACCAAGTAGTGGTATTGCTGGATCAAAGGGTACATATAGATTTATAACCCTTTGGGCCTTATTACAAATTGGTTTCCAGAATGGTTGGACCAGTTTACAACTTCACCAACAGTTTATTAATGTCTCACTTCCCCTCCAGTACTTATGATTTCTGATAAGTGTGAGGTGGAACCTGAGTTGTTTTAATTTGCCTTTAAATCTAGGATAGTGATTTAGAGAATGTTTACATCTGCCTCCAGAGAGCTTTGATTTCTTCTGAAAATTTCCTACTAATATTCTTTAACCATTTGTCAATCAAGGAATGGGTCTTTTTATTTATAAATTTGACTCAGTTCCCTCTACATTTGAGAAATGAGACATTCATCAGAGAAACTTGCTGTAATTTTTTTTTTTAATATTACTGATGAAGTTCTTAGGAGTTTACATATATTGTCTTCCCATAGAAAAATGTAAACAGTTTCACTTTATTGAATTTCTTTTTTTTTTTTAAGCAATTGGGGTTAAGTAACTTGCTCAAGGTTACACGGCTAGTCATTATTTTTGTGTGGGTGCTCATTTTCTGAGGCCGGATTTGATCTCAGGTCATCCCAACTCCGAGGCCGGCGCTCTTACTCACTGCGCCACCTAGCCGCCCCTATTGAATTTCTTATAACTACTGTTTCATGATTACCTTTTTATGCATCTCTTGAGTCTTCTGTTTGAATGTCAAATTTTCTATTCAGCTCTGGTCTTTTAATCAGGAATTTGAAAGTCCTCTACTTCATTAAATATTCATTTTTCTCTTGAAGGATTATATTCAGTCTTGCTGGACAGGTTATTCTTGATTGCAATCCTAAGACCTTTGCCTTCTGGAATATTATATTCCAAGTCCTTTACTCCTTTAATGTGGAAGCTGCCAAATCTTGTGTGATCCTGACTGTGGTTCCACAACCTTTTAATGGTTTCTTTCATACTGCTTGCAATATTTTCTCATTGAGCTGTGAGCACTGGAATTTGGTTATAATATTTCTAGAAGTTTTCATTTGGGGATCTCTTTTGTTTTTTAAACAAATACTTTATTAACTTCTGTTTTACATCATTCATTTCTGCCAGATTTTGAGTTACAATCATTTTCCCCCCATTATTCCCCTACCCAACCTCCCAGAATAGCAGTCCCACAAGATATCGCTTCCTCCAATCTGCTCTCTCCCATACCTTCTCCCATACCCCCATCGACTTTTCCATTAGAGGAAGATGAATCTTTGTGTCCCAATGCCTGCACATCTTATCTCCCAATTATAGGCAAAAGAGTATTAATAATAGTATTTATATATATATTTGAAACATTTAATGTTACGACCTCGAATTTCAGATCCATTTCCTTCCTCCCTTGTCACCCATTCCTTCTTGGGAGATAAGTAATTCAGTATATGTTGTACATGTCTAGCTATGCAAAACATTATCATAGTAGATATATTGTACAAGGCTGCTTATAATTCCCTCCCACTCATCCCACCCCCCACCTGGTCCATTCCCTACATGATCCTGTCCCTCTTCTATAGTGGGTACTTCCAACCTCCCCTCACCCCAAGGATGCCCTCCCATCCATCATCCCTCCTCTCATCCCCCTTCCCCCTATCCTGCTGCAGGTTGAGATATCCCATTTAGTATGTATGTCATTTTCTCCCTGAACCAAATTCAATGTGAATGTGGTTTTGCCTTTTTAGCCTTCCTTATTCTCCCCCTCCTTTGCAACCACTTCCCCTACATGAGATAGTTTACCCTACCATGTCTCTCCCCATCTCCTCTTGCCACTTTCCTCTCTCACCTCATAATTTCATCCCTTGAGTATTCTCCCTTCCCAACAAATTCAACCTATGCCCTCTATCCATATATAACTGTAACCATATACACACACATTCACATATGTATTCGTATGACCACACCCCCTTCTTCCATTATTTTCATAGTGAGAAAGATATCATCAGTCACAGATATTGCTTTTCCATATAGGAATGTAAATAGTTCAACTTTGATAAGTTCCTTTTGATTTCTTTTCCCTGATTACCTTCTCAGGCATCTCTTACTTCTTGTGTCTGGATGTCAAATTTTCTATTCAACTCTGGTTTTTTCCTCAAGAATGCTTGAAAGTCCTCTATTCCACTGAATGACCATATTTTCCCCTGAAACAAAATACTCAGTTTTGCTGGGTAGGTGACCCTTGGGTTCATTCCCAGTTCTTTTGCCCTCTGGAATATCATATTCCATGCCCTTTGATCCCTCAGTGTAGAAGCTGCCAGGTCCTGGGCTATTCTGATTGTGTTTCCACAATATTGAAATTGTTTCTTCCTGGCTGCTTGTAGTATTTTCTCCTTGATCTGGGGATTCTGGAACCTGGCTATAATATTCCTGGGAGTTTTCTTTTTGGGATCTTTTTCAGGAGGTGATCGGTGGATTCTTTCAACCTCTATTTTGCCCTCTGGATCTAAAACATCAGGGCAGTTTTCCTTGAGAATTTCTTGAAGGGTGATTTCTAGGTTCTTTCTTTGATCATGGCTTTCAGGTAGTCCAATAATTTTTAAATTGTCTCTCCTGGATCTATTTTCCAGGTCAGTGGTTTTTCCCATGAGATATTTCACATTGCCTTCTAATCTTTCGTTTGTTTGGATCTGCTTAACAGCATCTTGATTTCTCATAAAGTCATTAGCTTCCATTTGCTCCAGTCTAACTCTGAAGGAATGAATCTCCTCAGTGAACTTTTGAGATTCTTTTTCCATCTGGCAAATTCGACTTTTTAAGGCATTCTTCTCCTCATTGCCCTTTTGGGCCTCCTTTGCCATTTGAGTTAGTCTATTTTTTAAGGTGTTGTTTTCCTCAGTCAGGCTGTTGACCCTCATTTCATACTTTTCCTGCATCCTTCTCATTTCTCTTTCCAATTTTTCCTCCACTTCTCTTATTTGATTTTTAAAGTCCTTCTTAAGGTCCTCTATGGCCTGCAACCCGCTCATGTTTTCCCCTGGGGCTTTTGGAGCAGGACTTCTGACCTCACAGTCCTTTTCCCGCTCTATGCCCCCAAAATAGGAGTCTAGGGTTGCATTTTTCTGTTTCCTTTGCCTTGGCATGTTGCCACTTAATTGCTTGACTTTTGGGCTTGTTGCCACACTATGGCTTTAAGGCCAGATAGAGGAATTTTCGTCCCGAACGTGTGGGGGGCAACTTCCGTTTCTGGCAAGCTATAAACCCACCCACAACTTCCACCCTAGATCACAATCCAGATCCAGGGAGGTTAAAGCAAGAGCGATTACCCCCCAAGACTGATCGCTGGATCTCCCCACGATTTGTAGGCTGGGAGCCGGAAATGCCTCTGAAAACTACACAGTGGCGTGTCTCCTCAGCAGCTTCTAGCCCCCAGGGGAGGGAGCTGACGCATTCCCCAAATACAGGTCCCAAAGTCCATAGGACACTAACCTCTTACTTTGTCCTAGGCATGTCTATGTTGATAATTCTGGAATCGCCACAGTTCCTGGTGTTCTGGGGTTCCTCCAGCCGGCTGCTGGCCCTGCCGCCCTGGGGCTAAAACCTCGGCTCAGGTGGACCTGGGCTCGGCTCGGCTCCTGCGCTCTGCGCGCTGCCGGCTCCCAGACCACTGCGCTGGTCCTTCCTGCAGGGTGCTGGGCTGTCCTCAGCGGGAGGTTAGCTTCTCTGTGTCGTTCTGTGGGTGCTGGGGCTCCAGAAGATTTTCAGAGTCCTTTTTTACATAGTTTGTGGAGAATCTGGGGGCAGAGAGGCTTGGAGGAGCTGTTTCTACTCCGCCATCTTGGCTCCGCCCCCATTTGGGGATCTCTTTCAGGAGGTGATTGGTAGATTCATTTCACTTCTATTTTACTTTCTGTATTTAAGATATCAGACCAATTTTTCTTTATAATTTCTGGAAATGTGATGTCTAGGCTCTTTTTATATCTTGACTTTCAGGTTGTACAATAATTCTTAAATTATTTTCCCTTGATCTATTTTTCAAGGTCAGTTGTTTTTCGATGAGAGATTTCCAATTTTCTTCTATTTTTTTCATTCTTTTGACTTTGTTTTATTGTTTCTTGACGTCTCATGTAGTCATTAGTTTCCACTTGCCCAATTATAATTAAAAATATTTTCTTCAGTGAACTTTTATACCTCCACTTTCATTCCCATTCCTATTTTCATTTCCATTCCTATCCTGCTTTTATTTTGAGGGGATCTAGTAATTACAGATAATTGAAGGCAGCTAAAAGCATTTTCTTAGCATAGCCTTGCTTGTCTTGGTTTTCGACTCCCTCTCAATCATTGTTGTTTTCTCCTTCCCAGTCTAAGGATTGAGAATTTTGCTTAAGAAACCAAAGCAAAATTAAAAGTTAAAAATATTTCTTTCAGTTATCCATTATATCCAAACAATAACAACTGGATGAAGTTATAGAGAAGGAGGTTTAAGGTCAGCATAAGGATAAAAAAAAACATCTCAGCCATGATAGTTGCCCTAAAGTGAAATGTGGTGGTTCCAGATGTGATGAATTCTCTATCACTGGAAATTTTCAGGTGGAAGCTGTTTGACCACCTCATCAGTGTCCACCATTGAGCTGCTTTTGGTAACCTCTGAAATGCATTCCAACTCCCTGGGGAGTATGACTCTAAGAAACTATATCCATAGGCACAATCCTTTTAGGGAAGTCTGCTAAAAGGTGCTAATCAAAGCACCTTCAAAAATGCATGAGGTAGAATCACATCTCCTACTTACCTATACTGGAGAAAAGGAAATGGGAGATGGGAAGTATGGAAATGTTGTGTAGAGAACTTTTAATATAAGGATCACTGGTGCCCAAAAGCACTACTAATATAAATCCTATCATGTTATTCTCTTTGTTTTATATTTCTCCCTTTATAAAGTATAAAAGGATTAGAAAAAGGAATTAGGAAAGAGATCGAAAGTGTTTATATTTCCTTAGTAAGGGTCGTTTGTAAGTTTACATTCTGCTCTTAATAGGAAGAGGCTGTATTTTTCATGGCATTGTTCTCTGGCCTTCTCACTGAGGTCTTTTTTTCTTTGCTGCCTCGGTCCCACAACGTTGTTTTCCTTCTTCTTTTCCCAATGAATACTTCTCTGCTTTTGAAAATTATCCATTAAAATTGTATCAATTTCATGTTTTTGTGAGACAGTATGTGGAAAGGCCAAAGTAAAATTAGATTTTTCTTGGACATCAGGCGCCCAGTCAGCAATCCAATTCCATGTGTTTCTATTGAGACATTAGGATTTGATATAATTTTGGGCAGAAAACATTTTAAAAATGAAACAATTGGATTTTCTAGATGGTCTTGGGGACCACTTAGCTTAAGAGAATACACTTCCAAATCAAAAGCCTTTCAATCATTTTAAATATTATTTGGATGATATTTGCTCTGTGTGTAGAAGCAGTGTGAATGTGTATTGAATGTTTGACTGGCTCATGCACACAGATGATGTATGAAATTATTATTTCATATTTTTCTGGTGTTTGCATTGCAAGTGACATCTGGCTGACAGGAACTTGGAGAAATGGGAGACGAAGTGAATCCTGTACTTACCACGAGAATCCTATTTATCAAAAGGTTTCAGATTGGTCTATCTTGGTGGAACATGCAAAACTTGGAGTGAGGACCAGGAAGCAGGGTGATGTCGTGGTGTGAATATTGTGTTTTGTTGGGTAATATGTATATTGCTTATTTGATTTTGCTGTGTGTATATGCTTTTACTCTATAAATTGGACATTTTTTTGGTTCTGTTCAAAACCCTAAATATAATTTCCTTAGGATTAGGGGTTGCTTCATTTACTGCAGTTCCTAATACAGTATCTGAGAAAGAATAAGTGCTTAATAAATGCATGTTGATCAGTTGATCATAAATTAGTATTTTAAGTTTTATTTAATATAACACACAAATGCTTTGCATGGATTCAAAGATTTTGCTTGTATCTTTTATATAGATTTTATGTACAAAGATAGGTATAGATATATGCTAGCATCAAGCTAAGTGATTCACAACTCACTCTTTCTCCCCATCTTCTCCTAAAGGTAATATACTAAACTGTGGATGTACAGTCAGATATATACATGTACACACACACACACACACACACACACACACACACACAAATCCCTACACTTTTGTAGGCAGCAGTGCTTAAAATTGATGAGTTCAACTAAGCTAAATAACACGGCCTCTTCGACCCACAATTTGAAAGACAATAGGCCAAGCTTAAAATAAACCAGCTTGTGGTAGCATGTAACTTTCAACAAAGAATAAAAAATAATACTCAAACTCATCTGGCTTGTAGAGCTCTTTTAAACCTGTCTCAAACGATCTTTCTACTCTGATTGTACATTACTCCCCTCCCCACACTTGAAAGTGCAGCCAAATCGGTTGACTTACTTTTTCTCACAACACTTCATCTTTCATCTTTGTGCCTTTTCACTGGCTGTCCTCAATGCCAGGAAGGCAATCCCTTTCCATTCTGCCTCACAGAATCCCTTATTTCCTTCAAGACTCAGTCCAGGAACCAGATTTTACATGAAGCCTTTCTTGAACCCCACAATTGTTATTGCCCTCCCTCCCCAAGGTACCCTGTATTTATTTTACATTGATTCTATGTATACCTCTGGGACCACCTCCAGTTGTCCTGATCTATAGCTCCAGAGGAGAGAGTAAGACTGGTAACTTTGCACAGCCTCCCTCACTGTAATCGAATTCACTTTCTAGTCATGACATCTCCTTCCTGATGTCATGGTCCTCATAGAGAATGAAGGACAAACAAGAACAGCAACAACATACAGTCTTCTCTAGTTGAATGTAGGCTCCTTGAGGGTATCACTATTGTCTTTATATTCCCAGTACCTAAAGCAATGCCTGGCACATTGTAGGAGCTTAATAAATGACTGTTTGTTCACTTACTGATTGAGTACCTATTGCATGTCTCCTATCGTGTTAGGACACAGGATAATGTCATGCAGTTCTATACTATCTGTTGCTCTTCTAGTCCTCAAATTTCTATGTTATCCTTTTGTATCATGCTGGACTTGGCAGAGTTTGTGATCCATCCAGTTACTGTTGAGTGCAAGCATTTATCAATAGTTGAATAAAGGGGCAGCTAGGTGGTGCATTGAATAGAGCACCAGTCCTAAAGTCAGGAGTACCTGAGTTCAAATCTGGCCTCACACACTTGACACTTAAATAGCTGTGTGACCTTGGGCAAGTCACTTAACCCCAATTGTCTTGCCTTCCCCCTCCAAAAAAAAAAAAAGATCTGAATAAGACTGAATACCAGTGATCTGGAAGTACAGTTCTTCAGACTGTACTTAATTATGACTGACACTTTAAAATTTTCAATATTTTACACATTATTATGTCACCCTGTAGCTATTATAGTATGCATTTAATAGGTAAAGTCATTGAGCCTCAAGAAGATTAAGTGACTTGTCTAAGATTACACACAGCTAGTTGGTGACATTTAAAGCCAATAGTGTAGTGGTTGGATCACTGGATTAGGAGTCAGGAAAATAAGAATTATTGTTATTATCAGTTATTATTATTACTATTACCATTATTATTATTATTATTATTATTATTATTATTATTATTATTATTATTATTATCTATGCCCTATTATTAGAGGACCTTGCTGTCATCATGAGACTAATCCCTGGGAAGGAATTAGTTGATAAATTCATTATATATCAATGGAACTTCATAAATGCTTGCTGAGCATTGAATATAGAATGCATAGCAAATTGATGCATTAAATCTCTTGAGGTCATTTATATTAAATGAGGGACATGAAGAATCTTCTGAACAAACTTGAGTTTGTCAATGTCCCATATTAAAGTCTGACACCTATAACCATATCCATTGTGCCACATTTTGTCTCATTAGCATAATGGGGTGATCATCTTTCTTGTTTGAATGCCATTTTTATTAATGCAGCCTAAGATTGAATTAACTTTCTGGAATCCACATTACACTTGTGGTTCATAATGAACTCATAAACAGGTAAAAGCCACTTTCCCCCATAAACTGCTAGTAACACCCTCCATCCATATTTGCTTCCTGAACCTAAATGCAGAATTTAAAATTTATTCCTATTCTACCCCATTTTATGCTATTTGACTCATCATTCTTGCTTCCTGAGATTTTTTTTAAACCTAATTCTCTCATTCATCATACTAGCTAACCCACTCTGATGACTTTGTTTCATTTGCAAACTTACTAAGCATGACTCTTTCCTTCTCTGTCTTACCTATGTTACTGACACAAACATTGAACAGAATACGGTTGAGGAGAGATTCATGTAACACATCACTCTAATAAATACCTTTCAGGTAGATAGTGATATGCTAGTTTATGTGGGTACGGACATTTGATCAACTAAAAATTCTTTCAACTCTACTACCATCCACAGGCCACATTTTTCCATCCAAGTAAAAAAATTTCTTTGGGGGAAAAAACCCTAGGTCAGGGGCAGAAAGAAACATCAGAAGACTAATATTTGAGTTCTAGCTTTATCACTTACCGTATAAAGTTAAGAAAAGTCACAGTCTCTCTGAGACTCTATTTACTCATCAATAAAATAGGAATAATACAACTGAACTTAGATGTAAGACTGGATTTGGAAATGAGATTACTTGGGTTTAAATTTATTCTGATAATTGATGCTTTTATAATCTTGGGTGGCTTATTTCTCCTCCTCATTTTTCTGTTTTCTAAACCATGAAATGATAGTAGGCTCAAATATCCAAGATTGAAAGAGTTCATCTACTCCAAACTCGTCTTTCTCCAGATACAGACTCAGGACCCAGAAAGGCTAAGGGACTTGCCCAACACAAGTGTTATTGCTAAAATTTTAATTCAAGTCCCATGACTCTTGGTTCAATATTTCCAACATACCACATTGCCCTCTTGGGATAGTTAGGAGGAAAGGACCTTGCAAACCACAAAGAACTAAATAAATACAAGTGATTGTGATGATCATGATTGTTAATTATCTGGTTTAAATCCATACTCAGTGTGTAGCAGTTACCTGTTCTACCATTCTAATAATCCTTTCTGCAAAGGGAATGATGTTATTCTGGTATCATTCATTTTCCATGAACCCATGCTGGCTCCCACATGTTCTTTCAATAACATTCAGCCATACTCCTATAGAAAAAGACTTGTTTGTCAGTGTGAAAAACAACAACAACAACACAATTGATAAATGGTATAAGGATAAAAAACAAGCAGTTCTCAAGGGAACAAACCAGGCTATCTATAGCCATATTTTAAAAAATCCTCCAAATCACTACTAATTAGAGAAATGCAAATTAAAGCAATAACAAAATTCTACCTCACGTCATCAGAGTGGAATAGATGACAGAAAAGGAAAATGATAAAGGCTGTGGCTATGGGAAACAGGAACACGGATGCACTGTTGGCAGACCTGCAAATGAGGGAAACCATTATAGAAAGCAATATGGAATCAGACCGAAAACGCTGACCCAAGTTATACCATTGCTAGTCTTGTGCCCAAAAGAAACCAGTGGAAAAGGAGAAACAAAAGTCTTTTATGTGCAAAAATACTTATAGTAGCTCTTTATATGGTGGCAAAAAATCTGAAAACCAAGTAAATGTCCATTAATTAAGAATGGTTGAATAAGTTATAGTACATGGATGCAATGGACTGCCTTTAATTCATCTGCATTTTAAGAAATGAGGGAATAGATGATTTCAGAGAGGTGTGGGAAGACCTATATACTCATGTGGAGTAAAGTGAGAAAAACTAAGAAGAACAATTTATAATATTAATATTTTAAAAAAGGAAAAATTTGAGGACTTTTACAAGTGGATAAAGAATAAAATGAACATGACCAGGAGAATAATTTATATATTAATAGCAGCACTGTAAAGTGAAAATTTTGAAAGCTGTAGGAACTATTATCCATAACACAATGACTAATTTTGTTATAGTCATTAAGGGAATTTGTTTTTCTATGTGTTATAAGAAACTTATCTTTTTTTTTTTTTTTTTAGTGGGATGGGAGTGGAAGGGAAAGAAAATAGCTTTCTGTTAATTAAAAACAGAAGATGTGTGTGTGTGTGTGTGTGTGTGTGTGTGTGTGTGTGTGCGCGCATGTGCGCACGCGCGCCCATGCGTGCTCTCGCACTACAGATGTTGAATGCTTTATGCATTTTCAGCTAAGGTCATTGTATTATTCGTTTTACTTTGTCCCAAGAGATCTCTCATGGGATAAAGGCAATCTGTAAATGTGAAATAGGAACAAAACATATCAATAAATCTTTAATTAAAAATAAAATAATAATAAAACCTTCATTAAAAATACACAAGGCTCAATTCAGATTAGATGTCATCATGAGAGGACCTAATTCCAACCAAAGTTTATGCTGTAATGGATAGAATCTTGGGCCTAGAGCCAAGAAGACCTCAGTTCAAATCCAGCCTCAGAGAGCAACTTTTTATATGACTACGGGTAAATCACTCTTTTAGCTTCAGTTTTCTCATCTTTAAAATGGAGGTGATAATAGCAACTTCCTTCCAGGGCTATTGTGAGAATTAAATGAGATGTTATAAATAAAGCACTCTGCAAATCTTAAATTTCTATATAAAGGAAAGCAATTTATATCCTTAGGATCATAGCATTTGAAAGTTAGAAAGAACCTTAGAAATCAACTAGTCTAACTTACTTCTTTTATAGCTGAGGGAACTGAGTCTCAAAGAGGGGAAATAAATCACCCCAAATCACAGAATAACAGGGGCAAGATATGACCCTTTGTTCAATTGCTTTTAGATGGCAGAATCAGAAATCAAGCCTAGACTCAGTCAAAATCTACCACCCTTTCCACTCCAGGGGCTCTTGACCTGCTTTATATCCTTTGTCAGCAGGCTCAGGAAATCTATAGAACCCTTCTCAGAATAAAACTTGTCTACTTTCCTAATCAAAAGAAATGTTCAATTTTAGTTTCAGGTGAATGGAAATACGTGTGATTTTTTTTTGTCTCATAGAAGTTAACTGATCCCCTGAAATCTATCCACAGACCCGGTAGACCCAGGTTAAGAACCCCTGGACTATCCTATATTGCTTTTTTCCAAGAAATTATTTTGTGCAGTGGGAAAGACAAAAAGGAAGCTAGAAGTACAATCCCTGCCTTCAAGAAGCTTATGAGTTAGTGAGACTATAGTATGCTGTGTAAGGTAGGTAGGTTGATTTTGTAACCACAGCTAGAACTCAGCCTTAGCTTTACTGATGAAAATAGTGATTTGTTTGCTTGTTTGTGAAATGATACTTAGTCTTGGTTAAAAAGGTTCTTCCTCCTGACTGATGCATCTGCCCCCAACGGTCACGAAGCACTGATGACTGAAGAAGGGCTTCCTTTTAACCCTGCCCATCGAAAAAGGCTCATCATTCTAAATGAAATCTTTGCTAAAGCGGGTGAACTTTACAAATGGACAGTGACATTAAGCAATTTACAGAGCTGCCCTACAATCTGATTTGGGCTCTCACATATATGATAAATCTCTCTCTGCTAAAATCTCTCAAATCTCAAATTAAAGCTGGGGACTGGAGCCTAATGACTGCTTTTCAAATGTCCATAATTTGGTCTTTTATGATGCTCCCAAAAGTCTTGCAGTTAGGATATGAGCCAGAAATATATATTTAAGTGTGTATATCCCCTCTGCCTCAGAAATCTTGACCTTAAAATTACTTCTGGAGATTCAACAAAAATTGTAAAAGTAAGCATCCCTCTGAAACAGTGAAAACTAATTAGAAATATAGATTAATAATAACAATGATACTAATAATTATCATTAGTCTGTCTCCCTGACTTTAAATACATCATAACAAGCATCCACTATGCAATGCTGCTTTTTAATGCATGCTTGCCCCTATGGGGTTATGAATGACTGATACACAAGTTAGTGAACTATGAATTTATTTAATGAAGGCACAAAATGGAATTTATCGGTTGTAATTGGACTAGTGAGATACCTTGGCATTCCTTTGATATTAAAAGAAAAAATACAAGAAAAACCTCCACAAAAATAAATAATCTGCTGTGAATTTATTAGAAAACCTGAATGAGAATTCCATATATATGTATATGTGTTTGTATGTATACCACATATAAATAGTAAGTGTATGCAATAGGCATGTACATATATATGTGTATACCCACACATGCACATGTACAAACACATGAATGTGTCTCTTTGGGTCCAGAGATCTAAGTAATAGCTTACACCCTTTTAAAATTACAAAAGGTAATATAAGGAGAAATAATATTTAGAACATTAAAGAAAAATGGGTTGCTTCTAAGTGTAATGAGTTTCCCATTGTAGAGGTATTTAATCATAAATTATGTGGCTTCTTGTTTGTATATGGGCCAGGGAAGTAGGAAGATGAACATTGAGGTTCCTTCTAAATATAAGATTGTAAGATTTCATGAAATTGGTCTAGAGCACAAGAATGTCTTTTAAGATTCCTAAAATGAGAAGGGGTGGGTTCTTAGAATTTGCCTGGTCACAGAATTCTACACACACACACACACACACACACACACACACACACACACACACAACACACAACACACACACATAGAATACCACTTTTTCTATAATTTAAATGGAGTCATAAATGGCATGCTTGTCAAATGTATGGACAACAAAGTTGTTAAGGATAGCCAATAGGGCAGATGGAAGAATTGGGATCCTAAATAATTTGACCAGCAAGAAGTCTGAACTCTCAGTTACCTGACTTCACAACCCAAGAGTCATCCTTGATTTTTTCCTTTTCTTCAGTCCCCATAACTCTGCCAAATCCCCAATTCTTGGCTCTACCTCCACTGCATCTTTCTCATTCTCACTGCTTCTCTCCAATCATACCATTTTAACCTTGGATTCTACCTTCATTTCCTTTTCCTGGATTACTACAATAGCTTCTTACTTGGTCTCTCTACTTGTAGCATCTCCTCATTCCAGTCCATACACCAAACAGCTACCAAAATGATATTCATTAAACATAGATCAACTCTAACCAAATATTTTCCATGGCTCCCCATTGCCTCTATGATAAAATAGGAAATCATCACCCTGGCATTCAATGTTCCCTATAGCCTTGGTTCTACCTATCTCTCCACTCATTTCATATTACTCTTCTCTGTGGCCTCTCCATTCTGCTCTCCCTTCCCCATACATGGCTATTTTTGTCTTTGTGTCAATTGTCCTTCATGACTAGGATGCACTCTCCAATTCAGAGAATCTCTTACTTCCTTGGAAACATAGTTCAGATGCTGCCGAATGCACAAAGGATTTTTTTGTTTGTTTCTTTGTTCGTTTTATTAGTAATATTTTATTTTCCAATTATATGTAAAGATATTTTTCAAAATTCATTTTTGTAAGATTTTGAGTTCCAAAATTTTCTCCTTATCTCCTCCCCAAGACAGCAAGCAATCTGATATAGATTATACATGTACAACCATGTAAAACATATTTCCATATAAGTCATGTTCTGAAAGAAGAATCAGAAAAAAGGGAAAAAACAACAAAAAAGAAAAAATAGTGAAAATAGTATACTTTTATCTGCATTCAGACTACACATTTCTTTCTCTGGATTTAACATTTTCCATCCTGAGCTTTTTGGAATTGTCTTGAATCATTCTATGGCTGAGAAGAGTTAAGTATATCATAGCTGATCATTGCACAATGTGACTGTTACTGTGTACAATGCTTTTCTGGTTCTGCTCACTTCACTCAGCATCAGTTCATTTAAGTTTTCCCTTTTTTTTTTCCTGAAGTCCACCTGCTCATCATTTCTTATAGAACAATATGTAAGTGCATGTGGTGATAAAGAATTGGAAATTAGAGGGGGGTGCCCATCAAATGGGAAATGACTGAACAAGCTAAGCATATGATTGTGATGGAGTTCTATTGTGCTATAAGCAATGACAAAGGGGGTGTCAGAAAAGCATGGTAAGACTTATATGAACTGATGCAAAGTAAAGGGAGAAGAACCAAGAGATTGTTGTGTATAGTAACAGCAATGTTGCAATGAAGATTAACTCTCAAAGACTTGGCTATTCTGATCAATACAGGGAGCCACGACAATTCCAGAGAACTCATGATATAAAAATGCTATCCTCCTCCAGACCTCTGAGTGCAAATTGAAGCATAATTTTCCTACTTTATTTGTGTGTGTATGCATGTGTGTGTGCATGTGTGCTTTTCTTTTGCAATATGGCTAATATGGAAATGTTTTTCATGATTTCACATGTATAACTGATATTATATTGTTTGCCTTCTCAGTCGATAGGAAAGGATCGAGGTTAGAGGAAGAGAATCTAAAACTCAAAATTTAAAAAGAAAAAATCTGAAGAATAAATAGTAAATAAAAAATTAATTGGTCCAATTTAATTCTACGTATAGGGAGCTTATCAAGTCTACTGCATATCTGCTTGTATGCTCTTAGGATCCAGAATATCTGGAGGACTCAAAAGTTCCTAATGATGTTGTTGTTTTTTTAAGCCAATGTGTGCAGTGGGCACCATAACCTGAGAAAATCAATAGTAATCTTTTCTTCATTGCCATCACAGGGCAAATGTTAAGAGGAATTGCATTATCCTTGCTGCCTATGGTTCCACATATCTGGACTTTACAGAGATTTTATAGCTCACCTCAATCTGGTTGCTCTCACCATGATGGTGGTGAAAATAACCAATTTTTAGGTAGTGCTTTAAAAGCCTAGAACATCTTCTGATTTGGTGCTTAGAGTGACTTAGGAGAGGTAGATATGGCATTATTCTGCCCATTTCACAGATGCAGAAACTGAGATAAAGTTCCTTGCCCAGAGTCATAAACGTAGGGTCATGTGTAGGAATCCAACCCGTGTCTTCCTCTACTCACGTATAACACTTTTTTCACCAAGTTCCATTTATATAGATGGCACACTGAGGAAAACAAAAGCTAAGTAGCAACTTTAGATGCTTCTGCTGTTCTGCCTTTCCCCTTATATATATGCATATACCCTCTCTCTAGATACCCTACACTCCTGCAAGGTTTCTAATTATATGAGATGGCGTGCTGTGCCCTAGCCTTGGAATTCCCCTTCCAGTAATGGCTTATTCTCAGGATCTTCATAGTAGCCTCCATATATGGAGGCTACTATGAAGATCCTGAGAATAAGCCATTATATATATATATATATATATATATATATATATATATATATATATATATATATATATATATATATATATGAAGGCCACTATGAAGATCCTGAGAATAAGCCATTTGCAGCATCCAAGGATGTCTCCTGTCATCTTAAAGGTTTTGATGAAATTTCAAAACATATAGTAATTTTAATTAACTTCCAGTTAAATATATATCCTCACATACATATGCAATATATCTCAGGAAAGCCATGTGGTGTGTTTGAATGAGTACTGGCTTTGTTTTTGTTATTCAGATGTTTTGGTCCTGTTCAACTTTCCATGACCCCCTGTGGATTTTCTGGGCAAAGATACTGGAATGGTTTGCCCTTTCCTTCTCCAGCTCATTGTATAGACAAGGAAACTGAGGTAGACAGAAATGAAATAACTTTTTCTGTGGTCACACAGATAGTAAGTATCTGAGTCTGAATTTGAACTCATGTCTTCCTGACTCCAGGCCCAGAATTCTATCTACTGGGCCACCCAGCTGCCCCTTTAATACTGGCTCGGGAGTGTTCAAACCTAATTTTGAATCTCACCTCTGTCACTTATTACCTAGGTGACTTTGGACAAGTCATTCTACCTCTGTTAGACTCAGTTTCCTTACTTGTAAAGTCAACAGAATTAGAAAATTTCAACTTTTAGCTTTCTTCAAGCTCTAAATATATGATCACATAAATATGTTACATTTATATTTTTATTTTGGTAATAATAATAACTTGTATTTCTATAGCCCTTAAAGATTTACAAAGTCCTTGGCATATACACATGCATCTTATTTGATTCTCCAAACCTCCCAATAATGTAAATAGGCCAAAATAAATGATGTTGTCCCCATTTTACAGCTGAGGAAACTGAAACTGCAGATATGTTAAGCAACTTCACCTAACATTTGTCTTCCTTTTATAGATGTCATCTTTGTGTTGTCTGTATAGTCTATGTTCAAGTGCAAATGGGGCTTGAACCTGACTTTTTGCATAAAGGCCCAGTGGTCTCTGTATTATTTTGGTGCCATTAAATATCTCTGTGAGCCCTGGGAAGTCATTTAATTTTTCTGGATCTTGGTTCCCTCATCTATATTACGTGGGGGTTGGGCTAAATCAGGGGTTCATAACCTTTGTATCATGGAGCCTTTGGGCAGTCTGCTGAGGCCCAGGACCCCTTCTCAGAATAATGATTGCAAATGCATAAAGTAAAACACATAGGATTACTAAGGAAAGCAATTAGATTGAAATACAATTCTATTTTTTTTAAAGTTCATGAAGTTCATGTTAAGCATTCCTGGGGCAATGTTTAAGTTATCTTACACCAATAATATTCATATATATAACTTCATATATAACTTGGAGGAGGAGGAGTGGAGAAAAAGGAGAAGGAGGGGAGGAAGAGAAGGAGAAGGGCAGGAGGAGGAGGAGGAGGGAGAAGGGGGGAGGGAAAGAGGAGGAGGAGGGGGGAGAGGTGGAGTATATTTGGGTCACAAGTAAACCATAATTGAATGTTTCCATCTTTCAAAGCTGAAATTTCAATTAAATTCAACATTTATTAACCCAATGTAATGCAACAAGCATTTATTAGGCAAAACATGCTCCTGGATGCTAGGTCTACAAAGACAAATCAGCCCACCAAATAAACAAGCAAACCCAGCCTCTGGCCCCCAGGAGTTTGCTTCTAATGCAAGGTCATTGTACAGGTTGCTGTATTAGCCACTGGGAGCTCAAGGGGGAAATCACCAATGTAGGTCGGTACTGGGTAGAGGGCAATACTATCTCCTCTTAGACTTTCCTTGGAGAAAAACCACAGCGAAGAAAAATTTTAGTGGAATTGCTCAGGATGGACTGTATCAAAGAAGGCCAAGTGATCAAAGGCATCCCGGGAAACCTGCTGAGGCTCGCCTGTGATTCCCCTGACTACTTTGTGGCTGCTGATATCTGGAGCGTAATGCATTCCCCCCGCTCCTTTCTGATATCAAGTACCTCTCGTTTATCGCGGTCTCGTTGCATGGGAGCCAATGGAAGCTTTAGAGAGCCATCATTAATCACTCTTAATTTTATTCCCTTCTTCCTTTCCCACTGGACTTCTCTTAGCTCCTCTTCTCCTGTACATAATCACTCTAGCTTGATCCTTTGCTGTCTCTGTGTGTACTTTCCCTCTCCCCTACTAATAGCTCACACACAAATTGGATCGTTGAGGCCATCGTTGAGATAATAGATGCACAAGTACCTTTGTAAGTGAGACTTTCCTCTGTCACTTAAGCACATGTGTGAGTTATATTGGTAGCTGTCATCTTAAGCAACAGGAAGAGTTCTCTTCTTGCTCTTTTAGAAACAGCATTCTCTCTCCTCTCTCTCTCTCTCTCTCTCTCTCTCTCTCTCTCTCTCTCTCTCTCTTTCTCTCTCTCTCTCTTTCTCTTCCACTTTGCCTTGGGGTGGCTTCTCATTTTAAAGATACCAGCACTTCCTGGATGATAGGCAGAGGAGGTGGGCAAAGGTGGACAAGTATCTTAAGAGATGGCGTTAGTGATGAATGACTGAGTCATTTCCTTAGGTAACATCATTCTAGAATGGACAGCAGTTATTCTCTTTCCACAAGGAGCAGAATGAAGGAAAATAGGGTTTTATTGCAGGAAAAGAGTGTAATTAAGGGACAAACTCTTACCTGTGAAGGTGATTAAACCTAGAACAGGCTAAGGTGGGGAAGGGGGGCTGAAATCTTTGCTCATGGAGTCTTTGTCCAAAGCAAAGATGATAATTGATTTTGAATAAGGTCGCTAGAGCACTACCTGGAGGCAAAAGGCTGGACAAGATAAGACCATAAAGAAAAGTTTGTATTGATGGACTCTCTTACTCAGTTTAATACTACATTTAAGGACCTAAAGTATAGCCTATGAAACATACATAGTTGAGTGAGTAAAGCACTGGATGGACCAAAGTTTAAGTCATGAGTAGATCCAATGGTAACTACTTAGATGAACCTGGGCAAATTGTAATCAGGATTTCCTAATCAGGAATTCGATAAAGTCAACAGAAATTTGTTTAGCATATTAAGTATGCATTGTGTGTACCAGGGACTGTGCTAAATATTTGGATGTAAAGAAAAACTAAAACGAGCTCCCAGTCTCAAGGATCTCAGAGTCTAATGGGTGAAACAAAATACAAATGACTTTTTGCAAATATGTATGGGTTCATATCTGTGACCTAATTGATACAATGCTTTAAGATTTACAAAGGGCTTAACAAAAGTTATGTCATTTTATCCTTGGAACAATCACTGTGAAGTAGGTGTGGTTATTATTCCCATTTTATATATTAGGAAACAGGTTAAGTGACTTATCCACAGTCACACAGCTAGTAAGTGTCTGAGTCTGGATTTGAATTCAGATCTTCCTGACTTCAAGTCCAGTACTCTGTACCAGCAACTATACAATCTAGTTACCTATTCAAAATATAGCACCTCTTTCATTTGTCACTGCTCTCCTAACCTTTGTAGAGTATCAGAAGTGGGACTGGGAACAGTGACATGACATATGGCACAAGAGAATGAGTTACAGCTCTCTGGATTCAGAGGACCAGACTCTGTCACCTACTTTGATAACTTTAAGCATGTCACTCAACATCCCTGGGACTCTACTTCCTTATCTTTTAAGGAGAATTGCTGGATTCAATGACTTCTGAAATGTCTTCCAGATCTAACTATCTATCTTTCCATTTAATCTATCTACCTACCTGTCCATCCATCATCTATCTATCCATCCCCATCCATCTATTCATTCATCTATATGTCTATGTACGTATCTACTATCCTAAGATGCCATGTCTGGCAACAACAAGAGGTTGTGCCACATCAAGGTCAGAGGTCTATAAGAATGTCAGTGGCATTGCTCTTTACCCAGTCTGGCTGCTGATTGCACTAACCCCAGTTGCAGATGGATTAGCTAGGCACCAGATGAGGATAGACCTCTCCACAAGCGAGAACAACCGAGATGGGAGGGCACTAACCTTCCTTAGTCCATTTTGTACTGGATTTCCCATTCCCTTTTCCTTTTCAGAGACTCTGACGTAACAGTTCTTGGAACTGAGGAAGTGAGTTTGTTCATTGACTGTAGGGAGTTCAGAATCAATGGAATGGGTAAATTGGTAAAGTATTGGGGGAGGAAATAGGCTAACCTTTGAACAATGAGTCCAGGCACAGTATCAATGGATGGGGAACTGTCCACTGAGGGAGGCAGGAGACTAGACAACTCAGGTCATTCACTGAGACAGATGTTAACATTATATCCTACGAGGGTCAAAGATTCCTGCCTTATAGTAGAGAAGAGTTGGAGGAGGTTTGGTCCCAGTTGTCTGGGAGCCTAGGAAAGGAGTCCAAGATGGTGGAACAGGCAGAATTGGTGCTAGGGTGGAGTGGGAATTAGGAAGGAGAGCTCAATAAATCAATATAGAGGCAGGAAGAACTGGTACCACTTAGTGTTCAAGGTGGTCACAGAGGGGAGGTATTCCAACTTCATCATTTTACAGATTCCAGAGAATTTGTAATAACTTCCCTAAGGTTACATAGTTAGTTAGTGGTGATATCAATCAGCTAATGAATAATTTAGTAATATTGAGATTCTTTGAACTGTGGTTTGAGCAAGACTCTGGAAAGCTAAGTAGTATGAAGGGCAAACATGATGAACTTGCAGTTAGGAAGACATGAGTTCAAATCATGCTTCAATTACTTTTAAGCTATGTGACCCTGGGCAAGTCACTTAACTTCATCTTCCTCATCTATAAAATGTAGCCAATAAAAGCACCTATTTGACAGGGTTGTTGTGAGGATGAAATGATAGGCATAAGGCACTTTGTAAACCTCAAAACACTGTGTTGATGTTAGCTATTATTGTTATCATCAATAATACTATTGTGGATTTGTTCTGTGTCTAGGTCAGCATCCTTGCCAATTGTCTAGAATTGGAACTTGAGGTCGTTGTCAATAACCTTGCCCCAGAAAGCTGAGCCCTAGTGTAGGGGAAATTCAGGAACTTAATCTGTCTCTATCTTCATTTTATTGTAAAAAAGCTTTAGACTCTGCAGACCAAGATAGAGTTGTGCTAAACAGCTAACTACACTTAGAGTTTGCTCAGCCAAACCCATTCTGTGGGAGGGCGTGGGATTTCACAGCAGCTAGAGCAAAAGTATTCCCAGCAGTACCATATGCTGCTCCCCATCGGTAGTGACGGTATTGGTCACTAGAGTTGGCAGGAGGATTAGCTGAATGGAAAGTTTTGAAGACCACAGTAGGAGGTTTTGCTTTGTGGGTTTTGGATGGTAAAATTTTCAATCTGTTCAGCAGGCAGAAAGCAGAGAAAAAGAATCCCATACAAATAGTGTGTATGTGTGTGAAAGGGAGAGTGTGAGAATGTATGACTTCTAAGGAAGTTTTACTGAAATCTCCCCCTCCCCTCCCCCCCCAATCCTCCCTCTAAATGCCTTGATCTGAGATGAGAATGAGTTTATAGAGATAACATGTCAAATAGTGGTGTCAAAAGAAAAATAAAACTGGTTTGGGGGAGAGAGACAGAGAGAGACACAGAGAGAGAGAGAGAGAGAGAGAGAGAGAGAGAGAGAGAGAGAGAGAGAGAGAGAAGACAGAGACACAGAGAGACAGAGACAGAGATAGAGAGACAGAGAGAGACAAAGAGAGACAGAGACAGAGAGAGAGACAGAGAGAGAGAGAGACAGAGAGAGAGAGAGAGAGAGAGAGAGAGAGAGAGAGAGAGAGAGAGAGACTTTCTTTTTCTCATCTAAATTCTGTATTTTCACTTTTTTTCTTTAAGGGAAAAAAATAGAAAAGAAATGACCGAGAAAAATTTCCCAAATGCCAAGACCATTTAATAGCAGAATTACAACTGACGATAAATGCAGCACTTTTTAAAGCTTGTCCTTTCTCTGTTATTAACTTTGTTCTTTCACTTGTGCCAGAGAAAGCACAAGAGATAGAAATTGGCAGAAATACTAGTCTGAGGAGCAGAAATTCAACTCAAATGAAAATAATGTGAAACCCTCTTGTAAAAAAAGTCTTTTGTTTTTGAACAGTACAACTTCATTATTGGGGGGAAAGAGTTTATTTGAACTAAAAGTAAAATTTAGGCCAATCTGTTAGCTAATCTCTGCTAATGTTCTACGTGAATGTGGCATTTTCCAGTTCCAAAATGGTCTTCAATCCTCAGTTAATCCATCTAGCATGAACGTTCTGAGGTCTGTTATGTGTGGATAATAGATAAGGATGACCATGAGGTGAAAGGCAGCATGATACAGTTGTCTGAGTAATCAGCTCTCAAGTCCAACGCCATGGCTTCTAATCTATGCTGCCCTCTTAGCTTGCTGGTAGACCAGTCCTTTGGCCTCATGGTTCATCAGGCTATTTCTACAACAGTCTGAAACAACCATGCAACTAGTGTTCTGTGTGTATGTGTGTGCACCCACATATGCATAAAGATCAATATGTAGGAGGAGGTGACTGGTTATTTCTGAAATCAATAATTTGGCATCTAAAAATTGAATTCCAATAGACATTGACTTAGTACCCTAGGAAGTAGGACATAATATGAATTTGGGATAAAACACTGCCCTCTTAGAATCTATTAGGGTACATGCACTTAGGCAATAGCACATGATAAGTACAAAAGATTAAATTTTGTGTAAGGTTTGAGGTTCACTCACATAAGGTGGTTGGCAACTAGCTGTGCTCCATTTAGGTGGTACCTGGAAGATAAAGAGTAAGAAGCCAAAATGGTGGGTAACAGGAAGCACAGATATAGTTGGCAGACATAGATATAGCCTTTTGGTGATAAGATAGTGGCTAAGTGGAAGTCCCTTTTTAATAGCTTTGGTCCAAGGGCTAAGGAACAAGTAGTAATAGAGGAAAAAGGAGACACAGTTTCCAATCAACAGCATGGACTCCAGGGCAGGGGTGAACAGAGGTAATGATATGGACAATAATAAGGTGTGAGACAGAGCCAACAAACTAGCTGAATTGAGTAAATAAGTTATATAGAGTCATTGTAAAAACAACATGGCACACTAGTGAAAGTACTGTTTCTGAACGCAGCAGACGTGAGTTCAAATCACACTTAAGATATATACTACATGTATGTCCTTGAGCAGCCTATTTCAGCCCCATGGACCTTAGTTTCCTCATCTGTAGAATGAAAGGATCAGACTAGATAGTCTTTGGGTCCCTTCCAACTCTTGACTTATGATCTATGAACCAATATTGAACTAGAATTAGAGTTGCTATAAAATATTCAGTTTGAGTTAATTGTGATTGGTTATGAGTTCTGTTACTGTTATTATTATTTTTAAATTCAGCAACAATTAAAATTAATTTAATGTTAAATTTAATAATTCCACAATAGTTAATAACAATCAATGCAATATCAATGTAGCAAGAATGAATTTAATAATTAATAGTTATTTTATTGCTTATAATTAATTTAATGATGAGTTATATCCAATATTGATTTATTAACATTATTAATAATGACTATTAATATAGTTGAGAGAATCAGAGAAAGCATCATGGAAAAGATAGTGTATTTGAGTCTGACTTAAATGGTTTGATATAGTTGGAAATAAATTAGAGATGATCAACAGAGGGATGATTATAAGATTAAAGAGGGCTGGGAAAGACTTCTGAAGACATGAAGGAAGCCTCCTCAGAGATGAGGAGGGAGAGAGTTTCAATCATGGGGAGAGTGAAAAAAACATTAGGAGATAGAAGGTGTTATTCAAGAAACAGCCAAGGAACCCATTGTCACTGAATTGTAGAAGATGCATAAGTATAAGACTAGAAAAGTAGGAAGGGGAGAGGGAGTATTTTGTATATGGAAGAACAAGGTGGTCAGTGTCACTGGACCATTGACTATATGGAAGAGAATAAGGGATAAGAAGAATAGAATGGTAGGAAGGGGATGGGAATATGTGTTAACACTGGGGTATATGAGGGACTACGTCATAGATAGGAATGCTTAAGACTAATCGACTCATTGTCATAACTGATCCACAATCTGTTGCAGGAGGAAACATTTTTCATTCTTTGGTTACTGGTGTGTTGCATCATTGAATTATGCTCTACCATCAAAAGAGATTTCCTACAGAGAAATTCTTTCTAGATAAGGAAGTATATTCGTTTGAAATATTCTGAAACATTTTCTGCAATTGTCAATCTGATCAATCTAGATGTGAGAATCATTAGTATAAAGATGGTAAAGGAACTCATGGGAGATAATGAGGTAAAAAGGGGAGAGAGAACAAAGAGAAAGGAGAATGAGGCCCAGTACAGACCTTGGCATGTATAGACATGCAAATGCAAGTGTATACACAACACAGGCAACTACAAGATAACCTTGCTGGAGAATGCACATAGAGATATCATTTCTGACTGCTACCCTAATGCAGTGGCCATTGAGCTGAATCTTGAAAGAAATGAGAGGTTCCAAGACTCATAGTTGGGGAAGGAGTATATTATGGACCCAAGGTCCAGTTGTTGTGAAGAAACAGAGATGGTAGATGGATTGTTGTGTAAAGCATAGCAACCAAGTCAACTTGACAGAACCATAGAGTGTGGGAGGAAGAGCAGATTGGAGTCAGATAGTGAAGGAACTCCAAAGCCAAACAGTAAAGTTTGTAGTTGATCCTAAGATCACTGGAATTTATTGAGAAGAGGAGTGACCTGGTAAGACATACATTTTAGGAAGATCTCTCTTGTATCTGTGTGAATAATCTGGCCCCTTCCTACTTTTCTAGTCTTTTTACACATTATTTCTCCACCTCTTTCTCTTCTTTGCCTACTCCCAAAATGCTCTATCTGCACTGCCCTGGAATATTCTACCTGGTGGCCTCCACCTATTAGACCTTTTGGTTTCCCTCTAGACTCATCTTAGCTATCACCTTCTTCAGGAGGTCTTTCTTGGACCTTCCAGTTGCTAATGTATTCTCCTTCTATATTACCTACCTCTATTTGGCATCTATCTTGTATGTAATAGATATTTACATGCCATTCTCCCACTCCATCCTCCAACCAATTGCGATAATACAGGAGAGAGGTAATGAGGGCTTGAACTAGTGAAGTTGCAGAGAAGGTAGTGGACAAAAGACATGTCTCAGAGCTAGAAACAGTGTCATTTGGCAACTGGTTGGAGATAAACCAAACAAGAGTCCTCTGAGCAGTTCAGTTCCCATCCCTCCTGGATTCCAAGTATGTAGCTTTCTTTCTCTTCATGGGTTTGCTTCACCTCAACTCTCTCCAAATATATGAATATGTGGCCCGGGTAATGAGTTCCATATGTTTAATTAGCCATTATCTGAAATGTTGGAAAGTGGATCCTTTTTAAAACTTTCTTCTTTTACCAGTTTCCTGTCTTTTGACTCACACTTTCTAATATGGTTAATCCCATGCACAGCAAACAGTCTTTTCAGACTAAGTTGATCAAACCCAGGCTTAATTCAGATTATGAAAAGTTATTTTAGTCTCAGTAGAGGCTTAACTACCTTAGCTCCTCTATTAAATAATCTGCTTGGTCACTGTCGAATAAGTGGTTATTGATCACAAATATTACTTTAAGAAGACTTTCTATGTTAGAAATTCTGAGGTCCTTGGTAGTCAGGCATTTCCATTTTCTTCTTGAGCAATTTTCCTAGTTAGAATGTTTTAGTCCCTTGAAAACATGGCACGGAGAACAGAGCACTTGCTATGAGGACAGAAGACTTGTTCAAATCCCAGCTTTGCCTCTTCTTCTGCTTCTCTCTAGGTCACAGTTGCCTCAACTCTAAAAGGACGAACTTGGATAAGATGATTTCAGAGGCCCCTTATATCTCTGTAGCTATGATCCCATGATTCTATCATGACAGACCTCTCAGGTGCCTTCCATCCCTAGGTGTATGATCACATGAAAGGTGTTGAATGTATCTCACTGTGGTGTGACAAAGTAACAAGAGGCAAGCACTTCCTTCAAAGAGTTTCCCCCAGAAACTCTCAAATTATCACTGTCTTTGTCAACCATGATAAAAACCCTTGAGAGCCCCTGCAGTGTACGAGAGCCCTGTGGGATGGCTTCTCAGGGAGCGATTATTCAGCCTTCAGAATGCATTGGTGCCAGTTCATGCCTTTTCAGTGAGAAAGTATTTTGGTTCCACAGAGTGTTAATCTAGCCACAAAATAAGAAACTCTGCTAAAGCAGCCTGGAATGTCTGGCTGCCGGTTGGCAGACGCAGCCTTTTCTTCACCTTGGATCTGCTGGGCGAAGGATGCTTTCATAGTAATTTTCCAATGTCTTCCTTGATCGGTAGACTGAAGCATTTTATCATTTTGCAGATTTTGTTTTCTTCATGGGTTATTACTTCCACTGAACTGCACTTAACATCTATTAGCTTAGGTCTCCAGAAGATCAAAGTCCCTCTGTAGCTGATTACTTCCTTGCAATCTGTCTTGCTCTGCATCCCACCTCCCCTCTCTGCCAACCCCCTTGCATCACCCAATCCAGAAGCCTTCATAGTTTTGATACTTTTCTCCCCAGTCATTCATGGGTATAGACACATTTTAAAGAGGTCGGGGTCTCTTTCATAGAAACTATTAAAAGAAGAGATAAAAACATGGAGACAATAGTTATTCTTGTTTGCCTCAAAATGAACCATATGGTTAAATACTTTTCTTCTTGAAATATAGAACATAGTGCCTTTGTTGAATATTCCCAGGTTGTGATCAGCTTGCAACACTTTGAAAACAAGAAATTATAAAGGAGGAGTACAAAGGGTATATTCAAATCTAATGGGGTTGTTTGAGGGAATGACCAATGAGAACCCAAGTCCTGGCAGCCTAACAGTAGACGGAGACCCCTGCATATATAAGATTAAAAAATGGACTGGTCACATGTAACAAAGAATAATTGATAGATTTTCCATACACTGCATCCCTTGTACATGTAAAGAAAATTCAAGGAAAGCCTCCTGTATTGGGTAGGAGGTACCACCCCAATAGTGAATTTCTGAGAGGATTTGGACAAAAATCACTTGGGATGGGTAAACATGGGTAGATTGCCATATGTATCATTGGAGGAAATCCATCAAAGAGATCTCTGGTCCATTTTAATATTGAAGTATAGAATTTGAGGTCCTCCAGAGGACCATTGTCTTTAAGAGATCATTCTGATTTCCTTCCTTCCCACAACCCTTTCTCTGCCCCCCACCAAAAAATAACACCCAGCGTTTAGTTTAAAATATTTCTATCATGTTCATTTCTGAATGTTTAGTCAAATAGCAGTCCATAGTGCCAACATTCCTTCTATTTCATGACTCTTTACCTTAGAGATTAAGTTCCGAAGGAATATTTTAAAAAATAATAAAGTATTCTGAACATTTAGGTAAAGTATGTGAGATGTAAGTGAGTTATTTCTCATGGCAGGAGTTTTCAAAAGATTTGCTGTGCACCCATTTCTAGTGGCTGAGATAATGAGGCTAGTCTATTTATATCATCAGTAGTGGCTAAGGAAGTAGTGGAATTACTTTAAAAACTATCCTTGAGGCCCAGTCTATATCTGCCAGGTGAATGTGGCAGATGCTGAAAATCACAGTTATTTGTGGCCTCAAAAGAAAATGTACAGTTCAAGGGGTACTGAACTGAAGATGATTTAAAGAATGGATCTATGATTTTGCACAAAGTTAATTTTATTTCCAGAGATTTGACCCAGCTTTTCTATTATAAATATGAATAAGGAACAATAGTGCAGGAAATGGCCCCTGTAATATTAGTCTTACACCAGTCCTCAAACTCCTCAGCTCAAACAATTTCCTTTTCTACCCCACTTCAGGCTCTCACTGACAAAGTCATCCCTTTAGCCTTCTTATCTTATGGAACTTGACGAGTTCTGAAAGGCTAGATCATGAAATTCAATTCCTTACTGTTCATACCCCCCCTATCTGTCCACCTCTCCCTCTGACACTAATTCTGTTCTTCACTGATGTTAGGTCTACTGGTACCTTTGTCCCTTCCCTAATCTCCAAGGATCCTTCTTACCAGCCTCTTTTTTGGAATAAGCCCTTTTTTCAGAATTCTTTAGCCACCACCCTTGAATTCTCTGCCCCTCCTGACCTGTCATTACTGAGTAACTCAATGCTGGATAACGACCCTTATTCACTTCTCCAGTCCTATTCCCAGGGTGCCAAACATTTCTGGAGAAAGTCAAGGAATTAAACTGAATTCACCCATTATTAATTGAAGGTTTATAAACACAGCTGGGCCTTCATTCCTGTTTGGCAATCCTTCTCCTTTAGCCTTAACGATCTCCCCATGGCAACTATTCCAAACTTTATTCCCTCTCAATGAACCCCAGACCACAACCACATATCCCAGATTGAGAAATAAGTCAGTTGTCTACCTCCCTTGTCTTCCTCAACATTGAATCATCAACTTTTGGCAACTTCTCCAATTCATCACCAATTTCTTCTTCTCTTAATACACTTCAGTAACCATACAGATGATCCTGTGGCAGGTTAATCACTCCACATACACCCTTGAATCCTTCAGTGTCCAAGAAATCCAGAAATCATTCTCTCTCTTCCATCCTTGTTTCATCCATTTCTTCCTTTCTTCTAGATATTTCCCATCTACCTATGAAATATATTTGGGCATGTACTAGGTAGTACAGTGGATAGAACATGGAGACTGGAGGCAGGGAGACTCCTCTTCATGAGTTCAAATCTAGCATCAAAAACTTACTGGCTGTGTGACCCTGGGCACATCTCTTAACCCTGTTTGCCTCAGTTTATTCAACTGTAAAATGAGTTGGAGAAAGAAATGGCAAAACATTCTAGTATCTTTGCTAAGAAAACCCTGAGTGGGATTACAAAGAGTCAGATGTTACTAAAACTATCCTCCACCACAACATATAGCCAAGTCTCCATAATCTTAAAAAAAAAGCCTTGCCTTAATCCTTCTACCTAATCCAGCTGTAGCTCCACCTTTCTCCACGTTTTTATGGCTGCTTTCTTATCTTAAAAATTCATCTAAAATTCTATTTAAAAGATTCATGAAACACCCCTTACTGTGCTAGGTGCTGAAGGTGTTCTCAGTTCCGTGCTGGAGTGGGGACTAACCTACAATGTTATCAATGTAGGGAACTCCTCAGTTGTAATACTAAACAACTACTCTATGAAGTATCTATTGCAGTCAATGAATGCCGCTATTGCAAAGCTAGGTAGACCGGAATTCAAGTTCAAATTTGGCCTCAGACTTTAATAGTCATCTGACCCAAGGCAAGTGGCTTAGCTTCTGCTTGCCTTCAGTTTCTTCCAATGTAAAATGTGGATGATAACAGCACCCACCTCACCAGATTGTATTACGAATCAAATGAGACATGGGGCATATAGATGGTGTAGTGTATAGAGCACTGGCCCTGGAGTCAGGAGGACCTGTGTTCAAATCCGGCCTCAGACACTTAATACAAAACTAGCCGTGTGACCCTGGCCAAATCACTTAACCCCAATTGCCCTAACTTCCCCTCTCCAAAAAGCAAAAAAAAAAAAAAAAAAAAGAATCAAATGAGATAAAAGTTCTAAAAAGCCCTTGGCATACAGTAGGTACTGTATAAATGCTTATTCCCTTTCCCTCAAATATATGACATGTATTGTGTTCCTTACCCTATCCAGCCCCCAACCCAAGAATGATATCTTCTTGAGAGCAGAAATGGTTTAAATTTTTGTCTCTATATTCCCTTGTATAGTGCCTAATACATAGTATGTCCTTAAAAAAATTATTACTTGATGGGTTGATTAACCTTATACAACTCCCTCATTTTATAGTTGTCATAATTGAGGCCAAGGATACATGTAGTAGGTAACAAAGCCCAGATTTGAACTGAATCCTTCTAGATTAAATAGATTAGAGACAGAGGCAGAGACAGAGGGAGGGAAAGAAAGAGGGAGGGATGGAGGAAGAAACTGAGAGAGAGAAGCAGTAGATTAGATAGATGGATAGATAGAGACAAGCAAGTAGGCAGAGATAGATAGACAGATAGATAGACAGACAGATAGATAGATAGATAGATAGATAGATAGATATCACTATATGTGAGTGCAGTGACATTTATATTCCAAAAATTTGGAGTAATAAAAACATTAATAACAGCTAGCATTTATTTATTTGTTTTTGTTCTTTAATTAATTTTATTTTTAGTTTTTAACATTCACTCCCATGAGATTTTGAGTTCCAGATTTTCTCCCCATCTCTCCCCTCCCCCCACTCCAAGATGGTATGTAATTTAACAACTAGCATTTAAATAGCACCTACTAGGAGCAAGGTATTATGGTAAGTTTTTTTTTTTTTTTACAATCATCACCTTATTTGATCCTCACAAAAACACCGGAAGGTAGATACTATCATTATCCCCATTTTACAGATGGGGAAACTGAGGCAAACCGATGTTAAAGGACATGCTCAAGGTCACACAGTTACTAAGTGTCTGGGGCTGAATTTGAACTCATGTCTTCTTGCCTCCCATCCTCCCAAACTACCAGCTAGCTGTTGAATATTTGATATATCAGTGAGTCCTTGCCCTTACTGACCCTCATTCTTGAATCCTGATGAGTCCCCACTGCTTTTCTGAGGGAAATAAAGTGATGGCCATGAGTTTGCATCCTTGGCATACTAAGCGAGGCCCTCCATTTGGAGTCAGGAAGGCCTGGATTCAAATACTACTTCAGACACTTAGTAGCTGTGAGACCATGGGCGAGTCACTTAACCTCTTTTTGCTTCATTTTCCGCATCTGTAAAACAGGGATAATAGCACCTCTTTCCCAGGCTTATTGTGAGGTTACAATGAGATAATATTTGCAAAGTGCTTTGTAAACATTAAAGCATTAAATAAATGCTAGCTATCACCATCATTGTTATTCTATGGTCCCATAGACAACTATGATCTATGATCCTTAAGAAGACCTGAGTTCAAAAGCAGCGTTGGACATTTACTAGCTGTGTGCTCCTGGACAATTTACTTAACTTCTGTTTATTTGAATTTCTTCATCTGTGAAATGGGGATAATAATAGCACCAACCTCCTAGAGCTATTATTATGACAAATGAGATAATTATTTCAAAGTGTTTAGCACAATGCCTGGCACATAGTAGCAGTAAATGTGTATGTTTAAAGTATATTTAGCATATATTCAGTCTAACATTTAGCATATTTAAGTGCTACCTGGCACATGGTACATGTAAAATGTATATATACATACATATATATACACACATATATGGTAGCTGTTATTGTTATTATTCATCCAATTTTTAGTAAATCAATATATGTCTCTCCTCTCCCTCTCTCCTATCTATCCATCTATCTATCTATCTATCTATCTATCTATCTATCTATCTATCTATCTATCTATCTATCCATCCATCCCTTTATCTATCATTCTTCCTATAATTCTTTCTATCATTCCATCCATCTATCCATCCATCTATCTATCTACCTATCTATCTATCTATCTATCTATCTATCTATCTATCTATCTATCTATCATATGTCTATCTATCTCCATGACCTGCTTTGATATAACCTCCTCCTTCTCTCTGAAATTAATCAAATGACCTGATTTATTTCTTTAGATAATTTTTTTGTCCTCCCTTCACCACTGCTCTAATGGCCAGGCTTGAAAATTAACAAAGTAATAAACTTTGTTCAGTGATATTTTGAGACAGGCAAAGCAAAGTTTAATTGTGGTGTTCAAACCCTACCATAACCACATCCTAATAGTGTGACTCTGGGCAGGTCTTGTAACCTCTCAGTTACCCCCAACAACTCTTTGATGCTCTAAGTTATAGATGATTTGAAGATCCTGCTGATGGAGTACACTTCCACAGTGGGACCTCCCCCTACTGATGAAATCACAAGTCCAGGGCAAAACAAAGCAAAGTAAAATGTGAAACATAGAATTAAAACCAAATTTGAAGAGGGGAAAATGCCCATGTGGAGAAATCAATTAGGCAGAGGAAGTGTGTCTTGAGGGAAACATTTGAGGAACAGTTTAAACTAGATTAGGCTACTCAGTAAGGAATTTAGGACTGATGGTGAACTCTTCTGCGTCCTCCATGTTAATTGATGCCTATCCCATTCCTGAGATAGTGATTTGCTCCCATCAGTGGTCCACTTATACCATTGATTGAGCTAAGACATGGAGAGAGCTGAAAGTCTGGATCTCTTTTCTAGAACCCTTTCATAACACACAATTTTTAAAGTGATGGAAACTGGGTGAGTTTCTTTGTGAAATCTTTTCTATATTCAGTTTATATCTGCATCTTTTCCTCTTTTCTCTGTTCTTGAACAGGCTGCGCCCTAAGTCTGGAATCTTCTCACTTCTCCCCACCTCCCACCTCTTAGAAATAAGAAATTATATGTGTTTTCTTCATCTTAAAGCATATCCCTTATTTCTTGAAGTCCATTCAAATGTGCCATTCTGCAGGAGATTTCTTCCAATCTGTCGCTGGTAGGTATTGTCTTCTTTCCATCTATTCTGTCTGGTTTCTCATATAAACCTTTTCATTTTGCTCTTCAGAATGCAAACACCAGATTTTCATAGACTTTTGTGAATTTGAGGAAATTCTTCCAAAATCCCATGATATGAGAGACATCTATTGCTAAGTAGTCTTACTTCTCTAAATAATTGCATCCTTTTCCTTTTCCCACTCTCTATACACAAAATTCCACTCTTCAAATTCCAGATCATAAATTTTTTGAAGTGATGGGAGTATGACAAGTACTCGAATGGTGACCTCAAAGCCCTTTACCAAAAAGTATTTTAACAAGGGTGAGCCTCCTTACCATTATACAGATTAGGAAACTGAAGGGCTGGGGAGTTTCAAGAACCTCCCCAAGGTCACACAGTGAGCTGGTGACAGGCTAGGGAACAGCAGCCTGGGATCTATACTCCCAGGCAAAGCCTCCTGTGCTCATTCTCTCTCCCGCCTCAGTAGGGAAAATGTCAAAGGATTTATCAAAAAAACAGCCTGTGGCTAGATTAGGTATTTTAATACCCAAAGCACTTAATTACTAATACGGTTTAAGGTACATTAACCTAATTGGAAACTTTCTGCATATGGCATGAGTTTTTTTTTTCCTTGAAAAAATTTTAATAGTATTCTCTTTAAACTTTTCTACCAATATACTTGTATGCCTAGCTCTGATGTGTCTCCCTTGGTTTCCAGTGAACAAGAAAACCAAGCATGGTATGAATGTTTTCATTCCCAAAATTTAAGAAAAGCAAAACAAAGCAGAGTGGGATGGGGATATAGGGTGAAGGGGGTTGGGACACATTAAAATGACATTTTAAAGAAGAGCTTAGAGGAATATTGCTTCCCACCTCTCTTTTACAGCCTTTAAGAATAAACTAGGCTGCTGAATACATACAGTCTATGACCCAAACCCTGGATTAAAAACAAACAAGCAAAGAAAGACCACAGACACCATACACAAAACCCATGACCTGGATTGTCAGTCTATCAGTAGAAAAGGACTAGCAGGGCTCAATCTTCAGGGCTATAAACACCAAATGCACTAATACCTTAGACCTTTCCAAGACAAAATAGCCTTCACTGCATTCAGGGGATGTCAGCTAACACTGTCAGTTGTCAGTCTTTCTAAAGAAAAGGAAACTGAGGGAATGTTGTTTTTGAATGTTCTTTTGAGCCTCTGTCAGAAAAGACTCAGGGAAAGAGAGATTGATCATAAGGTATCCTGGGTAGTCAGAGGTATGTCTTTGTGGCCAAAATTGCACACTTTACTAAACGAGCAAGGACAGGTTTGAGAGAGGTTCATTAAGGCACTCTAAGAGAATACAGCCTCCTTTCTGGATTGGACCCCAGACCTCCAAGAAGGAAATCTGGTAAAGGGGATTTTTTTTTTCTGAGATGGAGACATTTGGGAGTCTAATTCTAGGAATTAATTGAAAAAGCAAAAATGCAAGAATCTTCTCAGATCATTCTTTTTTCCTGCCTTTTTCTTTCTTTTTTCTATTCTCATAGGAACATAGATTTAGAACTGAAAGGGTCCTTAAATTTAAAATATTTTTCCTTTTAAGTCTCATTTTACTCATTCAGAAACTGAGACCCAGGGGAGAAATACGGCTTACCCAAAGTTACATAGGTAAAGTGGTAGACTGAGTATTTGAACCCAGGCCCTGTGTCCTCAAATCTAGCACTAATATTACACATCACAACAATGCCTCTCATTTTTCCTTTCACCATTTTTTCTTACATGCCCCCATTCATTCATCTTAGCAAGCAGCTTGTGGTTTAAAGAATAGGTATAGATTCTTTTTTTGGGAAAAGAGGGCAACTGGGGTTAAGTAACTTGCCCAAGGTTACTTGGCTAGTTTTTTGTGTTGAGTGACTGAGGCCAGATTTGAACTCAGGTCTTCCTGACTCCACGGCCAGTGCTACTATTCACTGTGCCACCTAGCTGCCCCTAGGTATAGATTCTTTATAAGCAGGGAAATCATCCAGAAATGCTATTTCTTTCATTTCCATGCATGGATAATTTCCAAAATACAAAGCCATACTTAAGGGCAAGGCAATTTGGTCTTTGTCCCAGAACATTAAAATGTTGAGGGTGTTGATACATCACGTATTCCTTTAATGGGCAACTAGGTGCTTCAGCTGCATACCTAGTTAGCAAGAATAATTCATTAAATCAGGGTGATTAGGTGTCACAGTGAATAGATCACCAGCCCTGGAGTCAAGAGGACGTGAGTTCAAATTCAGATTCAAACACTTAACACTTACTAGCTATGTGACCTTGGGCAAGTCACTTAAGGCCAATTGCCCTGCC